>OY744534.1:78428940-78448940 GCA_963556195.1 Sepiola atlantica
AGACAAAAGGAACTAGTTTTTTTTCTCAAATATGAGATAGATAAAGTTATCATTTATCTCTCAAACGTTGAGTAAGAAAAAAAGTGAAGAACATCATTTTTCTCTCCCAGTTAATTATGTTATAATATATCATTCTTGTGGTCTAATAGATTCCAGAACAAGAATTCATCTAGTCTGGTGGAGTATCCACCTAAGTGTATTTACTTGAGGTAACATCACTAGGAATAGGTGCACTAATCCTCGTATGAGCAAGTATATGGCCGTGATGAAGGGATGTTATTTGTGCTGTGAATACTATGTTATTTTGAATATTTGGTCAGGTTTTACTTGTCGGGTGATGTATCCTTATGTCAGGTTGTCCTGAGAGACCGAGGACACTCGATGGTGGGGTCTAGTAGATAATTAAAACTCCTCTTTTTATTTTTCTTATATTTCCGTTTTTGCTGGAGATGGGGCATCCTACCAGATGCCAGACATTCACCGTCTATTTCAGACACTCCAGCCTACAGATCTTTTTAAGATTCTAACCGTCCCTTTAAGTGCAGTTGTTTGTATTTCTCTTGCACTCGGTTCACCGGGTATACTCGCCAGATAGCTCTTGAAATTCTTTTTCATTAGTCCTGTTGCTCCTATAATTACTGGTATGATGGAGATTTTCCTAAGATTCCAGTTTCTTTTCATGTCGTACATAAGACCTTGGTATTTCGTTATCTTTTCCCTTTCAGCTCTGTTCAATCCTGCATCATTAGGGACACTGACTTCAACTAGGGTTGCTACTTTCTCCCTTTTGTCCCATATTACGATGTCAGGTTTAACAGCTCCGTTTTCTAGATATGTAGCTGTAGGGATTGCATAGTCATAGTGGATGGTGTATAAATTATTTCCAACTGTTCTTTCTGGTATATGCTCCCAGGATATTCAACTTTTTACAAATAGTCCAGTGAAGATATTTACATACTCCGTTGTGTCGCATTGTATTATAGCCATCCCCCAGGAGATCCTTACAACTGGATGTCAGGTGGCTCACACTCTCTACTTCTGTGTGGCAGAACCTGCACTTGTTATTGTTGCTGAGACCACTAATCTTTTTAAAGGCATTGCTCATCAAGCCTGGATCTTGAGCAGCCATTATCATTCTCTCCTGATCATAATGTGTCCGCATATGCACATCCAATGTACATAATCTTGTTTGACATGTTGAGAACAAAAGACCTCATGGACTATGACCCGAATATTCACTCACTGACCTGTTATGAACATTAGGTTGCTCCCTACCCCGCTAAATATGCAACAGACTTCCGTAATTAAAAATGAAATGCTTGAGGGAATATGCGCTAGAAAGAACCATTTCGAAAAGAAAGTGTTTCGTTTACGTAGGTGATGAAACAGAAACGAGTTTTATAGCGTATTTTATAGCGTATTTTTTATAGCGTATTTAAAAAAAAAATTCATATAAAGTGACTTAATGTAAGTTTGTTTATGAGTCGTAGTAAAATTCTTGCAACGGTGCCAATGTCTGGTGGCACGAAGGCAATGGCATCGGCAGATTCTTTCTATTTTACTCAGAATCGGATGTTTTCATGAATTTACAGTCAACAATTATTTCCTCGAGGTAAACAGCAACGGGAAGTAGACTAAACCACTTTTAGACGCGTCCACGCATCTCTAAAAGAGGCGCTGTCAGTCTATCCGTCTGTGCGTTGGTCCGTCACGCTTAAATTTCAAATAATATTTTCATCTTTCTGCCATAGTTAAATTTTAGATAGAACTAGTTTATACTCGCTCTTTGAGCGGTGTTAGTAAACAGTACCTGGGTGTGTCGATTTTCATATCTACCTAGCTTCTTCCGCTTTATAACTAGTTGGTTAGGTTATTTTGTTTTACGGCATATCAACCCTTTTTGAGATATTTAATGCGGTCATTTTGGTAAAAGTTGTTATGCTGGCAGGTCTTTATATTTTAAAATATTTATTCATGTTTTTTGTTTGGCTGTTTTGTTTTCTTTTCGGTTTATTTAATGCCAAATCCGGTCGTTTTGGTAGAAGTTTGTATGCTTCAAGTTCTTTATATGTTCAAGTATTTATTCATGGTGTTTGGTTGTTTTACGGATATCCACCGTTTTCGGGTGATTTAATGCCAAAATCCGGTCATTTTGGTAAAAGTTTGTTTATGCTTCAAGTTCTTTATATGTTCAAGTATTTATTCATGGTGTTTGGTTGTTTTACGGATATCCACCGTTTTCGGGTGATTTAATGCCAAAATCCGGTCATTTTGGTAAAAGTTTGTTTATGCTTCAAGTTCTTTATATGTTCAAGTATTTATTCATGGTGTTTGGTTGTTTTACGGATATCCACCGTTTTCGGGTGATTTAATGCCAAAATCCGGTCATTTTGGTAAAAGTTTGTTTATGCTTCAAGTTCTTTATATGTTCAAGTATTTATTCATGGTGTTTGGTTGTTTTACGGATATCCACCGTTTTCGGGTGATTTAATGCCAAAATCCGGTCATTTTGGTAAAAGTTTGTTTATGCTTCAAGTTCTTTATATGTTCAAGTATTTATTCATGGTGTTTGGTTGTTTTACGGATATCCACCGTTTTCGGGTGATTTAATGCCAAAATCCGGTCATTTTGGTAAAAGTTTGTTTATGCTTCAAGTTCTTTATATGTTCAAGTATTTATTCATGGTGTTTGGTTGTTTTACGGATATCCACCGTTTTCGGGTGATTTAATGCCGAATCTGCTCATTTTGGTAATTGGTAAAAGGCTTTATGCTTCAAATTCTTTATATGTTCAAGTGTTTATTCATCGTGTTTAGCTTGGTTGTTTTGTTTTACAGCACATCAACCCTTTTCAGGTTATTTAATGCCAAATCCGGTCAGTTTGGTAAAAGTGTTTATGCTCCAAGTTCTTTATATGTTCAAGTATTTATTCATGGTGTTTGGTTTTGTTTGTTTGTTTTTTGTAGAGGAAAAATGTTTTGTTTTTCGCTTTGCAGAACATGATTGCGTTTTGCAAAGAGAAAAGAAGAAAAAAAAACAATAACATCAATGCTTGGTGCATTTTAGTGTAAGAAGCCAGTATTTTCAGACAGCCATTTGTGAAATTTCGTGGAGAAATTACGTTACAAAAGAGAGTAAGTAACTACGATGTGTGTACTTACGTATCGTTTATATTAACAAAAAACGTTAGAAATTATGTTTACAAACCAAAATAATTCGCTTTGAACTAATGACGAATAACTTTTATGCCTATTTTTTTGCAAATTATGAAAAATCAAAATGTCACTTAGTTTTTTTAAAATATGTATACAATGTTCTTATCTTTATTTTTTAAATTTGTAAATAATTATCCATAACAAATCCTTTAGACCTACGTGAGATTTGACCTCATCTATTGACATCGTAATAACTACTGCCTTAGTAATGTGTACTCTGCCTATTCCTTCTTTGTCAACCAATCACATGTTTCTATTTGCGTACGAACAAACTCCAAAAAACACCATAACTTTTTAATAGTATATAGATTTCTAGATGCGTCCACACATCAATCTAAATAGAACTGTCCGTCTGTCACACTTGAGTTTTAAATATCATTTTCATCGATAAGCGCGCTGATTGAATGGGCGCATATTGAGAAAAACCGTTTGTGTTGTTTCTGTCATCTTTTTAAAACTTATAATATGGTTTTTGGTAACTGACAGAAATACTCGTCCACGCTCAATAATGGAAGTCGCAGAACTGTGGAGTCGGAGTCGTGTATTTGGAGTCGAAGTCAGAAGAAATTAAGGCGTCACTGGTGTCGGATCCGGGGCGGTGAAACTAATTTCTTACTTATAATTTTTAGACTGGCTTCCAACGTTTTGACCGTGTTGTCTTCATACCTGTTTCAAATACCTGGTGTCAAACGCGTAATTGTTGAACCCAGCCGTTTATTGGAGTCATAGTGATACGTAGTTCGCATTCCATTCTCTATACCTAGTGCCATTCTCTAAGTTAACTGTTAAATCGCCCCAAAATAACTTTCATATTTTAATAAAATGGTAAAACTAATCCCAAACCTATCCATTACTAATAGAGATTTCGTATATGTCTGCCTCATTGCGAAACTATACTATTATTTCTATTACTAATAGAGATTTGGTACCTGTCTGTCTAAAAGGTGAAACTATACTATTACTTCTATTACTAATAGAGATTTTGTACCTGTCTGTCTGAAGGCGAAACTATACTATTACTTCTATTACTAATGAAGATTTGGTACCTGTGTGTCTGAAGGCGAAACTATGCTATTACTTCTATTACTAATGGAGATTTTGTACCTGTCTGTCTGAAGGCGAAACTATACTATTACTTCTATTACTAATGGAGATTTTGTACCTGTCTGTCTGAAGGCGAAACTATACTATTACTTCTATTACTAATGGAGATTTTGTACTTGTCTGTCTGAAGGCGAAACTATACTATTACTTCTATTACTAATGGAGATTTTGTACCTGTCTGTCTGAAGGCGAAACTATACTATTACTTCTATTATTAATGGAGATTTTGTACTTGTCTGTCTGAAGGCGAAACTATACTATTACTTCTATTACTAATTAAGATTTTGTACCTGTCTGTCTGAAGGCGAAACTATGCTATTACTTCTATTACTAATGAAGATTTGGTACCTGTGTGTCTGAAAGTGAAACTATACTATTACTTCTATTACTAATGGAGATTTTGTACTTGTCTGTCTGAAGACGAAACTATACTATTACTTCTATTACTAATGGAGATTTTGTATCTGTCTCTCTGAAGGCGAAACTATACTATTACTTCTATTACTAATGGAGATTTTGTACTTGTCTGTCTGAAGGCGAAACTATACTATTACTTCTATTACTAATGGAGATGTTGTATCTGTCTCTCTGAAGGCGAAACTATACTATTACTTCTATTACTAATGGAGATTTTGTATCTGTCTCTCTGAAGGCGAAACTATACTATTACTTCTATTACTAATAGAGATGTTGTACCTGTCTGTCTGAAGGCGAAACTATATAATTACTTCTATTACTAATGGAGATGTTGTATCTGTCTCTCTGAAGGCGAAACTATACTATTACTTCTATTACTAATGGAGATTTTGTATCTGTCTCTCTGAAGGCGAAACTATACTATTACTTCTATTACTAATAGAGATGTTGTACCTGTCTGTCTGAAGGCGAAACTATACTATTACTTCTATTACTAATGGAGATGTTGTACCTGTCTGTCTGAAGGCGAAACTATACTATTACTTCTATTATTAATGGAGATTTTGTACTTGTCTGTCTGAAGGCGAAACTATACTATTACTTCTATTAATAATTAAGATTTTGTACCTGTCTGTCTGAAGGCGAAACTATGCTATTACTTCTATTACTAATGAAGATTTTGTACCTGTCTGTCTGAAGGCGAAACTATACTATTACTTCTATTACTAATGGAGATTTTGTACTTGTCTGTCTGAAGGCGAAACTATACTATTACTTCTATTACTAATGGAGATGTTGTATCTGTCTCTCTGAAGGCGAAACTATACTATTACTTCTATTACTAATGGAGATTTTGTATCTGTCTCTCTGAAGGCGAAACTATACTATTACTTCTATTACTAATGGAGATGTTGTATCTGTCTCTCTGAAGGCGAAACTATACTATTACTTCTATTACTAATGGAGATTTTGTATCTGTCTCTCTGAAGGCGAAACTATACTATTACTTCTATTACTAATGGAGATTTGGTATCTGTCTGTCTGAAGGCGAAACTATACTATTACTTCTATTACTAATGGAGATTTTGTACCTGTCTTTCTGAAGGCGAAACTATACTATTACTTATATTACTAATGGAGATTTTGTATCTGTCTCTCTGAAGGCGAAACTATACTATTACTTCTATTACTAATAGAGATTTTGTACCTGTCTGTCTGAAGGCGAAACTATACTATTACTTATATTACTAATGAAGATTTGGTACCTGTGTGTCTGAAGGCGAAACTATACAATTACTTATATTACTAATGAAGATTTGGTATCTGTCTGTCTGAAGGTGAAACTATACAATTACTTATATTAATGTATTATTGTACTGCTAGCGGAACTCCGGTTACAATTCTACGGTCTTTCTACATCAAGCTGTAAAGTTTACTGTATATATATATATATTTAATAAATATTTGTCAGTTTTAATACGATAAAGAAAATACTCTTTCTTCTTCTGTAAAAGTAAGTGTCATTTCTAGCTAAATATACTTTAAATAAATAAAATGAATAAGTCTTTACCGTAAAAATGACTGCCAGCTTAACATTCATCAAATCAATTAAAACGAATGTAATGTTTTGAAATGTATTTATTTCAAATTTATACTGATCTGACGATCTCATTTTTTAATGCGTGTGAAAGGTGATAATGTACGTACGAACATGAAATGTCTTAATGTATTATATAGATCTTTTAAGTCTTAATTCTATTGAAAAGATTGTGTCCAATACGATTTTGAACATTTCATTTGGATCAGTTATTTTGACCAGTGCATGTTTTACAGAAAAACAGAAAATTCAACGAATAAAACATTGATTGCATTAGAATAATTGTCTGCTTGTATTATGTCTGATGTGAAGGTCACAGATTATTGTTTGTTAAAACATAAATAATCTTCAAGGTGAAAGTTTTATGTTGTCGATTTAAAACTTAATGTCGTATATACCGACGAATCGGTATAGGTAATTGTTGTGGACCCGTTTAGGGGTACCAACAATGAAATAAAAGAACAACAGGTTTAGAGATAATAATAATGAACTGTATTGAACAGAGAAATTATACACAAGTCAGTGTTGGCAGTGCTAGTGCCTAAATGTGCCTCCCAATGTTCTCCCGGCAAAAGCCGGTATTTATGGTAGCCGGTTGCTACCATTTAGTTATTATTAAAGGGTAGGTAGGTTCACCCACAACAGTAATCTATTGCTTGTAACCCGATTCCGCCTCCCATGCAATCATAATTCACATATCTATTGCCAATGAATCAAAATGGCCGACTTTTAAAAAAACTATATTGTGAGCTTTCGAAATTCTAAAGTTATGTTGAAGCTTTTTATAATGTCCAGTGTGAATTAATTTCTGGCTTGAGTTTAAAGTTTAAACACTAAAGGCAATTATTATGGTTCATTTGTGCTCCATAAAACCAAATGAAATCATAAATTTCCTTGTGTCCATCTCTTATCAAAAAACCAGAAGCTTTTAAAGTTTTCCTAAATTACTTCCGGTCTGTCGGTGACAATGTATAGGGTTGTAAACGTTTATATCAGCTACTTAAAAAAACAAACATTAGTTTTGGTTCTATTAGCAGAAGTAATCCCCTACGCAGAGTGTTAGGTTATTTCATGACTACAATGTTCTTCCTGGATAAGGTTAAAAACTTTTGAACGATCTTCGTAGTAAATCCCAAACTGTTAAAAGTGAAACGACGCAGGCAATTTTATTTCCGCGCCTTTACTTATTGTTATCGGGTATACACAAAGCAGATGTCCTCATTAGGTGAGATTGGTCTAAGCAACAGATTATTATCTAGGTAGATGACGCCTTTTTGCAAAACTATACTTGCACCTCCACACACACACACACACACACACACACACATATATATATATATATATAATATATATCTATATATATAATATTTATAAATAAATATATTTATAAATAAATATATTTATTTATAAATATTATATATATATATATATATATATATATATATATATATATATATATATATATAAATATTAAATCATTAATACGTACAGACGCTAGCGTTTCAAGCTTATTGCTCTCATCAGTGCAGGAAAATAACAATTTCAGACGGTCGGGAAATGCGAACCCGGTTCACAGAGTCAGCCCAGAATCTGCAATCAATCGCCATATCCACTCGGCCACCGGAAACTGTCACGTAATGGAGGGGAAATTAAACTCTATATGTACCTAAAAGCGGACACAGATAGAAGACTAGCCGAGAGTGTTCGACGAACTTATTCGGAACTTTGCATTAAAGCTTTTTGACAGTCTATATTTAACATCCCCTAGAGTGCTCAACTTATATATATATATATATATATATATATATATATATATATATATATATATATATATATATATATATATATGTGTGTGTGTGTGTGTGTAAAGGAGTAAGGCTACCAACATTTGTTAAATGTTTTTTCAACATTTATTTATTATTTTTTTATTTTATCATTTTATCATTTTATATAACGCGTTTCAAGCGGTGGTCCACTTTCATCAGATATGTAAATCCATTTGAAGAAATGTCTTTCGATTTGAAAGAGTGTTGTTTCATTTGAGGAAATTTGTTATTGTTTGACGTTTTTGCGCATGCGTGGGTTTGTGGGTGTGTGAGTACGTGTTTTGATAATTTTGTATCTTTTATTTTTATTTTTTATTTCTTATTTTTCCTGCTTCTCTTGGTTAAAGTCGTGTGTTATTTTGACCTTTATTTTATCGGTCATCTTAATTTCTCAGGGTGCGTAGATTTTCTTTTGAAATTTATTACTTTTTATTGCCCTATCTCCAGGAAGGCTGTTATTGTTGAATATGAGATACTCATGTCTAGATATCCTTTGGTATATCCTTTCAATAGTCCGAATCGGGATCTTAGGTTCGGAGGGGAATTGGCTGATGAATTTGCCATAGTTTGGATTTGTCTCCCAAGTACTTTCAGACCCATCCGGATCCATCTTCAGGGGAATGAGGTGAATCAGGTACAGACCATGTGTTAGTATTATAGAATGTTTTGGCGGGAATTATGTAATAAGAACGAAACTAAGTACTAAATAAGTACTTATTACATAATTCCCCTTCGAAACTAAGATCCTGATTCGGACTAATGAAAGGATCTACCAAAGGATATCTAGACATGAGTTGTCTCTTATATTCAACAATACTTGCCTGCAAAAGAAATGATGCTCAGGTTTTCAAAATATTTGTAAAAAATATTCTCCTTATTATTGCCATTTCAGCAACGTTTTCAATGTGTGACTTTTCAAACTACCTTATTCACGTCACCGCGTGCTACACATAGCGGCATCTCAACATTAATCGTCGATAACATCAAGACGAATTTCAACTTGACTGCGATAGATATGTCTCAGTCAGGGAAGAGTATATGAAAAAAGAAGAGAAAAAAAAATATGCTTATACTTATGACAAGAGTGTTTATCACCGAAAGTACTCATGTTTTTAAAAAAAGACATTTTTAAAGTAAATAAATAATTTATTTAAAAAAAAAATATAATTTGCGTTGTCCAGGTTTACAAAATATTTTTTAAAATATTCTCCTTATTATTGCCATTTCAGCAACGTTTTCAACGTGTGACTTTTCAAACTATATATATATATATATATTTATATATATATATATATATATATATATATATATATATATATATATATATATATATATATATATATACATATATATATATAAGAGAAAGAGAATAAGAGAGAGATGTGCGAAAATATGTGCTTTAGCACATACCTTCCATTCTTTATGTATGCCAACCTCTTCCAATTGAAAGCTCGATGATTGGTACATGTAACAACAGAGCATATATAAATAAACAAGATTTGGTTACATTCCAAAGGCCAAGATTTTATTTATCTTACGAATCATTTTTTTTCAAAACAATCATTTTTGGTACATTTACGGTTCCGTTTCGTTCACCAGAAAACCAACCGACATTTGCATTTTAATATCAGATCTTTCTTCTCTGATCTCACTAGAAAGGCATAAAGGCAACTCGAGGATAAAGGTTAATGAGTTTGTCAACTCCATGAGGATTGGTAACGATGGTTGAGACTGAGCAGAAGAAGAATGTAGTAACATTTGACTTGAAAACGACCATGCTATAATCATCTGAGAAGCAGCCCCGAAGTATTGTGTTCCACAGGTGTGTAGTCTTTGGAAAAAAGACTTGTCTCGTTGAAGTTCCGTTTAGTTTAAGGTACACAGAGGAAGAACGGAAAATTATTTAGAGTTATGTAGCTCGACATGTGCTTTGTTGTGAATGCTTTACAGGGGGTTACCATAGATTGGAGATAGTCGATGTAATAACGATAGAGTAGAGAAAGACTAGCAACGTTTCTTTGTGACAAAAAGGTTGGAGGGAGTAAAAGAGACCCCCAACGCACACTAAATTTTGAATTCGTTTTTTTTTTACTCTGTCATTGCAGAAAAAAGTGCTCTGAGCTGCACCTCTCCAGATGTGTCTGAAAGTATTTTAATATTTGACAACGCTATCCTTGCAAATACGTGGCGGTTAGTGTTTTTGCTGATTGTAGTCTTATAAGACGGTTAGGGTTAGGGTTAGTATTTTTTGCTGATTGTAGTCTTATAAGAGGGTTAGGGTTAGTATTTTTGCAGATTGTAGTCTTATAAGTGGGTTAGGGTTAGTATGTTTGCTGATTGTAATCTTATAAGAGGGTTAAGGTTAGGGTTAGTATTTTTGCTGATTGTAGTCTTATAAGAGGGTTAGGGTTAGTGTAAAGATTTTTGCTGATTGTAGTCTTATAAGAGGGTTAGGGTTAGTATGTTTGCTGATTGTAATCTTATAAGAGGGTTACGGTTAGGGTTAGTATTTTTGCTGATTGTAGTCTTATAAGAGGGTTAGGGTTAGGGTTAGTATTTTTGCTGATTGTAGTCTTATAAGAGGGTTAGGGTTAGGGTTAGTATTTTTGCTGATTGTAATCTTATAAGAGGGTTAGGGTTAGGGTTAGCATTTTTGCTGATTGTAGTCTTATAAAAGGGTTAGGGTTAGGGTGAGCATTTTTGCTGATTGTAGTCTTATAAAAGGGTTAGGGTTAGTATTTTTGCTGATTGTAGTCTTATAAGAGGGTTAGGGTTAGGGTTAGTATTTTTGCTGATTGTAGTCTTATAAGAGGGTTAGGGTTAGGGTTAGTATTTTTGCTGATTGTAGTCTTATAAGAAGGTTAGGGTTAGGGTTAGCATTTTTGCTGATTGTAGTCTTATAAGAAGGTTAGGGTTAGGGTTAGCATTTTTACTGATTGTAGTCTTATAAAAGGGTTAGGGTTAGTATTTTTGCTGATTGAAGTCTTACAAGAGGGTTAGGGTTAGTATTTTTGCTGATTGTAGTCTTATAAAAGGGTTAGGGTTAGTATTTTTGCTGATTGTAGTCTTATAAGAAGGTTATGGTTAGGGTTAGCATTTTTGCTGATTGTAGTCTTATAAAAGGGTTAGTGTTAGGGTTAGTATTTATGCTGATAGTTGTCTTATAAGAGGGTTAGCGTTAAGGTTAGTATTTTTGCTGATTGTAGTCTTATAAAAGGGTTAGGGTTAGGGTTAGCATTTTTGCTGATTGTAGTCTTATAAAAGGGTTAGGGTTAGGGTTAGTATTTTTGCTGATTGTAGTCTTATAGGAAGGTTAGGGTTAGGGTTAGCATTTTTGCTGATTGTAGTCTTATAAGAAGGTTAGGGTTAGGGTTAGCATTTTTGCTGATTGTAGTCTTATAAAAGGGTTAGGGTTAGTATTTTTGCTGATTGTAGTCTTATAATAGGGTTAGGGTTAGTATTTTTGCTGATTGTAGTCTTATAAAAGGGTTAGGGTTAGTATTTTTGCTGATTGTAGTCTTATAAGAGGGTTAGTATTTTTGCTGATTGTAGTCTTATAAGAGGGTTAGGGTTAGGGTTAGTATTTTTGCTGATTGTAGTCTTATAAGAAGGTTAGAGTTAGGGTTAGTATTTTTGCTGATTGTAGTCTTATAAGAAGGTTATGGTTATGGTTAGCATTTTTGCTGATTGTAGTCTTATAAAAGGGTTAGGTTTAGGGTTAGTATTTTTGCTGATTGTAGTCTTATAAGAGGGTTAGGGTTAAGGTTAGTATTTTTGCTGATTGTAGTCTTATAAAAGGGTTAGGGTTAGGGTTAGTATTTTTGCTGATTGTAGTCTTATAAAAGGGTCAGGGTTAGAGTTAGTATTTTTGCTGATTGTAGTCTTATAAAAGGGTTAGGGTGAAGGTTAGTATTTTTGCTGATTGTAGTCTTATAAAAGGGTCAGGGTTAGGGTTAGCATTTTTGCTGATTGTAGTCTTATAAGAGAGTTTAGGTTAGGGTTAGCATTTTTGATGATTGTAGTCTTATAAAAGGGTTAGGTTTATGGTGAGTATTTTTGCTGATTGTAGTCTTATAAAAGTGTTAGGGTTAGGGTTAGCATTTTTGCTGATTGTAGTCTTATAAGAAGGTTAGGGTTAGGGTTAGCATTTTTGCTGATTGTAGTCTTATAAAAGGGTTAGGGTTAGTATTTTTGCTGATTGTAGTCTTATAAGAGGGTTGGGGTTAGTATTGTTGCTGATTGTAGTCTTATAAAAGGGTTAGGGTTAGTATTTTTGCTGATTGTAGTCTTATAAGAGGGTTAGGGTTAGGGTTAGTATTTTTGTTGATTGTAGTCTTATAAGAGGGTTAGGGTTAGGGTTAGTATTTTTGCTGATTGTAGTCTTATAAGAAGGTTAGAGTTAGGGTTAGTATTTTTGCTGATTGTAGTCTTATAAGAAAGTTATGGTTAGGGTTATCATTTTTGCTGATTGTAGTCTTATAAAAGGGTTAGGTTTAGGGTTAGTATTTTTGCTGATTGTAGTCTTATAAGAGGGTTAGGGTTAAGGTTAGTATTTTTGCTGATTGTAGTCTTATAAAAGGGTTAGGGTTAGGGTTAGTATTTTTGCTGATTGTAGTCTTATAAAAGGGTCAGGGTTAGGGTTAGCATTTTTGCTGATCTTAGTCTTATAAGAGAGTTTAGGTTAGGGTTAGCATTTTTGATGATTGTAGTCTTATAAAAGGGTTAGGGTTAGAGTTTGGTTAGGGTTAGGGTTAGGGTTAGTATTTTTGCTGATTGTAGTCTTATAAGAGGGTTAGGGTCAGGGTTAGCATTTTTGCTGATTGTAGTTTTATAAAAGGGTTAGGGTGAGGGTTAGTATTTTTGCTGATTGTAGTCTTATAAGAGGGTTAGGGTCAGGGTTAGCATTTTTGCTGATTGTAGTCTTATAAAAGGGTATGGGTTAGGGTTAGGGTTAGTATTTTTGCTGATTGTAGTCTTATAAGAGGGTTAGGGTTAGTATTTTTGCTGATTGTAGTCTTATAAGAGGGTTAGGGTTAGGGTTAGTATTTTTGCTGGTTGTAGTCTTATAAGAGGGTTAGGGTTAGGGTTAGTATTTTTGCTGATTGTAGTCTTATAAGAGGGTTAGGGTTAGGGTTAGCATTTTTGCTGATTGTAGTCTTATAAAAGGGTTAGGGTTAGGGTTAGCATTTTTGCTGATTGTAGTCTTATAAAAGGGTTAGGGTTAGTATTTTTGCTGATTGTAGTCTTATAAGAGGGTTAGGGTTAGGGTTAGTATTTTTGCTGATTGTAGTCTTATAAGAGGGTTAGGGTTAGGGTTAGTATTTTTGCTGATTGTAGTATTATAAGAAGGTTAGGGTTAGGGTTAGCATTTTTGCTGATTGTAGTCTTATAAGAAGGTTAGGGTTAGGGTTAGCATTTTTGCTGATTGTGTCTTATAAAAGGGTTAGGTTTAGTATTTTTGCTGATTGTAGTCTCATAAGACGGTTAGGGTAAGTATTTTTGCTGATTGTAGTCTTATAAAAGGGTTAGGGTTAGTATTTTTGCTGATTGTAGTCTTATAAGAGGGTTAGGGTTAGGGTTAGTATTTTTGCTGATTGTAGTCTTATAAGAGGGTTAGGGTTAGGGTTAGTATTTTTGCTGATTGTAGTCTTATAAGAAGGTTAGAGTTAGGGTTAGTATTTTTGCTGATTGTAGTCTTATAAGAAGGTTATGGTTAGGGTTAGCATTTTTGCTGATTGTAGTCTTATAAAAGGGTTAGGGTTAGGGTTAGTATTTTTGCTGATTGTAGTCTTATAAGAAGGTTATGGTTAGGGTTAGCATTTTTGCTGATTGTAGTCTTATAAGAGGGTTAGGGTTAAGGTTAGTATTTTTGCTGATTGTAGTCTTATAAAAGGGTCAGGGTTAGGGTTAGCATTTTTGCTGATTGTAGTCTTATAAAAGGGTCAGGGTTAGAGTTAGTATTTTTGCTGATTGTAGTCTTATAAAAGGGTTAGGGTTAGGGTTAGTATTTTTGCTGATTGTAGTCTTATAAAAGGGTCAGGGTTAGTGTTAGCATTTTTGCTGATTGTAGTCTTATAAGAGAGTTTAGGTTAGGGTTAGCATTTTTGATGGTTGTAGTCTTATAAAAGGGTTAGGTTTAGGGTTAGTATTTTTGCTTATTGTAGTCTTATAAAAGTGTTAGGGTTAGAGTTAGGGTTAGGGTTAGGGTTAGGGTTAGTATTTTTGCTGATTGTAGTCTTATAAGAGGGTTAGGGTCAGGGTTAGCATTTTTGCTGATTGTAGTCTTATAAAAGGGTTAGGGTTAGGGTTAGTATTTTTGCTGATTGTAGTCTTATAAGAGGGTTAGGGTCAGGGTTAGCATTTTTGCTGATTGTAGTCTTATAAAAGGGTTAGGGTTAGGGTTAGTATTTTTGCTGATTATAGTCTTATAAGAGGGTTAGGGTTAGGGTTAGTATTTTTGCTGATTATAGTCTTATAAGAGGGTTAGGGTTAGGGTTAGTATTTTTGCTGATTGTAGTCTTATAAGAGGGTTAGGGTTAGGGTTAGCATTTTTGCTGATTGTAGTCTTATAAAAGAGTTAGGGTGAGGGTTAGTATTTTTGCTGATTGTAGTCTTATAAGAGGTCTAGACAAGTAAATAAAAACGTTCATGAGAAATCAGTCAGATCGTTAGAAAAAACTGAGATGAAACTGAGGTGAACACATATGTGATCGTTCTGATGCACCAACCACAATTTCCCCCCTCTCGTAAAAAATGAATATCTAACTTCATACGTCCCGCACTGTCTGCTAAGTTCCAGATTCTGTCGCATTACCGCGATGTTGCTTCTCTGTACTTGTTTTACAATTACTTCTACGGAATGTGCTCCGATGAACTTTCTGCACTTATACCCCTAAACGAAAATATCTCGACCAACTCAAATAGGAGCAAACGACGACCTCTTCCAGGTACAGGTCCCTAGATCCCGGAAGATTTTCCTCTTCTGATTGTTACTTTTCCTCGGACCGGTTACCTTTAGAATTCCCTCCCTGCTCACTGTTTCCCGACCGTACCAACTTACAGAAATTTAAATGTAATGCAGACAAACATCTTGCTGACAAACTCCCCACCCAGGTTACCCCTTTAAATCATACTCTTATCACAGTAGCCCCTTTACGGTACAGTTGCAATATGCCTTGTTTCAGGCGAACAGACGTTTTGAAAGTGATTTTGAAGTCTTCAAATTTGCGATTAGAAAGTAATCCATTTAAGTTTACAGAAAAAAGTCAAGTATTATGGTTCATTTGTGAAAAAGAGAAATTAAATTTTCGCACCTGTCGTATGAAATACTAAAGCTTCTTTGAACATTATATTTTAGTTTTTTTTTTTTTTTTTTTAATTTAAACATTAATCCGATTTCTTCTCCACTGGTAATATAAATCGACACGAAATTTGAGATTGAAATCGAGGAGCGTCTTTACGGACGAGAAAAAGAAGGTGTGGTTAATCGGACCCCACCCACCCCCGCATTTATCGTAAACGATCTTGGAATTTCATAATTTTGCCGTTTTACCATTTGTGTACGTATTCCCATCCATTTTGTTTTTTATCGATTTCTTATCCTGTTAGTTCTGTGCTTCTTTTCTTTCGTGTGAATCAGATGATTCTGGTGTTGGCATTAGTTTCTCCGATGTTTTTCTAGTTAGAAATCTTTCTGCAAAGACATCGGGTACTTACGGGAAGGACCACGAGAAGGTTGCCAACATCCCTAAGTGAAAGTAGTACTATGGAACCGACTGGATTCGAACTTGGAACACCCAGTCCGTGTCGATATCCACTTAACCACCGTCATCTTCCAATTTTGTGCTAATTGTCAAGTTCATACTTATAGAAACTACAGCGTCCCTTCTAACTTTGGTCATCACATTTTATCCTCCATCCATATCCAGTACATACTTACTAGTTAAATTGACACATTTAGTGAAAATATGTCCAACACTTTGGGAGCCTACAAGTATTTAGTAGTAGCAGCAGTAATACCAGTGTTATAATTTTGAACCCCTTCCCCACTATGATACATCCGGAATCCCAAGAGTGTCCCATGCCAAATGTGATTCAATTATTTCCAATACATATTGTGCCTATGCGTGTTTACTATTATTATTATTATTATTATTATTATTATTATTATTATTATTTACTCACCAGGAGTTATCACACTGGTCATCGTCAGTGGTCACCCACTGCCGACAACCTGTGGTATTCCCTGGAGGCTGAGTGACAACAAGTCTCCTCAGGCCTCCAGTATGCTCCACCTCTTTTCGTTCATCACCGCTGATGACCTTGCGGTAATCGCAACAGCCACCTACCAACGATTTCCCGCTGATAAGGGCCATTGGTCCCCTCTGGGGCCCGAGTGGCAACAAGCCTTCCCAAGGTCCCAGAGCTGTCCGCGCTCTTCCAGTGGAGGTCTGGTTTTGCGCTTTCCCTCCTCGACCCTCTGTCCATAATTTTCGTGGCGTCAGCCTATGCTTGCGCCTCTCTCGTGCGGTTGTATTTTCCCCGGTTCTGTTGTTTTGTGCTTCCATGTGTTTGTTCTCCATTCGTTGCTTATGTGGGTTGGTTTCCGCATTCGAGGACATTTCTCAGGATTGTAGCTGTTTTGATCATTACTGTCCTTTGTATGGTCTCAGTTATCCCTTTGATTCCTATTTCTCCTAGTCTTTTCTCCATGTTTTTGGGGACTGTTTCTAGTGCTCCTATGATTATTGGTGTTATACTGACTTTCTTCATGTTCCATATTCCTTTCAATTCTCTGGCAAGTTCAGTATATTTGCTTCTCTTTTCCGTCTCTTTGATCTTCACTCTGTGGTCTGCTGGAACGGCAAAGTCCACGATTTTGCAGGATTTTTCTTTCTTGTTGATTATTATCATATCCGGTCTCCT
Source organism: Sepiola atlantica (assembly GCA_963556195.1). Lineage (NCBI taxonomy): Eukaryota > Metazoa > Mollusca > Cephalopoda > Sepiida > Sepiolidae > Sepiola > Sepiola atlantica. The sequence goes on from OY744534.1 coordinate 78,446,024, forward strand.
TGCTGTTATGTGTTTGTCTGTTTGTACATTCATATCCCATATGATTTTGTGTTTTTCGTTTTCTAGTACAGTTTCTGGTTTGTGTTTGTACCGTTTTCTTGCATATTCGAAATTCAGTTGTTTGCACATTTCCCGGTGTACTTCTTTCCCCATGCTGTCATGTCTGTTCTTGTATTCCCTTTGTGCTAGCTTGCTGCATTCACTTATTATATGATTTATCGTTTCGTCTCTTTGTCCACACAATCTGCATTTGCTGTTTTCCTGGGTTTTATCTATCTTTGCTTTAATAAAGTTTGTCCTAATCGCATTGTTCTGTGCGGCCGTCAGCAGAGATTCCGTTTCTCTGTTCAGGTTTCCTTTTCTTAGCCATGCCCAGCTGTTTTCATTGGCTTCATCGCTTGTGAGTCTTATAAAGCGTCCATGTAGTTGTTTTTCTTCCCACTTTTCCTTTCTTGTCTTTTTGTTTCTGGGTTCAGTGCTTCCGGGGTTGTTTGTTGGGCTGGTGTCTCTTGCTGTGGCGATCAGTCTTTCCGTGTTCTGGGTTACATATTTCTCCAGCTCTTTTTTGGTGTCTTCCACACAGTCTTCTATACTTACCAGTCCTCTACCTCCTTCATTTCTTTTCACGTAGAGTCTGTCCGTGTCGTCTTTTGGGTGCAGTGCATTGTGCATAGTCATTAGTTTTCTAGTTCTTTGGTCAAGGTGCCTGAGTTCTTCTTTGGTCCAGCCTATGAATGGTCCAGAGTATCTTATTAGTGATACAGTCCATGTGTTTATCCCTTTTACTAGGTTTCTGCTATATAGTTTAGTTTCTAAGAGTTTCCTTGTTCTTCATAGATATTCTTTTCCAATTTTCTCTTTCATTTCTGTATATTTGATTGTGTCTGCTTCCAGAACTCCCAGGTATTTGTAACTATCTTGTTCTCCTAGCGCCCTCATCTCCTCTTGGTTGGGGAGTTCTATACCTTCTGTCTTTTCCAGTTTTCCTCTTTTGATCTCTAGCAGTGCACATTTTTCTATTCCAAACTCCATTTGGATATCCTGGCTGAATATCCTGGTTGTGTTTATCAGCTTTTCCAGTTCTTTTTTGTTTTTTGCAAACAGTTTAAGGTCATCCATGTACATCAGGTGGTTTATTCTTTGTTCTGTATCCGTAAACCTGTATCCGGCATCACACTTTCTGAGTATGTAGTTGAGTGGCATCATGGCTATTATAAACAGTAGTGGTGATAGAGAGTCTCCTTGAAAAATGCCTCTCTGTATTTTTATCTCAGACAGGTATTGTCCTCCGGCTGTCAGTTTTAGTCTCCATGTTTCCATTGCTTTCTGGATGAGATTAATAATCCTGTCTGGTATCTTGTATATTTTTAAGCATTCAATTATCCATGTTTGGGGGATTCTGTCGTAGGCTTTCTTGTAGTCAATCCATGCCATGGTTATGTTCTTTTGTCTGCTCTTCACCTCCTTCAGAGTCTTTTGATCAATGTATAGTAGATCATGTGCACCTCTTTGTCCTTTCCGGCATCCTTTTTGTTCCTTGGGGAGCAGTCCACGTTTGTCCAGGGATTGGTAGATTTGTTCTCTCAGTTGTGCTGTGAGAATTTTCCACATTATTGGTAGACATGTTATCGGTCTGTAGTTGCTGGGGGTCGTTCCCTTTTTGGGGTCTTTTTGTATTAGTGTTGTTCTTCCTTCCGTCATCCATTCTGGTATGTCTGTTTTGCGGATACATCCGCTCAGTTTCTGCGCTATTCTTTCATGCAGGGTCGTGAATTTTTTAAACCAGTATGCATGTATTCCATCGTGGCCTGGTGCTCTCCAGTTTGCCATTTTTCTTAGGGTTTTCTTGATCGTTTCTTTGTTGATTTCTGTTTCGGTTCCTTCTTCGATTTCTTGCAGTTCATCTTTCATGTTTTTCAACCATTGGGCATTCTTGTTGTGCTTTTTTGGTTCTTCCCATATCTTGCTCCAGAATTGTTTTGTTTCTGTTGGGTTCGGTTGCTCTGTCGTTGTTTTTTCTCCATTTACGTTTTTGTAAAACTGGCTTTCATTGTTTTCAAAGGTCCTGTTCTGTTTGCTCTGTTCTGATTTGTACCTGTATCGTCTCAGTCTTCCTTCTATTGCTGCTATCCTTTGTTTTATTTCTTCATGTTTCTCATTTAGTTTTTCCTTGCGTTTCTGATTTTTGCTTCTTAATCGTTTCATGTCCGCCTTCCTTTTGTTCACGGTTTTAGCTTCTTTCCGAAGTTTGGTGATCTGGGTTTCCAGTCTGATTTCCCATCCAGGTTTTGTCGGTCCTCTCTTTTGTCCATTCTCTTCGTTTCTTAGTTTCATACTTACCGATTTTGCCCCTGCATATATCAGGTTGTTTAGGTCTGTAATAGTTTCTGTTGGGATGTGTGTGAGGAGTCTGTTTACTCTTTTTGTTTCTGCTTGTAACTTCTTCGCTACTTCATTCCTGAGAGATGGGAGTTTTGTTTTGTTTTCTAACATGTATCGTCTTATGTTCTCCACTTCACTTGCTTCTTTTTCGTTGAGTTCTATCTCAGCAGGTTCTGTGGTTCCGCAGTCTTCTATCTCCCCTGGTTCTGTGATTCCGTAGTCTTCAATCTCTTCAGTTTCAGTGTGTATGTTTTGCCTGTCCTCTTCCTGTGGTCTCTCCTTTGGTGGTGTTTCTTGCTCCGTTTCGCCATTAGCCTTCTGTCTGATTTCCGTCAGTTCCATCTCTGAGAACCATCCTCGCTTGAGGATCTGTCTTGCTTGATCTGCTATCCTTTGTTCCGTTGTATGTGGGTCACTAGCAATGTCCCAGAGATGTTTCATTCGTTTTCGGTAGCCTCTTTCTATAGGGTAGCGGCTTTTATAGTAGCACTCCATCACCAGTCTGTTCTCTTTCATGGTCCATTTCTTTCTATAT
>OY744534.1:78453940-78483940 GCA_963556195.1 Sepiola atlantica
GAGTTATTTACAAGCATATTATTGCTACAATTGCTCTTTGTAACCCACCGAAATCATTACAAACATATTTAAGTGGAAAGGGTGGGGATACTTCCACCCGAGAGGATCAACATTCCAATCTATCGTTGACTCAGCCGGAATATATTTTTTGTTTATCAGCTAATATAATATTTAACTTGGCCTTTTGCCACACAGGAAATCAAATATTATTTCTCTCACGCATCATACGCACAATTAAAAATGGCCTCCGTTCACTCTCGAAAGACAATGGATATCCCCTGTAAAGCTGCCTACGCGGGTACGCTATACTGAAGCAAAAGTTTCAAAATCACCAACCGCATCTCACCTGAACCAGCGTTGTTTGAATCCAGTAGCAAGTAGAAATAATGCCTGTATAAGCAGAGAAAGACTGATGTTTTACGGAGTTTTAATTTTCATCGACTAGTTGCGCAAACAAGGCTTGAGAGTCTAGTCTGACCTACTATTACCTTACTAGACAAGTCTTTCTTGCACAATCTTACTGTGAAAGTTACAGACGCCATTCTCTCTAGCTGTGGTTCTGGGTAGTCCTAGGGGGGGGGGCAATCATCCAGGCTTTGCCTTCCTTCTTTAGCGAGGAGTTGGTTTATTGCTAACTGCTTAATGCAACGGGGCTGCTCAGGCATTTTTGCGAGGCCAGAGTGCACTACCTCTACTAAGCTTGCCCAGAAAATCCCATATTCCAAACTTGTGCCACATCTTCCGGGGGGGGGGGGGGAGTTTGACAAATAATTAGGCTACCTTATTATTTAATTAATAGCTGGGGGGAGGATATGTGGATTCATACCTTTTCAACATGTATTAGTGAAAGTGATGTAGTAACCCATCCAGAACTCGAACCCGCGTCTGTGACCACTACCCCACTTCACAATTATTCGTTGATGTTCTGGTATGTATAAGCTGTCTGTGGATGACCTATGATTGCATATACATATATGCTCTTTACATTGAGTAAATCGAACACTTTTAGAGGGCTTCCACTTAAGCTGTCGCTAGCGCAAAAATGTAAGCAACGGATATGCATGTTGGAGCTGGGAAAAGATATCAGATCATGGCGCCTGTTGTTACGATTTTGATTTTCTGCATTGATGTGCTGTCTGTGGATTCCCTATATATATATATATATATATATATATATATATATATATATATATATATATATATATATATATATATATATAATCCAGGTAGGGTCAAAATCCACAGGGTAGAAATCCAAAGAGAATCAAACCGGGCTTATAAAAGAGTGCTCAATAAAAATATAGAGCTGTATTGTTAATGTTTTTTTTATTCAAACATGTACAAAGTCTGCTACACTGGCATGTCGATGTTATCGATCTACAGCTATCAAGAGCTGAGGTTTCATCAGGCAGAAGGTTTTTTGTGATCCAACCCGGTCGATGAAATCCAGGAAGAATGGAGCTAAGCAAAAAGAAGGAGGAATAAAAGTCATGTGACCAATTTTTTTAAAGATTGGCCGTTAGAAAAGTTTAATTTTACAATAATTCATATTCTTATTTTTATTCAACGCTAAGCTGGGACAGGGGGGGGGCGAGGGAAAGGAAAAGAAGGGAAAGGAGAAGAGAAAGAAAGAGAGGTAGAAGGGTGTAAGGGGTGGGTGTCTATAGCTATTTAAAAGTTGTTGGGGCGGGAGGGGTTTATGTGTCTAGCCCGACGCCATGACACGCGACAGATATTTTGCAAGTGGGATTTTGTCGCGTGTCAAAGGAATAGGGATATTTCGACCTATTTAAAATGGACGGCTAATTTCAAAGATAAAAACTTAAAGTAATATTTAGTTTAAATTATTATTGGTGGTACGTAAATGTATTTTAATTCTAGATAATATTTAATAAAATATAGTGGTGATTATTTTTAGTAAAAATCATATATAGATTTATAACAGTAGTATTAATACATTATATTATTATATTTCGACCTATTAACATTTAGTTTTAATTATTTTGTGTGATAAATAAATGTATTTTAATTCTAAGTAATATTTAGTAATAAATTAATAAAACATAGTGGTAATTACTTTTATTTTTAGTTAAAGTCATAAATGAATTAATGGCAGTGATATTAATGAATACATATATATATATATATATATATATATATATATATATATATATATATATATTATTCTAGGTTTTTTTGTTTTAAATTAGATTAAATATATATATATATATATATATATATATATATATATATATACATATACATATATATGTACATATATATATATATATATATATATATATATATATATATATATATATATATATATATATATATGTTCTCGACAATCAGTCCGACGAAGGTGGGCAATTGTAATTGTTTTTTTGTTTATTATCTATGTACGTATACGTTTCGTTCTTTTTCAATCGCGACTCATTAGCATAGAGATATAACTATTCCCTACTAGTCGCGTGATTCGAAACCCCGGGCTACGAGTATTTTACAACTCAAATCCCGACACCTAGAACCACTTGGCGACAGATGTATAGCTGAATAAACAGTGATAATTTTAACACTTTATACGGCGGCTTGACGTCATAAGAGCGTTCAACTTAATGAAAGGAACGATCCATTTATAGCTAGCGACATCATGTCGTGTTTATACTACACTTACAGTGCCCATCTCCCTCTTTCTCTCTCTCTCTCTCTCTCTCTCTCTCTATATATATATATATATATATATATATATATATATATATATATATATATATATATATATATATATATATATATATATATATATATATATATATATAGATGAAAGAATAAAAAATTGTAAACATACAATATTTATTGAAACATCAGAAGTTCAAAGCAGGGAGTTTCATATCCTTAATCCATAAATTTTCAATGACCTTTAATTTAATTTAACATTTATATATATATATATATATATATATATATATATATATATATATATATATATATATATATATATATATGTTTTTGTTTGTTAGCGATAATTGTCGTGCTGGTATATTTGCTCACCTTGAGCATTGCGGGGTTTTCTCCCTTTGCATACACATGATTTATATCACCCTCTGCATACGTAATGTCACCCAAACAACAAATATCTATAGAGAGAAAGTGTATACCTATTATTGAGTTCGTGAGAACTCGAGTTTGACAAGATGCATCTGAAGAAGGACAGAGTTTACATCGGCCGAAACGTTGTGAGAATAACATCCAATATGAGAACAGTCGTCCGAATAATCCAAATAATACAAATAAAAAAACACATTTGACGTCGCTAGAGAGAGGTAGAGAGAGTAAGGAGAGAGTGAGAGAGGGAAAGAGTTGAACTGAGAGAGAGAGAGAGAGAGAGAGTTAGCCCCCTCTTCCTTATCTTTATCGTAAATCCTGCTTCCATTATTTTGTCCTTTAATCCTCACATTCCATAATCGATGTTTCTGGCAAAGGGGGGAAGAATTGCTGTTTTCTGGTTGGAATATATCAATATAACACTTATCGTTGGCTAGTTTTTGACCTTGAAGTATTTTTAGCTCCTTATATCAAGTGGCTTCATGCTTTGTCTGGAGCGACTGCCATAAAAAAAACTCTGAAGTCTTTTTGATACACGTTTATATAGAAATGTAAAGTAAAACAAATCAATTTGCCTTAGCGATGGTGCGATGGTGCGTGTTGAATATAGTCTTTTAAGAGAAGGGAAAGGAGAAGGACTGACAGATAGGGAAGAGAGAGAAAGAGGTGAGTGAGAGAGAGAAAAACAGGCACCCCTTACTCTATGAGCTCTTTAAGCATTTTGATAAGAATTCGTTTATCTGTTAGTTCGCTCGTTTTATTAAATCTCTTTAATTAATCACTTTTAGACTAAACGAAACTATTGCATATATATAGGTAAAAAAGAACAATAAGATGACAAATGAATAACACAGAACATTAATTTATTATGAAGTGTTTAAAAATAGTTATACAAATTAGGTGTCTTTGTACAGTTCGTCTGTACTATATATTCAGTATTTCAAAATATTTTGATTTAATAATTGATTGATTTAAATAAATTAAATAGAGTAGAGAAAGACTAGCAACATCTATTCTGTGAGAAAGTGGCTGTAAGGAAGAGAAGAGGTCACCCCCACTATATTTCGAGGTCGGTTTAGTATTCTGTCAAGACAGGAAAGAGTGCTCTGAGCGGTACCTCCCCAGATGTGGCAACAGTACCTCTCCATCTGAGGACGTATTTGACTTTTTTCTGGTAAAGGATTGCGTCAGGTGTGAGATACTTTTTCGAGTGGTAGAAAGAGACATTCTTTACGGTGGTTGTAGCTAAACCGTTTTTTTTATCAGGTATTAGAGCTCAGTCGAGCACCTGCCATAAAATTAAAGATGGAGTAGAGAAAGACTAGCAACATCTCTTCTATAAAAAAGGAACTGTATGGAAGAGAGAAGACATCACCCCCACTAGATTTCGAAGTCGATTTTGTGCTCTGTTAAGGCAGGAAAGAGTACTCTAGGTGGCACCTCCCCAGATGTGGCAACAATACCCCATCTTAGGACGTATATGAGTCTTGTACTGTTAGAGGATTGCGTCAGGAGTGAAGTACTTTCTGGATCAGAGAAAAAAAAGGAGAGTTCTTTGTAATGTTGGTAGAAAGACGCGTTCCTGCTGAGAAGGGTTTTGGGGCGAAGGGGGTGGGCAGAGCTTAAAGCTCAGTTGAGCACCTACCATGGATATATCAGTAGAGCAGAGAAAAAGTAGCAACGTCCCTTCTGTGAGAAAGGGGTTGCAGAGAAAAGAAGAGATAATCTCTCACTAGATTACAAAGTCGATTTTGTACTTTGTGCAGCACCTTCTCAGATGTGGCAACAGTATCCCATCTTGGGCGGTATCTGACTCTTACAGTACCGGTAGAGAATTGTATCAGTAGTCATATACTTTCTGGAACAATGAAATGATCTAACTATTTTTCCAGCGACTTTAGCAAAGGATTTGATGTAAGTCTTCCATTTATACTCAGCATTTATTCACTAAATTATAAATGCTATAAGAAATACACGTTTTTGATTTAAAAGGCAGAGAGTATTTTTTTTTAAAGATTCGAAGCTTGAGGGAATCAATGGAGGCGCGAGAGCGCTCTATCCCTTAATAGACTTTACGAATGGCCTATGCTGGAAATCTCATTTCTTTGGTCAATCATAACTCAAAAACCAATAAACCAAATTAGTTAAAACTTTGCACAACATTTTTATTTGATAGGTTCTCTAAGTGTGTAGAATTTCAGCATCATTAGTCAAGACAACCCAGAGATCCAGAAAGTTCAATCATGAAATCATGTTATCTGTGTGTACGTACGTACGTATGTGCCACCCTGTATCTCATCAACTATTTGATGGATTCAGCTGATTTTTGGCAGAGATAGAGGTTCTAGGGTCTAGTTGATGGTATTTTAATTTCAGTTTACCATATACCTTAGTTTTCCAGAAAATTCCAAAAAATCTTTAAAATGACCATTGTATTGAGGCATAGCCTTTACAAAAGTAGTGACATTCCATGAAAAATGCCAGTATACTGAAATCATATGCCCTTAATAGGGTTAAGATGAAAATTCATATACACTAAATGTACAAAAGCAAGGAAATTCCCTAATTTTTACACTTTTATTGTCATTAAGGGTATGACTACATATGAACCAAACCATTTCATTATCACATCACTACAGTATAAATCTCTATGCATGAGTGGATGAAGTGTGTGAGGTGCGCTGAAGAAAAATTCCTACCAGTAAAATACCTAGCCCTGTTGTGCTCGCATACCCTTAATGACAATAAAAGTGTAAACATTTGGGAATGTCCTTGCTTTTGTACATTTAGTGTATATGAATTTTCATCTTAACCCTATTAAGGGCATATGATTTCAGTATACTGCCATTTTTCATGGAATGTAAGTTTGAGTCAGATTAATGCGCATGCGCTGTAACCTTTTTTTGTTTTTAATTAATCCTAGCGGCACCGACCCGGCGTATTTACTTGCAATTTGTATTACCTTCCTTGTTTAAAACTTTGCAGGCCTTTTTTTGTTTCAAAAAATATTATTTTGTTCCAATCAAAGGGCAGTAACTCTGAATTAAATCGAATTACATTTTATTCTTAACAACACGCTGCAACGAACCCCAAGAAAAACTGACGAACCAGAATAAAACATTGACTTTTTATGAAAAAAACTTATCGATGTCAAAGAAAGAATGGTGCTTTGTTACATTAGGACCCAAGCTAACTTTGACCCCGTTGTTAGGGTTATGCTTAGGTTAGGGTCAGTGGGGTTAGAGTTAGCGTTAGAGTTAGGGCTAGCATTAGGGTCATGGTAAAAGTAAGCACGGATCCTAATGTAACAAATTGCGTAAAGAGTGAAGTATTTTCTGGATCAGAGAAAAAAAGGAGAGTTCTTTGTAATGTTGGTTGAAAGACGCGTTTTTGCTGAGAAGAGTTAGGGCTAGCGTTAGGGTCATGGTAAAAGTACCGAAAGAATAAAAAGACTGACTTTACTTTATATAATAAATGTTGTTATTGTAAAAAAAAAAACGATTCTATATAATTGTTTCCGACAACATTTATATTTAAAATGTTGTCGGAAACAAATATTGGGGCGTAAAATAAAACTACGGAGCCCCGCCCCTCAGAGCACGGCTGAAATCATCCCCATTCTAAGCTTCCAATATGCTCCCCTCATCCTTGGTTTAATGGTTCGGAGGTACGTAGTGCTGTCTGTGGTTGGTAAGGTTTTCATGTAATCTCTAACTCGACGTAGACAGGTGCTCTGGTGAGCATATAAATTTTAAAAGGGGTTAGGGTTAGGGTTGGGTGAGGGTTAGGGTTAGGTTAGGGTTAGGATTAGCGTTAGGGTTGGGTGACGGTTAGGGTTAGGGTTAGGGTTAGGGTTAGGGTTAGGGTTAGGGTTGGGTGAGGGTTAGGGTTAGGGTTGGGGTTGGGGTTGGGTGAGGGTTAGGGTTAGGGTTGGGTGAGGGTTAGGGTTGGGGTTAGGGTTGGGTGAGGGTTAGGGTTGGGTGAGAGTAAGGGTTAGGGTTGGGTGAGGGTAAGGGGTGGCATTTGGAGTGAGATTCTTTGTTCCAGCGAATGATTTTTGCGTAGTGTTATCGTTACCCGTTTATCATCAGATATCTCAAAAGCTGTATTAATTTGGGCCAAATTTCCCAAACTGTTTACTTTTTATGTAAACCAACTTCTAAGAAAAAAATAAAGCGTTGTGTTCCGTTTTTTATTTCTATTCTTATTAAACGATTCGTAACTCATTAAGCCGCCGTTGGTACATTGTACATTTATTCTTCTCTTCTTTTTTTTTTACTCTTTCTTTCTCGTTTCTCTTTTCCTTTTCTTCTTTATTTACGTTATTTCTTTATTTACGTTATCCTTTTACTCTCATTCTCTTATGCTGCTGCTGCTGCTGCTACTACCACCACTCCCTCTATTTCTCTTCTACTACTAGTTCTTCTCTCATCCGACATTAACCGCACAACATACGCCGCTCTTCCTACTCTTTTGCATTTTCTTCTTTATTTACATCATTTATTTATTTACCTTTTTCCTTTTGCTCTGATGTTCTGACGTTGTTACCACTATTACAACTCGCTCCCTGTATTTCCTCTTCTTATTATTTCGCCAACCATCGAAGATGTTTAATTTGCAAACAACCAAGCAATAGTATCAGGGTTTTAGTATTATGGATCAATAAATTATTATTACTAATGTGTCATTACCGTAAAAATGGCGTCATCATTGTTATTGCTTCTGTTTATTGCGTAATTGATAAGATTAATGAACCATGCGTTCACAAGCTGATATGTGCAGAAAATAAAGAAAAAGAATAATATTAATTTAAAAAATAACTCTTGAAAAATTAAAAACCTACAAATTTTATAATTAAATTTCACTTGTAAGAAACAGTTGTCGTCGTTTTTACTTTGCAAACAATAATAATATCTCCAGTGAGCGTATCTCATTTTTTGTTTCCTTTTTCGCTGTCTATGTATACTTTAATGTAAGCATATAAAGATAGAACATATTTATATGATACTAGCTATCCCTACTCGGCTTTTCCCTGGAATTATACTAATGGTGCTTTTTACGGCGAAAATCAGCCTCTCTGTGTTTTTGTGTTATGTATTTCCTGGGCCCTTTTTATCGCATCGTCAACACAGGCTTCAATACTTACCAGTCCTCTTCCATCTTCTTTTCGTTTTACATAGAGTATAACAATAATTAAGTTTATCTTCGCTTATCTCGGCATTATTTCCAGTCGTAGTGGATGTTTCCTTGCCTCTGGAATCAAGCAGTGCCGACTCAGGATGAGTGTGGTTGGATTGCGCAACCCTTGCTTCACAATTTCACGCGCAGAAACCTATACAAGGGGTATCCATTGTCTCTCTAGACTGAGTAGAGACCATGATGAGAGTATAATCCTTTAGGTGTAGTGCATTGTTTAGTTTTAGTTTTATCCAAGTACCTGAATTCAATTTTTTTTTCAAGTTTATGAAGGGTCCAGAGTATATTACTATTCACAACTTTTTTATGCAGTATCAGTTGAGGCTTGTCCCATCACATTGTGTTTTTTGTGTGTTTATTTATTTGGTGGGGGGGGCGGGGGGTAGTTTATGAAAGTTTTTGTGTTTCAGTTCCCTTAGAATCGTGTAGTGTTCTTTCTATGTCTTTGTCTTATTTATATTGCAATTTCCATATCGTTGGTTAGTGTTCGTAGTTTTTGTTGGTTGGTTTCCGCATTCGAGGATTTTCTTTAAGAGTTCAGCTGTTTTCATCATAACCGTCCGTTTTATAGTCTCATTGTTCTCTTTGATTCCAATTTCTCCCAGTCTTTATTCTAGGTTTTTTGGGGACTGCTTCTAGTGCTCTTACGATTATTGGTACTACTTTCTTCATGTTCCATATCCGTTTCTGTTCTTGAGCAAGTTTCGTGTATTTGTGTATTGGCTTCGTTTTTCTGTCTCATTGATCTTCACTCTGTGAACTTCTGGTAGGGAAAAATCTACGATTTGGTTGCTTTTTCCTTCTTGTTAACTATTATTAAATCCGGTTTCATTGCTTGGATGAGTTTATCTATTTATACCTCTATGTCCCAGAGGATTTTGTGATTTACGTTTTCCAGTACTGTCTCCGGTTTGTGTATCTATTTTCAAATGCAGTCGTTTACATAGTTCCCAGTGTACTGCATTTCCTATGCAATCGTATCCGTTTGTTATGTAGTTTACAGTTTCGTCTCTTTGTCCACGGAGTCTGCATTTATTGCATTATTATCATGTCTTACTTCTCCTAGAGCATCTCCCTTTCTAACAATCTTCAACTGTTAAACTAAAACAAAGAATACCATTGCACAGAACTTTTACAATATTGATAAAAAACTTAATATACAGATAAAATTCTGTTAACTATTTCATCTGATAGTTCTCAAAAGTTCCCTCGTAATTCCTTTTTATAATCATTTCTGAATTCAAATCGTAGAATAGCTCAAACTTTTATATATATGCGTGTGTATGAATATATATATATATATATATATATATATATATGTGTGTGTGTGTGTGTGTGTGTGTGTGTGTATATATTTATTTTTTGTGGCATAACCTTCACAGTTTAAGCTCAATAGATATTAATTTATTATTCCAGAGCATATATAAATAGATAATAGAAGAAAGCAGATCTCAGCAACTATATCTTTATTTTCCATATATATATATATATATATATATATATATATATATATATATATATGCGTGATAGAGAAATTGTTATAATAATTGATGAAGAAAATGAAAATGATTGAGCTTATGTAGTACTAAGATATATCAATTCTTAGATCGAAGCAGATTATCCGGATGACGGTTTATCACGTAGGCAGCTGGATTCACGTTGTTTAGATGACACATAGTAGTAGTTCGTTTACTCTCCGCTTCTTTATCATTGTAGTGTTTTTCTTCTTCTTCTTTTTCTTCTTCTTCTTCTTGTTTTTATTCTTCTTCTTCTTCATCTTCTTATTCTTCTCAATAAGAGCCGCTGTAAAATATATTTATACTAACAGCAAACGATCATTTTGGATATAATAATGCTTTCGGTTTTTTTCTTTTTCTTTGTCAGTAAACAGTATACATATACAATACCCCTAACCAATCTCACAGAAGAGGTGGCTTTCTCAAATGTGATCTATCTTTCTCACAGTTCAGAATAAGGAGAAAGATTTTATCAGCTTATCCGCTACGTGTCTGTCACGCAATATATTGACACGTAGCCACAATTATTATATTTTAACTTCTGATGGAATTTTCCTCTCCTGCTCAAGTGGAGAATACCGCTTTTAATATTATTTTTATACACCCACACCCAATCTTGCTATACCTGGTCTTTCGATTTCAGATATTCGCTGCCTTTACGGCACGCATAGCTTTAAATACGGAAGACCTTTATGCTAAACTGTGTATTAAGATTTATCGAAAACTTGATCTATTCACCCGGCATTGCCGTATAGATATATATTTCTGATCGGAAATAATTTCAAATATAGTTATGTTTACAGTTTTTGCCTTGAAAGAAAAGTCTAAAATAATATTTGCAATATGAGGTCAAGTAATACAAAAACTGTTAACGCGGTGGTGCTTTCTTTTTAAAAAACTTCTTGTTGGCGCTGCGTTTCTTACAGACAATCGAAACGTATTCAATTAGTTTAAATCTTAAAAATACTAATAAAATAATTATTCATATGTTTAAATCTATTTTTTAAATGCATTCTTTCACTGAGATATTTGTGAATTTTATTTTTATTTTATGAAACGAAAAAATAGTCTATCTTAAAAATTAATTTCATTTCTTTACGTTCTATTATGTTTCAGTTATTTTATGGACTTAACCGATAATTGCCCCGAGTGACCCCAGATAGAGTTAAAGAATTAAATTTCCGTTGTGTTTTTAGATTCTGTGAAAAATGTAACCTTTATTAGAACTTATTTGAAAGTTCTAGCTGTTAATATAGCGATTTCTATAACGCACAGACAAACAAACATGGAGTTTTATATATAGAAGATAACTTAAGCATGACACTCTGCCTGACAGACAACGCCTCCGATAGCGATGCGAGGACGCATATGAAAATCATCACTTTTTTCTTGCGAAAAACCAATTCGTTGTGTGGATGAGTTTTAAGTGTAGCGTCATCCATTAACTGCACGAATAATAATCAAGATATTCATACCAGATGTGGATTAGTCAGATGTTTAATTAAGTGAGATTAAATTAAAAGCTGTTTTTCCGGCCGGTTGTCCTATCGGCCGAGGTGGTTCGCCTTGGAATCATTCTGGCAACATAGGGAGTGTCCTGAACCATATGGTAATATGAATTATTAAAAATAATAATGAGCAATTAGAACGCCATACAATGCATTTTAGTTTTATTAACTTTTTTTACAAGTGGATTGTTTGTCTCATGTAAGGTTCATAACAATATATATCAAGTTTAAGAGACAAGATCTTAAATGCTTCACAGCTATCAAAACTATTGATAGGATAAAAAGTGAAAATATAATGACATAAATGAAGTTATGGTTTGAAATTTCACAAATTTTAAAAATGTATTGCAGTTTGTGTAATGTAACTGATGTCCGTGAGTTTTAAAAGGTCGCTTGCAGGTCCTCACCCGCCTCGTATTGCCTTTGTTTAGTGCCTAATAAACATATGTCGTAGTCCAACCTCGGCTTCGTGGGTGAAATTAGGTACGATGAAATTATTCCGAATGCGTTGAGATGGCTGCTGCCAGACACGTTGCAAAATGGGGTCTGCTAAACACGTTCCATGCTGGTTAGGGTTAGGGTTAGGGTTAGGGTTAGGGTTAGGTTGCAGCCTCTCTACAATCCGTGAAAGGGTTAGGATTTGGGTTTGGGTTAGGTTTAGGGTTAGGGTAAGGGTTAGGGTTTGGGTTAGATTAGGGTTAGGTTTGGGGTTAGGGTTAGGGTTTGGGTTAGATTAGGGTTAGGGTTAGGTTTAGGGTTAGGTTGCAGCCTCTCTACGATCCGTGAAAGGGTTAGGGTTAGGGTTAGGTTGGGGTTAGGGTTAGGATTAGGGTTAGGGTTAGGGTTAGGATTAGGGTTAGGGTTAGGGTTAGGGTTAGGGTTAGGATTACGGTTAGGGTTAGGGTTAGGATTACGGTTAGGGTTAGGGTTAGGATAAGGGTTTGGATTAGGGTTAGGGTTAGGGTTAGGGTTAGGGTTAGGGTTAGGGTACGGTTGCAGCCTCTCTACGATACGTGAAAGGGTTAGGGTTTGGGTTAGGTTCAGGGTTAGCGTTAGGGTTAGGGTTTGGGTTAGATTTGGGTTAGGTTTGGGGTTAGGGTTAGGGTTAGGGTTTGGGTTAGGGTTAGGTTGCAGCCTCTCTACGATCCGTGAAAGGGTTAGGGTTAGGGTTAGGTTGGGGTTAGGGTTAGGATTAGGGTTAGGGTTAGGGTTAGGATTAGGGTTAGGGTTAGGGTTAGGGTTAGGGTTAGGATTACGGTTAGGGTTAGGGTTAGGATTACGGTTAGGGTTAGGGTTAGGATAAGGGTTTGGATTAGGGTTAGGGTTAGGGTTAGGGTTAGGGTTAGGGTACGGTTGCAGCCTCTCTACGATCCGTGAAAGGGTTAGGGTTTGGGTTAGGTTCAGGGTTAGCGTTAGGGTTAGGGTTTGGGTTAGATTTGGGTTAGGTTTGGGGTTAGGGTTAGGGTTAGGGTTTGAGTTAGATTAGGGTTAGGGTTAGGTTTAGGGTTAGGTTGCAGCCTCTCTACGATCCGTGAAAGGGTTAGGGTTAGGGCTAGGTTGGAGTTAGGGTTAGGATTACGGTTAGGATTACGGTTAGGGTAAGGGTTAGGGTTAGGATAAGGGTTTGGGTTGTGGTTATGGTTAGGGTTAGGTTGCAGCCTCTTTATGATCCGTGAAAGGGTTATGGTTTCGGTTAGGGTTAGGGTTAGGGTTAGGGTTAGGGTTAGGTTGCAGCCTCTTTACGATCCGGGAAACAGTTATTTTACCGTTTACTTGGTTAACTATCACTTAAATCTCATTAACGCTACAATTTAAAAAAACATCGGGGCACGTTTTCAGGAGAACCCATTTAAAGAGAGAAAAAGAGAAATATAATCATCTTAAGCTAATCTGCATCGGTAAAATGCTCGTTCTTACCAAATTTGAAGTTCGTAGATCCAATTATTAAGTTTAAGTGATTTTTGAACTGACAGGCGTGCAGTGTTCGAATGTTTTATATATAGTGAAATGGAATAGTTGTTTGTGGCTTAATTAGAAGGCCAACCCATCTGTTACTGTGATGATATGTCTGTTTAATATCACAGTGCACTGTGTCCGTTAAACATAATCCCTACAGCTACATATCTAGAAAACGGAGCTGTTAAACCTGACATCGTAATATGGGACAAAAGGGAGAAAGTAGCAATCCTAGTTGAAGTCAGTGTCCCTAATGATGCAGGGTTGAACAGAGCAGAAAGGGAAAAGATTACGAAATACCAAGGTCTTATGTACGACATGAAAAGAAACTGGAATCTTAGGAAAATCTCCATCATACTAGTAATTATAGGAGCAACAGGACTAATGAAAAAAGAATTTTAAAAGCTATCTGGCGAGTATACCCGGTGAACCGAGTGCAAGAGAAATACAAACAACTGCACTTAAAGGGACGGTTAGAATCTTAAAAAGATCTCTAGGCTGTGAAAGAACTTATCTCTTACAGTGTTTATATGTCTGTCTTTCATGACAGCCACTGTCCATTTAAGTTTGTTTTTTTTTTTTGCTAAAGAGTCACCATTTATCAAGGCTCGGGGCCACTCGAGGATTAGGGTTAAAGAGTTCGTCAGTTGAACGATGATCGCTCACACAAGAGATCGGAAACAATGTGTGAGATGGACAGAAGATTACTGAAGAGGAATTGATTATTCAAGGAGAGAGCTCAACAAGTATTTGTTCACATTTGACTTGAAGACGACCATGTTGTAGTCGGTTGGGAAACATGTTCGTGGTATCCTGTTTCACAGATGAGATGTTCTAAAGAAAGAAACTTTGTTTAGGGAAGTTTATTTGGTTTTTGGTGAGGAGAGAAGGATAAGGAAAGTTCTCCGCTGTAGTTGAGGACAGACGAGTACTTGCCGTGAATGTTTTCCGGGAAGGTACCAGCGATTGGAGCTCAGTCGAACACCTACCATGAACATAACGATACAGTATAGAGAGGTTTGCAACATCTCTTCTGTGTGATAGGGGCTGTAAGGACGAGAAGAAAACATCTACTCACTAGATTACTAATTTTGTACCTTGTCAAGACAGGAAATGGTGCTTCGTGCAGGACCTCTCCAGATATGAGAGCCGTCCTCCATCTTAGGACGTATCTGGCTCTTGTATACGTAGAGGGTTGTGTCAGGGGTGGGGTACTTTCTGGAGCGTTAGAATGATCCAACCATTTCCCCAACAACCGTAGCAACAGATTCGATGTAAGTCTTCCATAAAGGCATTTATAACGACAGCTAACAGAACAAAAAAGGGGTTAAAAGAACAAATAGGCAACAAAACAAATTGTACCAAAGGCAAGATAAGTTACTCTTCTACAAACCTGGATAAATTTATTTGTGTTTTAACTTATTCAAAAGAGTATTTTTTGTTCAAAACAAACCTGGTGTCCACCTGTTCAGTTAGAACGAAAAAAAAGGGTGAAATTACAGTTTCGATAATCGCTAAAAAATGAAAAAAATAAGCAAAATACTGGTAGAACATTACATTTTCCCAGGATTGGTGACATTTATTGGATGTGTTTTTAACACTATTTTGTTTTGTTTTTTCGATTTTTCACCAATTATCAAAGGATCCTCGTGCTGGGCTCATGAACTGCCATTTTTTTTTCTGTTCTAACTGAACAGGTGGACACCAGGTTTGTTTTAAACAAAAACACTCTTTAAAATAAGTTAAAACACAAATAAACTTATCCAGGAAAGTAGAAGCGTACTTCATCTTGCCTTTGGTAACATTTATTTGTTACCCTTTTTTTACCTCTTTTTCGTTCTGTTAGCTGTCGTTATAAATGCCCAAGATCTTATCTGTTACTGTGCTTTTGGCTAAGATCAAAGTGTAGTATCTGTTCCGGTGGATACTGCACCTCATAGACTGGTATTGTCTGGGCCTTCGGGGCTTGATTTACGCCGGTCTATGGGTCTGTCCTGTGCAGTTCTAGTAGGTCCACCCTCCCAGGCTTTGCCTTCTCACCCTTTGGGGAGGGGTTAGTTTATTGCTAATCGCCTGAGGCGCCCCTACCGGGGAATGCCGACGGGGCTGCCCAGACAATTTTTAAAGGTCCTAAGTGCTCTTCTCAACTCCTACTTTCCGACCTTGTGTCACATTTTATTCTGTGGGAAGTAGATAAATAGGGCTTATATGTCTGTCTAGTATGACAACACACTGTTTCTTTTAACTATGAAATAAAGAAGATTCCTTTTAACGTATCGCTAGGAATAAAGACTACATTCAAATGAGGACGTGATAGGGCTTTCCGCCCTCGTCTCGTTACATTAAGTGGCCGGTGATTGGCTAAAGAGAATTTTCTTACCCAATCAAAATGGAGCTATTTTTTAAGACAACGGCGATAATTTTCGACACAATAGACAAGGGGATCTAACCTATTGGCTCGTTTTCTTTAATAGAAGATAACACGCAAACATTTGCCAATTTTACGAAAAAGAAAATACTTTTATCGTTTTCGAAATGTTCCCCTCGTTTCAAGGTGAAGATTCCTCGGCCATTTTATTATTGGTTTTAGATGCGTCCACGAAGGATTTATCCGTCGCTCCATCGGTCACGCTTCACTTGGAAATAGCAATCACTAAACATTCAAATTGAATGTACGCATATTATTTTAGATGCTCCATATGAGATGATATTTCTGTCGGTTTGTCTGTCACGCTAAAGTTTGAAATAGCATTTTCACCGTTAGACGCGCAGACTGAATGGGCGCATCTTATTTTAGATACGTCCAAGAATCTCAATAAAAAGTTCTGTCCATCAGTCGGTTTGTCACGATTCTTAGTTGGTTGATTTAGTCTGTCACGTTTAAGTTTAAAATGGCATTTTCACCGCTAGAAGCTCAGATTGAATGGACGCACCTTACGTTAGATGCGTCCAAGTATCTAAAATAAGATCTGTCCGTCGGGCGGCTTATTACGCTTAAGTTTGAAACAGCCGAACATTCACAGATAACATGAATCGAAAATCAAAGTGTAGTATCTGTTACTACACCCTTAGACCGGTACCGTTTTTGGCCTTCAGACCTTGATTCCACCCGTCTTAGGGTTTGTCCTGTGCAGTTCTAGGAGGTCCACCCTCCTAGGCTTTGCCTTCTCACCCTTTGAGAAGGGGTCAGTTTATTGCTAATCGCCTTTGGCGCTCCTACCGGGAATTCCGACGGGGCTGCCCAGGCATTTTTATTGGTCAGAGTGCTTATCCTCTAGGGTGCTTTCCGACCTTGTGTCACATTTTACCGCTGTGGGAGGAAGATAAAAAAAAATTTAAAAAACATGAATTGGAGCAAATAATTAGAAGATACTGCCACGGCTGCTGCAAAGAAAGTGGGCTCCCTCTCCCGTGCTAGAAAACTTCTCACACCTGCAAGTATCCTACACCTCTACAAAGCCACCATCCGCCCATGCATAGTATTGTCACATCTCGGCTAATGCATCAACCGCTAGTCTCTCCCTCTTGAACAGGATCCAAAATAGAGTCTGTAATCTAATAGGCCCCAACTGTCTACCAAGCTCCAGCCCCTGTCCCATCGCCGCAGTGTTTCATCCCCGTTGCTTGTTTTACACGTACTACAATGGAATGTGCTCTGACGAACTTGCTGCTCTAGTGCCCCCTCAGCGTAAATACACCCGACCAACCAACCCGACAATCAGCTAAATCCCATCCATTCACTGGGGAAGCTCCCAAATACCGGAAGACTTTCTACTCTAATAGCTTCTTCAATCGAACAGCTAAACTTTGGAATTCCTTCCATGCTCCCTGTTTCCCTAAGTGTACAAACATGAAGAAATTTAAATATAATGTGAACAAAGATCTTGCCGCACAACTCCCCACTTAGGACGCCCCCTATGAATCTGGCTCTTAATTCATAGTGGCAAACATGCTTTGTTTTGGGTGAATAGAAGTTGTTTTGAATTTTCAGAAAAGGATAATTTTCGCCGTTTGATGTGCAGATTAAAACTTGCGTTAAAATAAAGACAATCATTCGTGGTGTATCTCGGCCTAAGTGATGATCATATCAAAGAGAAAAAGACGTCAGTGTTATACGACGGGTGTCGTCTTGTCCTTCGGGCCTTGATTCCACCTGTCTGTGGGTTTGTCCTGTGCAGTTCTAGGAGGTCCATCCTCCTAGGCTTCGCCTCCCCTCTTTGGGGAGGAGTAAGTTTATTGCTTACTGCCTAAGGCGCCCCTACCGGGGAATGCCGACGGAGCTGCCCAGGCAATTTTTAATGGCCAGAGTGCTCACTTTCTCGGGCGCTGGCTTTTCAAACCCCACTTACTCGACCCAAGCTGTGGTCACATCTTACTTGTGGGAGTTAGATAAAACTGGCCTTGTGCCTAACTCCTGCAGAGGAGTAAATAAATATACGATTATAAACACTTGGAAGTTATATTGAAACTCGAGTTAAAATAAACACAATAATTCTTGGTGTGATGACCCTATCCAAAGAGAGAGTAGTCAGTGTTAGCATCTCTATAAGATGATCTATCGTTCGATTTGCGGTCTGTCACGCTTCCGTTTGAAATAGGATTTTCATCGTATAACGCGCAGGTTGAAAGGGCGCGTCTTACGCATATCCGTTCTTGTTTTCGTGTGATGTACTTCTGTAAGTTAGCACGCATTCTAACGTGCCTCCCGTTGCGGCGAATTATGAAGAAAAGAAAAACAACCCTAATAAAGAAAGAACCGTTTTCCAGACAGAGGCGATACAAAGAAGCCTCTATTTGCAGCCAATCTGCCCTCTGGCGTGCCCGCTATCTTAGAGGACGGTAGAGAATAACTCCTCGGGAAATATCAACTCCGGGGGGGGGGGGGTCACTTTACGTTAAACTTACATAGAATATTGAAACCAATCATCAAAAAGTTGAAACGGTCGGTTTAAAGAGTTTAAAAAGGTTATGATCTAAAAATATGGTGCTTAATCGATAATGGGATAATTATAAGTAATTAAGAAAACATGTTAGATTAGAGGGGTCGTAGGAGATCGAAGTCTTCGTCTTCGGTGGCTCATCCCCGTGTCTTCTCAGGAGACGAATAATACAAGATTTTGTATTTTTAGGATGCGCTCATTAAATTTGCGCATTTAGTGATGTGAATGCTATTTCAAACTAAGGCGTGACAATAAAACGATAATGCTATTTCAAACGTAAGCGTGACAGATAAACAAAAAATGCTATTTAAAACTTAAGCGGAACAGACAGACGAAAATGCTATTTTAAAATTAAGCGTGTTAGACAAACGAAAATACTATTTCAAATTTAAGCGTGTTAGACCAACGGAAATGATATTTAAAAAATAAAGCGTTGTTAGACCAACGAAAATGCTCTTTAAAAAATAAAGCGTGTTAGACCAACGAAAATGCTATTTCAAAATTAAGCGGTGAAGACCAAAAAAAGACTATTTCAAAATTTAGCTTGTTAGACCAATGAAAATGCTATTTAAAAAATAAAGCGTGTTAGACCAACGAAAATGATATTTTAAAAATAAAGCGTTGTTAGACCAACGAAAATGCTATTTAAAAAATAAGCGTGTTAGATCAACGAAAATGCTATTTAAAAATTAAGCGACAAAGACCGAAAAAAGACTATTTCAAAATTCAGCTTGTTAGACCAACGAAAATGCTATTTCAAATTTAAGTGTGACAGACAGACCAAAATGCTATTTCAAACTTAAGCGTGACAAACCAACGAAAATATTATTTCACACTTCAGCGAGATAGATCAACGAAAGTGCGATGCATTCTTTAGCGCGACAGACAGACAGAAGGAAATTATATTTCAAACTTCTAAGCGTGACAGATAGACGAAAAAAAATTTTTTTTAATTTAAGCGTGACCAAACAACGAAAATATTATTTCATGCTGCAGCATCTTAGCCAAACAAAAGTCCGATGTATACTTAAGCGTGACAGACAAACAAAAATACTATTTCAACGTTTAACGTGTCAGACTGACCGACGGACAGAGTATCTAATAGAGATCAGGAGACGTCATCTAAAACGTAAACATAAAAGAAAAGATGCCGACTATACTATGTTAACCGTTTTTCAGACAAACGATATAAATAACGCTCTGTGTGTAGTTCCCCCCCCCCCATCTCTCTCTCTCTCTCTCTCTCTCTCTCTCTCTCTTTCTCTCTCTCTCTCTCGTTGTCTATCTATTTCTCTCTCTCTCTCTCTTTCTCTCTCTCTCACACTCTCTATCTCCCAAACACTCTCTCTCTCACTCTCCTTCTCTTTCTCTCTTACTCTGTCTCTCAATCTAACTCTCTCTATCCCTCACTCTCTCTCTCTTTCTTTGCCTCTCTCTCCCTTTCTCTCTCTCTCTCTTTCTTTCTCTCTCACTTTCTCTCCCTCTCTCTCACACACTCTCTCTCCGTTCTGGCGTTTTTCCTTTTTCGCCATCTTGTATTTTCTACCTATTTACTCTCCTGCTCTCTCTCTCTCTCTCTCTCTCTCTCTTTCTTTCTTTCTTTATCTCTCTCTCTCTCAATCTCCCTCTCTCTCACTTCCTCTATCATTTTCTCTCTCACTCTCTCTCTCTCTCTCACTTTCTCTCTCTCACTCTAACACTCTTTCTCATTCTCTCTCTCATTCTCATTCTCCCTTTCTCTCTTTCTTTCTCTCTCTCTCTCTCTCTTTCTCTCTCGCTATCTCTCTCACTTTCTCTCCCTCTCCCTCTCTCACACATTTTCTCTCTTACACACACACTCTCTCTCTCTCCCTTCTGGCGTTTCTCCTTTTTCGCCAGCTTATATTTTTCTACCCATTTCTTCTCTCTTTCTCTCTCTCTCTTTCTCTCTCTCTCTCTTTACTTCCATCGCCTGCTTACGTATTTCTTTTTCTTTTTTTTTTCTTTTTACTACCCTCTGTAAAAGGATGCGGAAGAGATATGAGCTTCTTAGCTGTGGAATGTTTCTTAGGACCTATCCGACCAAAGTCAAGAATAATAATTTTTAAAAACTAAATAAAAATAAAAAGTCGAACCGAACTGTTCCACTATTTCTTGCGCGCATACGGCTAATGCCCAACAATGGGGGCCGAAACCCTCCTGGTAATATTGGCAAGCGTACAACTTCTTAATTCCTTCCGTTTCTAATAAAGTTTGGTAATCGCCTTCTTCGTCGCAGTCAGTAAGTGTGAGTGACTCACACTGGTACCGCGTGTCTATGTTACGTAGCGTTGTTTTCATTGTTAGGACAACTACCAATTGACAGAAGAAAAAAAAAGGAAGTGTTTTGTTTTTTACATTTAAAAGAAATTTGGACATGTTTTTATTTTAACAAAAGTACCAAACGCAAAAACCAAAAAAAACTGACGCTCTTCCAAAAAAGGTAAGCCAATTCATTTTATTTGGTTCGTACACAGCTAATTAGTTTACTAAAACAAACAAAAAAAGGTTGTGGTCGATTTCTATTGTTTATTGGGGTCTATGATACAACAGAGGCGCGTAAGAAAATTAATGTTTACGTTTGGTTCACAGGCACTTATAAACCAGAATACTTGGCTTTTACTATTTCAACTTGAATTTAGGCCGTAAATAATCTTCTATTCGTCAGTTTGAAGGCTACAAAAATAAGTTTCTAAATGTCGATAAACGTAATTATTGGCGACTTAAAATTATTTTAAAAGAAATACGGTTGTTAAATTAGTCAAATCAATTCATCTTTGTTTACCTACTCATTTGTGACCTATTTGCGTTAAAAAAAAATGTAGGTGCTTCTACAGAATTTGAACCAAACCATACCGACTTTTGCAGAAGTAAACCTAAAACTTAGGTTAGGGTAAGGTTAGAGATATTTTAGGGTTAGGTTAGGGTTAGGTTAGAGTTAGGATAGGTTTAGGTTAGGGTTAGGTTAGGAATACTATAGGATTAGGTTAGGATTAGATTAGGGTTAGGTAAGGGATAGTATAGGATTAGGTTAAGGTTAGGTTAGGGATAGTATAGGGTTAGGTAAGTTTTAGGTTAGGGATAGTATAGGGTTAGGTAAGGGTTAGGTTAGGGATAGTATAGGGTTAGGTAAGGGTTAGGTTAGGGATAGTATAGGGTTAGGTAAGGGTTAGGTTAGGGATAGTATAGGGTTAGGTTAGAGTCAGGGTTAAAAAACAGTTCGGTTAAAATTCTTATAGAAGTACTAAAATGTATTTGTTAAATATTTAATAGAAAATATAAGCCCGTGGAGTTACCTTACACATTGTTTTGATTAAAGCAATAAGGGTTCCGGTACCTTACTTCCTGAGAAAAAAACAAGATGGCTGACCCTTATTACTTTACTTACAACCAATATTTACAGTAAGCACAAACAGATCACAAATGAGTAAATAAACCAAAATAAATTGTTTTTGACTAATTTCCCAACTGTATTTCCTTTAAAATAATTTATGTCGCCAATAGTAACGGTTACCCGAATTTCTAAAAACAAGCCAGTCATTTTGATCTATCTTTATATTAAAATCCTATCAGATAAGATCTCATATGCCTGTGTGTGTGTTTTTCGTCTATACGTAAATTTGATAAATACACATTAAATTATATTTTATTTACTATTAATCGAATATTTATTGAAATCAAAAATTAAAATAAGTGAAAAATAAAACGAATCTTTTAAAATCCAAACAAACTTTTTTTTTATGTAAAAATGGCTATATTTTTTATTATTTTTAATCACTTTTAATTGTTTTTAATTATGTTTAAACATTTTTAATAATTTTTAATTGTTTTTAATTATTTTTAATTATTTTAATCATTTTTAATTATTTTTAATCATGTTTAATCAATTTTAATTGTTTTTTTATTATTTTTAATTATTTTTAATCATTTTTAATCATTTTTAATTATTTTTAATCATTTTTCTCTAACCCAGCAATATGTCTCCACCTGGGAAACGCCGGGTAAACATGGTTAGTTATTAACAAAGTAAACAAAAAATGCCCATGTGTTTACTTCGTAAATCTTTTTTTTACTAATTAGTGACGACTTATTGAGACTAAAATTCACTCAAGGATAAGGGTTAATGAGATGGATGGATTGTCAGTTGATTGGTGATGAATATTATGAGAGGATTGAAAATAATAAGTAACTTAACAAACTTATAGTTTCTATTAGATATTAAAATTTGTTAACGCAAATAGGCCACACATGAGTAGGTTAGGGTTAGGGTTAGGGTTAGGGTTGGGGTTGGGGTTAGGGTTGGGGTTAGGGTTGGGGTTAGGGTTAGGGTTGGGTTAGGATTGGGGTTGGGGTTGGGGTTAGGTTTGGGGTTAGGGTTGGGGTTAGGATTGGGGTTAGGGTTAGGGTTGGGGGTAGGGTTGGGGTTAGGGTTAGGGTTGGGGTAGGGTTGGGGTTAGGGTTAGGGTTGGGGTTAGGGTTGGGGTAGGGTTGGGGTTAGGGTTAGGGTTGGGGTTAGGATTGGGGTTGGGGTTAGGGTTAGGGTTGGGGTAGGGTTGGGGTTGGGGGTAGGGTTGGGGTTGGGGTTAGGGTTGGGGTTAGGGTTGGGGTTAGGGTTAGGGTTAGGGTTGGGGTTAGGGTTGGGGTAGGTTGGGGTTAGGGTTAGGGTTGGGGTTAGGATTGGGGTTGGGGTTAGGGTTAGGGTTGGGGTTAGGATTGGGGTTAGGGTTGGGGTTGGGGTTGGGGTTAGGGTTAGGTGCAAGTGTTGCAGGGTCCAGTCACTTAGGGAGTTTTGTGTCCAGGACACTTGATTTACCTACTCATCTGTGAAGCCAAAATCCATTCGGGGATAAGGGTTAATGACATGGATGGATTGACGGTCAAATGATGCAGAA
This sequence comes from Sepiola atlantica, assembly GCA_963556195.1. NCBI lineage: Eukaryota > Metazoa > Mollusca > Cephalopoda > Sepiida > Sepiolidae > Sepiola > Sepiola atlantica. The sequence continues at coordinate 78,477,070 of OY744534.1, forward strand.
TATTATGAGAGGATTGAAAATGATGAATGGAATGAACAAAACTTTTATTACTTCTGAGGACGGTGTTATATTGAAGCATTTTAATTATCGATTAGTAATGAACTAACAGGGTGACACGACGTTGCCCGGGATTGAATGAGGATCACTACTGTGTACTTTTTCACTATACTCATAAAACCATATTACTTTCTTTGTTTTTATTGGCCCCCTCCTCCCGTTTCTCTCCCCCCCCTCTCGTCGGAACAAGATGAAATGTGGGAAGACTCTTTGAATTAGTGTCTTATACATATGTATTAAAATCGGAAATACGTATTTCGACTTTTAAGGGTTTCTGTCCCCGTTGGGCCATTTAGAGGTGGGGACACGTAGATATTCGGCACATAGAGGGTAACGTAAAGATTCGGGGCCACTTCCATTGTCTTCCTCGGACAATTTCATAAAAATAAGATATATTTAAGGTTTAAAGGAGGTTCGGTCACCATAGCTCCTTTAGGTTAGGAGGCCACTTAAAAATTTAGGGCCACTTCCATTGTCTTCCCCAGAAAATGTTATACATACGTTTTAAATTTTATAAAAATTCGATATATTTAAAGTTTTAAGAGAGTAGTGCTCTCGTAGTCTCCTTAGGGTGCTCTTAGAGATTCGGGAACACTTCCATTGTCTTCCCTAATAAATCTTACATGAGAATACACTTTTAGATAGTATGTAGATTCTTTAACCTTTCTTTTTAAAGGGAACACACAAATATCACACACACAGATACACACATACATTGAGTTTTATATAGATAGATTTCTGGTATAAATGAATGTGTAATGGCAAAGGTCAAGTATTATGGTTGATTTGTGCGCCATTGTGCTGCGTTAAGAAACACGGTTACACGCACACCTGTAATCTACAATACGGAAACCTCCACGAAGGAACTACCCTTTGTAAACAAACCGATGTGTTTTTCTTTATCGACAAAAAATCAGATAATTATCTAGTTTTAATGAAACTTTCCACATTTATTCAATAAATTATAGATAACATATAAAGTTATCTTGTCGGATTTTCAAAGTCAGACTTAGATAGCATTTAAGCTAACAAATAAATATTTGCTTTTGACTGACCAATTCTCGTTTTTTATTGTTGTACCGTGTTGTTAGAAATATAATAAGGTACTTAGCTACAATTAAGTTTTTAAAATTTCTTAGTCTGGCCCAAACGACTGTTTATATGAAATAGCCTTAAATAATCACTTAAAAATAAAAATCAACAAGGGACATAACTCATTTTAGATTAAAGATAGGAGTTGTCTACCTTAAGTTGGCAAAATGTGAGAACAAATAAAAACAAAAAAATAAAATGATTTCATAGCAATCCCAGACACGTAGCGTTTTTGTCTTCTTCTTTGTCGAAAGTTTAGAATTGAAATCGCTTTTCGTCCAAAAATTAAGAACAGAAAAACATAGAACCAGGAAGATGCATGCATACCCAACAAAGACCAAGTCACGCTTCAAAGAACATCTTTGCAAAAATAAGTCCAATGTTCGAATAGTTCGGGAGCCTGGTAGACATGTTGTTTGTTTAACCAATATATTGGTTTCTTGGGTGTGTTTGCGTCTTCCTATTTTTATATGTTTCTGTTCTTATCATTCTGATGAGAAGCGACTTTGATTCTAATCGGTAAAAAATAAAATAAAAATGATTCGTTTTTTTTAAATTTCTTCTATTGTCAAATACTGAACTTGAATTTAAATTGGCTTTGAAACGACCGTAAATAAATGTTACTTAAACGGTGAAATGTTACTGATATGCTATTTCAAAACAATATATATATATATATATATATATATATATATATATATATATATATATATATATATATATATATAATAGAATTAACGATAAGTGAAGTATCGTAAAGTGATCTATCGTGATAAAGTAAAGCTCAATACGTTGAGTAGAGCAATCAATTTACAGAAGGAAAGATGAAGATAAAAAATTGGATAAAATGACATAGTTTTACATAAAACTACCCAACATTGATACAAATTTTATTACATCGAAAGTTCAGATGCAAGGAGTTACACTAATCCTTAATCCATGCATCTGAACTTTCGATGTAATAAAATTTGTATCAATGTTCCGTAATTTTATGTAAAATTATGTAATTTTATGCAATTCCTTATATATATATATATATATATATATATATATATATATATATATATATATATATATATAGTCATCTCCAGACAGACTGATATAAACAATGCTTTCATACAAACACAGACCGCCACTCTCACAGTGCTCTATTTGTTTATATACAAAGAGCTTTGCGAAGTAGTAACTGGCGATACCGTTAACGACAGTGCTCGACCCGAGAAATAGGGAAAGGGGGGGGGGGGTTATATAGTGATTCACAGACAGACTATTTATATATATATATATATATATATATATATATATATATATATAAAGGCATAGCTCATTGGATAAAACTAACTCGAGCTTTCGGCACTTGACAATGTTTACATTGAGATATCACTTACATTCAATCAGTGTCGTATGACAGCGCATGGTTAGAGGCGCCGACTGTCAGCTCGACGGCCGAGTTTCAATCTCGGCTTGAGGCACTAACTGGTCTAGCTGCACTGAAGAGCCGTGATACAGCGAAACAGTCCGTATATGGATGACTATATATATATATATATATATATATATATATATATATATATATATATATATATATATATATATAACTTTTCCAAAATTTCAATTTCTTTTGACTATATTCGGTTGCAAAACTAGGGGGAAGTAAAAAAAACAATAGTAATCTCGTGGTATCAGCATAGTGAAAATGAACATAATTTACTCGGTAAAATCCCGAGCAATGCCGAGTCTTCCTTAATTCAATTATTGTCCGGACCTTTGGGGGTTGTCTGGTCCTGTGCAGTTCTAGGAGGTACACCCTCCCAGGCTTTGCCTCCCCTCTTTAGGGAGTAAGTTTATTGCTTACTGTCTGAGGCGCCCTACCGGGAATGCCGACGGGGCTGCCCAGGCAATTTTTAAATGGCCAGAGTGCTCACCTCTCGAGCGCTGGCTTATCTAATCCCACTTTCCCGACCTTGTGTCACATCTTACCTTGTGGGAGGTAGATAAATAACTTCAATTTCTTCTTAAGACGTCTTAAGGCTTAAGACTTGACTTTTAGACATGTTCTAGAATCAAAATCATGTAATGGATCTCGATCATAATTGGAATAAGAATTCTAGACATAAGGTTTAGTATAATTATATGGTGGCTTTGATCTTCGTAAAGAGACATAAAAGTGGTGCAAAACTGTTCTGTTTGTTGAATTCATTTTACCCGTTATGAGATGGATTTACTTCTAATGAATCAATATTGCAATGTTTCTACCCTTGGTTGGTTGAGCACTCTACGAAGGCTGACTGTGTTCGAATAATAGGAATATAGGAATTTTCAAAATGTTTGATTGTTTATTGTTATTTATGTATAAATGAACACAAAAAAATACTACTCGCATGAATCTGAAATGTTCACCCATTACGTCCCACCCCTATTAACAAAACAGGGTCTACATACGTGAGTTTAAACTGTCAGCCGAAAAAAAGTGTCATGCGTATTACGCCCAGCAAAGTAACCAGTCGATCTAGCCAATAATAAGTATCCATTCTTTCATTTGCAAGAAGGCCCAGGTGATATGGTCACCATCAACGTCAACAGAACAATCCCGCTCGAAAAAAGTGACCCCCATGAAAAGCCCTTATATAAACGGACGCACGATTAAACTGTGATGATTATGTACTATTAGGCCTTACCGCTGAGTATATGAACCGTTATACACCTGTATTCCTTCCGTTCGTTGTAACCCAAAGTTTGACAAATCCTCCCGTCGTTGCCGCTGTGAAATTATCAAGAAAATATATTCAAAATGGCGTCACCTGAAAATCCAGTCCGTCATGAATAATGAGAAACAAGTGGACATCTTCTATTATGTATCATTAGTATCCACCGGATGTCCAATATTTGCATTGGAAAATGTGTCGTTTTCATGAAAACTCCAAGTAATTAGCATGAACATCATCCTGTCCCGGCTACAAACATAGAAATCGTAACCATTAGACTTTACTAAAATCACAGATAAAATAGAAAGTGTTTACTTTATCATGGCCGCCTTACATAAAATCGGAACCTGCGAACCGGTGTTAATCCCCGAGAAAATCCCCAATTATATTTTAGACTGGATTTGTTTTGTTAATAATAATTCATTTTGAACAATTTGTTTTTATAATTGGAAATTTCTTCTTTTTTTTTTTAATTTCGAAAATATTTTTTAATAAATAATCAAATCAGACTATTTTTTATAATCGGAATTTTTTATTTTGAAAATATTTTTAAAAGTAGTTTAACCATTAATTATTAACCAAATATAATTACATTACAAATAACAAACAATTATTAAAAAAATAATAAATTCAAGCTTTTTTTATAAATGGTAAAAATTAAAATTTTGCCCAAAACTATACGGCCTAAAATAATTAGGGATTGTTTTTGGATTTTTTTGGTTCGCAATTTCAGATTTCAGATACGGCGGTCATGATAAAGTGGATATTTTCTATTTTACCACAGATAAATCAGTAAAAATGTAGCGTCCACTTCGTTGGCAAAATCAACTTGTCGAATTTCTGTAGTCGGGGTGGTGATGTGGCAGCTGAAATTTCTATTTCCTCTCCGTCGTTGTAGACGTCTTTTTTTCAATAACAGCTTTTTTCATAAATGTTATTAATAAATAAACATCGTAAATGCATTTAGGCTTCAAATAATCTCTTTCGTGTGTTATTCTTTCTTCAGAGTATACATGTGTACGTATAAAACAACCCCCATATAGTATTTATTTACCTCCTCGCCAGGAGATTAGGCACAAGGCCAGTTTTATCTTACTCCCACAAGGTAAGATGTGACCCAAGGTCGGGTCGGGAAAGTGGGGCTTAAAAAGCCAGCGCCCGAGAAAGTGAGCACTCTGGCCATTAAAATTGCCTGGGCAGCCTCGTCGGCATTCCCCGGTAGGGGCGCCTCAGGCAGTAAGCAATAAACTTACTCCTCTCCAAAGAGGGGAGGCAAAGCCTGTGAGGATGCACCTCCTAGAACTGCACAGGACAACCCCACAGACCGGCGTAAATCAAGCCCCGAAGGCCAAGACAATACCGGTCTATGGGGTGCAGTATCCATCGGAACAGATATTACACTTTGATCTTGGCCAAAAGGCCGAGAAGGAAGCAGCTATTCAAAAACTCAACTGCTCTCCCTGGTGACTCAGTACAAAGAGAAAGATCTTCCCTCTTCATTCGCTACGTAATACTAGCGGCTTCCTATCTCTTTTGCGTCACTGTCAGGACACATAGCTCGTACGATTTCAACTTGGAAAATTCCACGTTACTCAAGTTTTAACCTAACGTAGAAATTTACCAATTTTTTTTCAAATGAGAGTCTGTGTCCATATTACGCCCCTTTCAAAACCCTTTAAAATTTTGTGAATATCTATTAACTGTTGTCTAATATCTATTGTTAAAATTTCACAGAAATCGGAGGTATCCGAATTTTCACGAAGGACGTCTACCCTCTTTTTACCTACCCCCTTCGCATAAAACTAAATTATACTAAAAATTAGCCCTACATTATGACACCTTAGGCCTAGCAGCTGTGTCCCAAAATTCATAATGATCAGTTAATTAGTTTAGGAGTGAATCTTTTACATACAAATATATAAACATATACAGATAGATAGAGATTGCCTCTCTTAGTGTTGCTATCAAAGGAATAGCGAGTTATCTAATGGCTCGTTGGTTAATCGGTCTAATACAACACCCGCTTAGGTGGTCCCTTTCTCGAATGCACAGCTTCGAATCCTGTACACGTCTCATTTTTCACTTTGTAGATTTCTTTGCTTATTTCCAGCCCCGTGGACTCAATTAATCGTAAACAAACATATAAATATTAAAAGATACACAGAACGTTTTTTTAATTTTTATAATAGCAAGAATTTGGATTGAATGTAGTAAGTTCGGGAAACTTTTGTCATTACTAACCAGCATAGCATTACCACTGTCGACCAAGTAAAGAGTCTATCATGTGTACACAGTGTGATGATGTATGGAAGTGAAACCTGGCCAGTGAGTGTCGAGGACATGCATTGCATGTAGATAAATGGTATGAGAATGATACGTTGGATGTGTAATGTGAGTCTTAAAGACAGGCTTAGATCTGATGAGCTCAGAGGAAGATTAAATCTGGACAGTATTAGGGAGATCCGTGAAAGACAGTTGACTTCGATGGTATGGCCAAGTTTAAAGAATGAGTGAGAGTTCTTGGATTAGTGGATGTAGAACATTTGAGGTAGCAGGGTCAGTTGGCAGGGGTAGACCAAGGAAAATATGGGAGGAAGTGAAAGAGATTGAACTTGATAGAAAGAGGGATAAATAAAGACCTGAGCAGAGATAGGTTAGTTTGGAAGTAAATTTCTAAAAGGTATCCAACACATGCCAGAATGTAAAATGGACGTCAAACTGATGATGATGATGAGGATGATGATGATGATGATGATGATGATGATGATGATGATGATGATGATGATGATGATGATGATGATGATGATGATGCACAAAAACAAGTTGTTAGTTTGGAAGGGAATTTCTAAAAGGTATCCAACACATGCCAGAATGTAAAATGGACGTCAAACTGATGATGATGATGATGATGATGATGATGATGATGATGATGATGATGATATCAATTTATATGCACAAAAACAAGTTGTTAGTAAATATTTTACAAGTGTCCGTTTCGATTAAATAAAAAATTTTTC
>OY744534.1:78486440-78508940 GCA_963556195.1 Sepiola atlantica
ATATACATACATACATATATACATTGTATATATATACATACATATATACATTGTATATATGTATGTATATATGTATGTGTATATATATGTATGTATATATGTATGTATGTATATATGTAGGTATATATGTATGTATGTATATACGTATGTATATATGTATGTATGTATATATGTATGTATATATGTATGTATGTATATGTTTTTACAAAGAATATATATTTTTAAAACGTATAGTCCTTATAATATCTGAAAAGTTTAAAATTGTAAGCTCAATGAATTAGTATTACTAGATACAGAGTACATATATATATATATATATATATATATATATATATATATATATATATATTATCTTATATTTGCATTCTATTAATCATGAAGAATTAATCCAAAAAAACTTTACTTTCATTAGTTTTTACAGTTTATTTATTTACTTCGATGAGTTTTTATTATTTTCCCTCAACTTACACACAAAAAAGTAACATATTCAAGTATTAATATTCATCGCTTATACGCGTTTTATGGCAAAAATCGGATACGTGTATTTTTATAGTGAGAGTGGCGGTATATATTCTTGAATCGTTAAATAGCCTGTTGTACCAAACACACAGGAGAGTACAAAGTACGGTGAAATTCTAGATTGAATCCTAAAAAAATTTGGCACATGTTTTTTTTTTAGTATTTTATTCGTTAGTGACTATTATAGACTGCACATACGGAGTGCTCTAAAGTATAGACCTGGTTTGATGGTGTGGTGATGTGTAATTAGTGATGGATGTAATCGTTCTTATTAGTTGGTTTTCGATAAATTTTGTCCACGTGTTTAACGAGGAGGTTTATGCATTTTTACGGGTATGTTAATGTATACGGAGGTAATGTTGAGATAAGGTTTATTTTATGTCAGTCAAAGTTCTCAGAAATCAAGGGGCCCTTTCCTGAGGCTAATACTTGATCTCTATATGAGCTACATAGATATTCACATATTCCATTTTTTTTTACCTCTCAAACGTTGATTTCGTAAATAAGTTAAGAACATTAATTTTTCTCTCCCCAATTGACCAATAAACTATGGTATAGTATATCTTTCTTGTTGTCTCTTGGTCTTACCGGATTCCAGGACAAGAATCCATCTAGTCTGGTGGAGTATCCAGCTTAGTGCTGTTAATATAGGCATCGCCACGTTGAGAAGATGCACCATTTCTCGTATAAACCAGTGTGTATTGATTTACTCCTCTCCAGGAGTTAGGCACAAGGCCAGTTTTTATCTTATTCCCACAAGTAAGATGTGACCCAAGGTCGGGTCGGGAAAGTGGGGTTTAAAAATTGACTGGGCAGCCTTGTCGGCATTCCCCGGTAGGGGCGCCTTAGACAGTAAGCAATAAACTTACTCCTCCCCTAAAGAGGGGAGGCGAAACCTGGGAGGGTGGACCTCCTAGAACTGCACAGGACAGACCCATAGACCGGCGTAAATCAAGCCCCGAAGGCCAAGACAATACCAGTCTATGGGGTGCAGTATCCATCGGAACAGATACTACACTTTGATTGCCATATATATTTTCATTGCTTACTACCTAGCTCTACTTACGTATCGAGCACTGTTGAAGTAAATACTGAAAACTGATACATAGAAAATTATATCTCCTTATAATATTTTATGTGGATACATGAAGTACTAATATATATATATATATATATATATATATATATATATATATATATATATATATATAAGTATTTTACTATAGAAATGCATCGGAACTTGAGAAGAAGAATATTGTCTATGGTAAGTAATTAATATAAATATAACTGGCTAAATATTATTATTATTTAATAGTTCACGGTCAATTTAGTGCATTGCAAGAAAAAGGCACCTGTTTATAACATTCTTGTATAAATGAACTGTTTTCTCATTACTTATCTGTGAACTTAATAGTATACTTATATATATATATATATATATATATATATATATATATATATATATATATATATATATATATATATACATACATATAGAGATAGAAGAAAAAAGAGTGATAAATATGCGACGATTGTCCAAATTTATTTCAAATTTCAATTGTTCAATGCAAGGTTGTCAGTAATAAACTAGTGTTTATTTTCCTTTCCTTAAGCCAAGGCTTTTCAAAGATCGAGATCTTATCATCAGAGGAGAAATACAGATGGATAAGTTGGCTTTCGAAAAAACCAAAGTTCAAATATTTGAAAAATATGAGAATTATTTTTTAAAAATTATTAAAATAATTTTTGTCAAAAAACGTACTGAATGAAAAGAAAATTTCGTGAAAAAGAAATACAATTGTCCGGGTGGTGAGTTTCCGTTGAAAAGGTTCGGTGAAATTGTAGAAAGTGAATAAAAACACTTTGCATGGGAGCAGGTTGGAAAAGGTGCTCAAAAGTAGATAAGTCCATACATATATATATATATATATATATATATATATATATATATATATATATATATATATATATATATATATATATATATATATATATATATATATATATCGAATTGCTACATTTATTGGAACGAGAGTGTGTCAGGTTACATGAAAGGAAATATTATCGTGTATGACGTCATTGCTTTATGGGAACAAAGTCGGTAAACTGCCTCTACGGTGCAGGTAATTTTTTCTTTTCTACGGGGGATTGCTGTATGGTGAACGCCCTTTTTCTTTTCGACGAGCTATAACACAGGGGAGAGAAGTTCAACTGGTTTGCACCGCCTGTTGGTTGCCAAGCAGTTACTAAAATTACAAAGGTTTGCAGCGACATCCGTTGGGATAGCCTTGTGGCAAACTTGGTCGAAAGTTGGGCAGAACGGGTTAGATATTTCTACGCGAACGTTCTAGTGGATTCATCCGAACCCCAAGTGTGCACAGTTTGACCAACTTGGCATTCATGTACACACCGGGTAGTCATAATATCACTTAATTCGTCATATTAGTAATTTTACCTGCCGTGTTATTAATTACAAAATCTCAACCTGAGTTGGTGTTGACAAGGATACGTCTTCGACAATCAGGATAAGGTATTGTTCTGTGCAATTCTAGAAGATGTACCTTTTCAATCTTTACTTTATATCCTTTAAAAGGGGTTAATTTATTGCTAATCGCCGTAAGTGCCCCTACTGGGGGATGCTCACCGGACTTTTCGGGCGGTTTGTGGGCCAGGTTGCACATGCCTTTTTTTTTCAATCCCCACCTTCGGACCTTGTGTTACATTTTCCATGGGTGGGGTAAGTAAATACAAACTTTGAATTAACATTTCCATTTGAAGTTGGTCATAACACACAGAGGTCAAGAGACTACCCCAAACAAAACAAAACAAAAGCGTGTCAAGTAAAGGTTGGCCGTGCATTTGCTTGAGAGAAACTCAGCCATTGGCTAATGGAATCATGAACCTGTGACAGGGAAATAACAACGAATCTGATTTGTTTTTTTGGTAGACTAAACACCACGTGAATATAAAATAAATCAATAACAAAAGTCCATGCACTAAGCCTAACGCCTTTCTGCTGAGATGAAACATGGACGCCTCCATGTAGCTTAATTGCCATGGATATGTTTACATCTTACTACTAAGCTCTGCTCACTTATTGAGCACTGTTGAAATACGTAGTGAAAATCGATACACAATATATCACCTTATAATATTATAGGTGTATATACATTAAATAATATATATATATATATATAATATATATATATATTATATATTATACATAGATATTATTATATACACAATATATCATCTTATAATATTATAGGTGTATATACATGGAATAATATATATATATATATATAATATATATATATATTATATATATTATACATAGATATTGTATATATATTATATATATATTAGATATATATATATATTATATATATATTATATATATCATATATATATATAATATATATATAATATATATATAATATATATTATATATATTATATATATATATATTATATATATATTATATATATATTATATATATATATTATATATATATTATAAATATTATATATATTATATATATATACATATAATATATATATTATAAATATTATATATATCTATATACATATAATATATATATTATAAATATTATATATATATATATATATATATATATATATATATATATATATATATATATATATATATATATATATAGAAGTCGATATCTCTTCGTCTGTGTATTGCAGATCGTATCTAGGTATCTCTATATCTTAGTTAATATTTAAGTTCATAAATATTTATATATATAATTATCTTATCTTTGTCCGCCCGTATACATAATATTCCATAAGTTTCTGTAAATTGTGTATATTTGCTGACGCCCCAGTTAATTCAATCTACATATCTTGATGCAAAAATCTTGCCTGTGTGCGCATGCGTGATTCAAACTATATGTTTTGGACGTGCGTGGAAAAACAACGCAAACAATCTGAAGTCCTTCGGCGTTCTTCATGAATAGAAGCCAAATATTTTCGTACATATTTATACAGCTGTTTCCGCGGCGAATGCTTTTCGCAGTAGATAACTTAGGGTCAACACCAACGTCTCCTTTAAGTTCCAAAGAAAATGCCACCGATAATCTTTCCTTCGAAGCATTGCTGCAGAAAGGGGAACCATGCCCCACTAATCTATGATACGGAACCCCAAACGAAGAGAGTACTCTTTGTAAACAACTAGTCTCTCAAGATCAAAGTGTAGTATCTGTTCCGATGGATACTGCACGCCTGTCCTGTGCAGTTCTAGGAGGTCCACCCTCCCAGGCTCCGCCTCCCCTCTTTGGGGAGGAGTAAGTTTATTGCTTACTGTCTGAGGCGCTCCTACCGGGGAATGCCGACGGGGCTGCCCAGGCAATTTTTAAATGGCCAGAGTGCTCACCTCTCGAGCGCTGGCTTTTAACCCCACTTGCTCGACCCGATCTTGGGTCACACCTTACTTGTGGGAGTAAGATAAAACTGGCCTTGTGCCTAACTCCGCGAGGAGTAAATAAATATCTGTTCCGATGGATACTGCACCCCAAAGACCGGTATTGTCTTGACCTTCGGGGCTTGATTTACGCCGGTCTATGGGTTTGTCCTGTGCAGTTCTAGGAGGTCCACCCTCCTAGGCTTTGCCTTCTCACCTTTTAAGAAGGGGTTAGTTTATTGCTAATCGCCTGAGGCGCCCCTACCGGGGAATGCCGACGGGGATGCCCAGGCAATTTTTAAAGGTCATAGGTGCTCTTCCTCTAGGGTGCTGACTTATCAAATCCCACGTTCCGACCTTGTGTCACATCTTACTGCTGTGGGAATTTGATAAATACCAACTAGTCTCTCTCTGCTCTATCGTTATTTCCATGGAATGCGCTCGACTGATTTCCAATCTCTGGTTCCTCCTTTAAACCATTCACAGCAAGAACTCGACTTCTACCATAAATATTTGGACATAACAATTTTGCACCACTTTTATATCCCTGAACGAAGATTAAAATCAAGATATAATGATACTAAACCTTATGTTTGGAATTCTTATTTAAATTTTGATAAAAAAAAAAACATTACACGATTTTAATTCTAGAAAATGTTTGCCATCTAACTCCCTTTCAGTTACGGCTTAAAATACGATTATTTTCATTGAAAAAATTAAATGTCATCTGCCAGTCAAACAAAATTTCCCTCTTGCAACGCATTTTAAACCTGTCCAATAGACAGGGGGTTAGGGTTAGGGTTAAACCTGTCCAATAAACAGGGGGTTAGGGTTAGGGTTAAACCTGTCCAATAAACAGGGGGTTAGGGTTAGGGTTAAACCTGTCCAATAAACAGGGGGTTAGGGTTAGGGTTAAACCTGTCCAATAAACAGGGGGTTAGGGTTAGGGTTAAACCTGTCCAATAAACAGGGGGTTAGGGTTAGGGTTAAACCTGTCTAATAGACAGGGGGTTAGGGTTAGGGTTAAACCTGTCCAATAAACAGGGGGTTAGGGTTAGGGTTAAACCTGTCCAATAGACAGGGGGTTAGGGTTAGGGTTAAACCTGTCCAATAAACAGGGGGTTAGGGTTAGGGTTAAACCTGTCCAATAAACAGGGGGTTAGGGTTAGGGTTAAACCTGTCCAATAAACAGGGGGTTAGGGTTAGGGTTAAACCTGTCCAATAAACAGGGGGTTAGGGTTAGGGTTAAACCTGTCCAATAAACAGGGAGTTAGGGTTAGGGTTAAACCTGTCCAATAAACAGGGGGTTAGGGTTAGGGTTAAACCTGTCCAATAAACAGGGAGTTAGGGTTAGGGTTAAACCTGTCCAATAAACAGGGGGTTAGGGTTAGGGTTAAACCTGTCCAATAAACAGGGGGTTAGGGTTAGGGTTAAACCTGTCCAATAAACAGGGAGTTAGGGTTAGGGTTAAACCTGTCCAATAAACAGGGAGTTAGGGTTAGGGTTAAACCTGTCCAATAAACAGAGGGTTAGGGTTAGGGTTAAACCTGTCCAATAGACAGGGAAGTGTGACTTCCATACTTGTATTGTTTCAAATTTAATATTTACAAGCATTTTAAAGGTGTCCAATACATTGGTCCAGAGGACTGAAGGGGTTAAGCCATAAGCTTAAGAGTTCTTAAGAAGAAATTGAAATTCAGGAAATCTTGTTTAAAATATAACATCATAACGATATACAAGTTTTCAAATATAACATCATAACGATAAACTAGTTTTCAAATATAACATCATAACGATATACAAGTTCACAAATATAACATCATAACGACATGCAAGTTTTCAAATATAACATAACGATATGCAAGTTTTCAAATATAACATAACGATATACAAGTTTTCAAATATAACATCATAACGATATACCAGTTTTCAAATATAACATCATAACGATATACAAGTTTTCAAATATAACATCATAACGATATACAAGTTTTCAAATATAACATCATAACGATATACAAGTTTTCAAATATAACATAACGATATACCAGTTTTCAAATATAACATCATAACGATATACAAGTTTTCAAATATAACATCATAACGATATACAAGTTTTCAAATATAACATCATCACGATATACAAGTTCACAAATATAACATCATAACGATATACAAGTTCACAAATTTAACATTATAACGATATGCAAGTTTTTAAATATAAAATAACGATATACAAGTTTTCAAATATAACATCATAACGATATACTAGTTTTCAAATATAGCATTATAACGATATACAAGTTTTCAAATATAACATCATAACGATTTTTAAAAGTTTCATGGAATTTAAATTTCAACCAGATTATAACAGATGCAGATGGGCACTAACGTTTTTTTTTCCGCTTTAATATGCTGTTACTTTCAAAAGCGACTCTCAATTTTTTCTGCCAACATTTAAAATACAGAATTTCAAAAAAAATAAACCTACGAAGGTCCTCATAGCGATTCTAGGGCCATTAAATCGTGGACAGTGGAGGAAGTGTTGGTCTTCCACTGACGATTTTTGACTCATGTATACTGACAATACCATCGATTGCATTTGATGCATTACCCGTTCTTTCGAGGTACCCGGTAACATCCAACAAGAATGACAAATAACAGAACGTATATGGAAAAACTTTGGTTTTCTTTATTTCCCATCACCGGATGGTTTACGCCGGCTATGCACATACATATAAAAATCTTTTGACATACGTTGGTCTCATGAAAGTCTTTTTTCTTGCTGAGGTCACAGACTTGGTTTCCGCTAGAAACTCGTTCATATATACATCCGATTGGAACGCAATTTGCTCTGCATTGTCTATCCGAGCGTGAACTGAAGCAATTGTTCCAAAAGCACTTTAATGAAATACAAGTCAGGGGATTCCTTCACAGCACCAACTTGCTTATCAGTCGCATTTTTAGTCAGCGGACACGAAAGCCTAACAGCAAGACGGGCTTGGGTACCATAGCCAATAAAGCTTCATCAGTGCGATAAACATCGGTAAACTCCCATTCTTCCGGTACTTCGATCACCAACCGCTCCGGCTCTTCGCGTTTCCGAAACCGCCGTCTTTCAAGTCTCCTTTGCACTGCGGAACCTTCTTCTTTTAAACAGTTATCAAGTCTCTTTCTTTCCTTCTCAACGTCCCACCCACAATGGACTCGTCCACGATTCATTTTTTTCCACTCTCCATTATCTTACACATTCATGATTGCAGTCACCACAATACCGCATTCATTCTATGGCCTTCCCAACTTGTTTTATAGTAATGAGTTACCACTTATAAAGGCCAAAAGACACTCAAGGATAAGTGTTAATGAGATTGTCAATTTGATGATGAACAATATTGTTAGAGGATTGAAAAAATGGATCGAATTGGCAGAATATAGAATTAAGGGGATAACTCGATAAGTAGTTTTTAGTTTAATTCACCCCAAACAAGAGGGTATATTGCTACTGACACGTAAGGGGTTATTGTGATCTAGAGGTCATATTTATAGGGCATCGTAAGTGGGGAGTTGTGCAGCAAGATTTTTGTTCACATTACATTTAAATTTCTGCATGGCACAGTCACAGGTACTCAGAGAAAGGAAGGAAATTTTTTACAGTGGTTGTAACTAGATGAGTTTTTGTTATGAATGTTTTACAGGGGAGGGCATAGATTGGAGCTCTGTCAAGCACCTACCATGAAAATAAGGATAGAGTAGAGAAAGACCAGCAACCTCTCTTCTGTGAGAAAGAGGCTGTAGTGAAGAGAAGAGGGTATTCCTATCAAAAGTACAAAGTCGGTTTTCTGCTCTGCCAAGGCAGGAAAGAGTGCTTTGAGCGGCACCTCCCCAGATGTGGCTACAGTACTCTATGGACATATTTGACCTTTATACGGGTAGAGGATTGCGTCAGGAGTGAGATCTCTAACTTTAATGGGGTTCTTACGTGGGACTAAAATATATTGGGGGTAGATTTAGGTTGTTCTACTGTTCTTCTAAAATTAAAACATTACGGCGTGCTGGTGTAGCACACTGCGGGTAGTTGGCATTCTCAAAATTACTCGTTTTTCTGCCACTGTTTAACTACATCTGCTGATATGCATTCACACAAAATGGTAAATACAATATAACTTTTTGTGGAGACTGCTGCTAATAATAAGTGTTTTCTTTACGCTTTTGGCCCACCATACTTGATTTTACAAAAGTAAGCATGGTTTATCGTTAAAACGCCATGACAATGTAAACACAGCTTTAAAAATACTAAAACAAAATAATATGTACTTCGTGTGACATAAATCTGAGTTTGTTTTTTTTCACATGAAACTGGGAACTTTTCTTTAAAAGTTTAAAAGAAAAAAGAAAAAATATTTGTTATGTGCGTTTTATAAACAAATAACAATTGTCCGCTGTTTTTTTGCCGTTTATTGAACATACGATAGTTTTTACGGCACATCAACCCTTTTTTAAATTTATATAATGCATATTGTAAACAAACCATTGAGGAATTTGTATTATTTGGATTATTCGTATCATCGTTCTCATCTTAGATGTTATTATCACAACGTTTCGGCCGATGTAACCTCCGAACTTCTTAAGGTTCGTCTTCCCGAGTTCGACAAGATAATTCTGAAAAAATCGGAAGTTACATCGGCGAAACGTTGTGAAAATAATACCCAAGATGAGAACAGTAGTCTGAATAATCCAAATAATGCAAAAATAATTTTGTTTTATGATATGGCGTAGTTTCGTCTACGGACAGATGCCAAATCCTTATAATAACACGGTAACTGTCTCGCTGCCACCAAGACACCTGCTTTTATTTCTGAGGTGGAACTTTAAATAAACCATTCATTCATTCCTCTGGAAAGTTTCCAAATTTCAAAGAATGGCAGCTGTCGTTTGTAGGTGGCCTGATGACTCACAAATGGAATCGACAGGGGAATTTATATATATATATATATATATATATATATATATATATATATATATATATATATATATATATTTATATATATATATATATTAATTAAGTTCAAATATTAACTAAATGAACAAAAACATTATTTTTCAAAAGTGCTCAATATATATTAGAGCTTTTATATTAAAATAAACATAGTTGGGGTATCCGACAATTGTTTCAGAACCTGCTGGCTCCTCTTCAGGGAAGTAACTGGTGAATTAAAATGATATCCGCCAATACCAATCATATATATATATATATATATATATATATATATATATATATATATATATATATATATATATATATATTATATATATATATATATATATATATTATATATATATATATATATATATATTATATATATATATATATATTATATATATATATATATATATATATATTATATATATATATATATATATATATATATATTATATATATATATATATATATATATATATATATATTATATATATATATATATATAATATATTATATATATATTATTATTTAAAAGTTATTATATCCCCCCCCCCCAAACAAAAACCAAACAGTCAAAACACCGTTCACAAGTTACCATTTCAAGCCACTGCTAGTATGGGCGTTCTACATCTATTCTATCAGAAGGAAAGTTAACAAAAATGTCCGTCCGGAATGCATGTGGTTCAGCGAGCCTTATTTCCAGGGCTGACTTTCTCCCTTTCCGGGTTAACACACAACGAGGGGGGGGGGGAATATTTTTTCATCGTTGTACCGCCCGACGAGAAGATGTATTCTCGCACATTGTTCCGGATTTTTTATAATGCATTTGGGACTAATTATTTGATGGTAGTATTTTGCTTAGCAGCAGCAATACTGATTAAATCTTACGAGCTACCTTTCTAAGACATTTTTTTATTTTTCCTTTTTACCTTTTTTACTTTTTTCTTCTCTTCTTAAGTGACCTCAATTAAGGCAACGCCACATTGTGTATTGTCGGTTGTTGAAACCTTTATTCCAGATACTTAATTTCCCTGATAATCTGCCAAGCAAGTACCTGCTTGGTAGTGAAACACGTGTAGGAAAAAAACTCTTTAATTTGAAAATGATAAATAAATAGCCTTTGAATGAAAAAGTCTTTTGTGGTGATGATTGGTCTCCTGAACGAAATGCTTTGGTAAGCCTTCAAAAAATCACATATAAATGCTCTGTACCCTGTAATCGAGTATCATCGAGCTTGTTTTATTGGCCTAATCCCGGTTTTCACTGAATAATCTATTTTCTAAGTGAAATATTTTAAATATATATATATATATATATATATATATATATATATATATATATAAGTTATGAGGTTTAAAAAGACTAATTGAATTGTGGTTGGAAACACATCCGAGGAGACCTAGTTATGGTCGAAATAACTTATAATGTGTACAATCCGAATGTATATTTAGTCTTTTTAAACCTCATAACTTATTCATGCTCCGTTTGAACGGACATAGAGCTCTCTGATTCGAAATCCTATCGAAAATAATCGAACCTTAAAACTATATATATATATATTAAAAAGTTATGATGCCTAAATGTTTGGCTGTTCGTACGCAAATAGTAACATGTGATTGGTTGACAAAAAGGGAATCGGAAGAGTACACATTACTAAGGCGGTAGTTTTTACGATGTAAATACCCGAGTTCGAATTTTACGTAAGTCTAAGAATTTTTTAAATCCCAGACTGCAACAAACATCTTTGGTCGGTGTTCTATCTGAAATATTGTCCTGTTAGCCTGTCGCAAATTGTTCTGTGGATATTTCGTCTATCAGATACTTTTTCTCTTCTTTCCTTCTAGTAGTTGGAATAATTAAAGGATGGTTTTAATTAAATAAGCCATTATTTGCATAAATGTAAAGAAATTAGCGTAACATAATAACATTAAAACAACCTTACAAAATATTTTTTTTAACTAAGTGACCTTTTTTTTCGATAATCCATAAAAAGTTAGACATGGACGGCATTCGGTATTAGTTCAAAGCGAATTATCTGCTTAATAACATAATTTCGAATGTTTTTTCGCCAATAAACCATCATACGTAAATATATTCCTCGAATTTACGTACACTCTCATAAAAATGTTACTTACCGTATTTTTTCACGAAATTTCACAAATATTTTTTCGTACTAGTTATAAAGCGGTAGAAGATAGATAAAAGTAAAAAATGATATACCCAGGTACTGTACCTACACGGACGAAGATTGACATAACCAGGTACTGTACCTACACCGATGAAGATTGACATACCCACATACTGTACCTACACCGATGAAGATTGACATAACCAGATACTGTATCTACACCTGTGAAAATTAACATAACAAGGTACTGTACCTACACCGATGAAGATTTACATACCCAGGTACTGTACCTACACCAATGAAAATTGGTATGCCTCGGTACTGTACCTACACCGATGAAAATTGACATAGCCAGGTACTGTACCTACACTGATAAAGATTGACGTACTCAAGTACTGTACCTACACCGATGAAGATTGACATACCAAGATACTGTACCTACACCGATGAAAATTGATATACCCAGGTACTGTACCTACACCGATGAAGATTGACATACCCAGGTACTGTACCTACACCGGTGTAAGATTGACATACCCAGGTACTGTACCTACACCGATGAAAATTGACATACCCAGGTACTGTACTTACACCGATGAAGATTGACATACCCAGGTACTGTACTACACTGATGAAAATTGACATAACCAGGTACTGTACCTACACCGATGAAAATTTACATACCCAGGTACTGTAGCTACATCAATGAAAATTGGTATGCCTCGGTACTGTACCTACACCGATGAAAATTGACATACCCAGGTACTGTACCTACACTGATAAAGATTGACATACTCAGGTACTGTACCTACACCGATGAAGATTGACATACCAAGATACTGTACCTACACCGATGAAAATTGATATACCCAGGTACTGTACCTACACCGATGAAGATTGACATACCCAGGTACTGTACCTACACCGGTGTAAGATTGACATACCCAGGTACTGTACCTACACCGATGAAAATTGACATACCCAGGTACTGTACCTACACCGATGAAGATTGACATACCCAGGTACTGTACCTACACCGATGAAGATTGACATACTCAGGTACTGTACCTACACCGATGAAGATTGACATACCCAGGTACTGTACCTACATCGATGAAGATTGACATACCCAGGTACTGTACCTACACTGATAAAGATTGACATAACCAAATACTGTACCTACACCGATGAAGATTGACATAACCAGATACTGTACCTACACCGATGAAGATTGACATACCCAAGTACTGTACCTACATCGATGAAGATTGACATACCCAGGTACTGTACCTACACCGATGAAGATTGACATACCCAGGACCTGTACCTACACCGATGAAAATTTACATACCCAGGTACTGTACCTACACCGATGAAGATTGACATACCAAGATACTGTACCTACACCGATGAAAATTGATATACCCAGGTACTGTACTTACACCGATGAAGATTGACATACCCAGGTACTGTACTACACTGATGAAAATTGACATAACCAGGTACTGTACCTACACCGATGAAAATTTACATACCCAGGTACTGTAGCTACATCAATGAAAATTAGTATGCCTCGGTACTGTACCTACACCGATGAAAATTGACATACCCAGGTACTGTACCTACACTGATAAAGATTGACATACTCAGGTACTGTACCTACACCGATGAAGATTGACATACCAAGATACTGTACCTACACCGATGAAAATTGATATACCCAGGTACTGTACCTACATCGATGAAGATTGACATACCCAGGTACTGTACCTACACTGATAAAGATTGACATAACCAAATACTGTACCTACACCGATGAAGATTGACATAACCAGATACTGTACCTACACCGATGAAGATTGACATACCCAAGTACTGTACCTACATCGATGAAGATTGACATACCCAGGTACTGTACCTACACCGATGAAGATTGACATACCCAGGACCTGTACCTACACCGATGAAAATTTACATACCCAGGTACTGTACCTACACCGATGAAGATTGACATACCAAGATACTGTACCTACACCGATGAAAATTGATATACCCAGGTACTGTACCTACACCAATGAAGATTGACATACCCAGGTACTGTACCTACACCGGTGTAAGATTGACATACCCAGGTACTGTACCTACACCGATGAAAATTGACATACCCAGGTACTGTACCTACACCGATGAAGATTGACATACACAGGTACTGTACTACACTGATGAAAATTGACATAACCAGGTACTGTACCTACACCGATGAAAATTTACATACCCAGGTACTGTAGCTACATCAATGAAAATTGGTATGCCTCGGTACTGTACCTACACCGATGAAAATTGACATACCCAGGTACTGTACCTACACTGATAAAGATTGACATACTCAGGTACTGTACCTACACCGATGAAGATTGACATACCAAGATACTGTACCTACACCGATGAAAATTGATATACCCAGGTACTGTACCTACACCGATGAAGATTGACATACCCAGGTACTGTACCTACACCGGTGTAAGATTGACATACCCAGGTGCTGTACTTACACTGATGAAAATTGGACATACCCAGGTACTGTACCTACACCGATGAAAATAGTATACTCAGGTACTGTACCTACACTGATGAAAATTGGTATGCCTCGGTACTGTACCTACATCAATAAAAATTGACATACCCAGGTACTGTACCTACACTGATAAAGATTGACATAACCAAATACTGTACCTACACTGATAAAGATTGACATAACCAAATACTGTACCTACACCGATGAAGATTGACATACCCAGGTACTGTACCTACAACGATGAAGATTGACATACCCAGGTACTGTACCTACATCGATGAAGATTGACATACCCAGGTACTGTACCTACACCGATGAAAATTTACATACCCAGGTACTGTAGCTACATCAATGAAAATTGGTATGCCTCGGTACTGTACCTACACCGATGAAAATTGACATACCCAGGTACTGTACCTACACTGATAAAGATTGACATACTCAGGTACTGTACCTACACCGATGAAGATTGACATACCAAGATACTGTACCTACACCGATGAAAATTGATATACCCAGGTACTGTACCTACACCGATGAAGATTGACATACCCAGGTACTGTACCTACACCGGTGTAAGATTGACATACCCAGGTACTGTACCTACACCGATGAAAATTGACATACCCAGGTACTGTACCTACACCGATGAAGATTGACATACCCAGGTACTGTACCTACACCGATGAAGATTGACATACTCAGGTACTGTACCTACACCGATGAAGATTGACATACCCAGGTACTGTACCTACATCGATGAAGATTGACATACCCAGGTACTGTACCTACACTGATAAAGATTGACATAACCAAATACTGTACCTACACCGATGAAGATTGACATAACCAGATACTGTACCTACACCGATGAAGATTGACATACCCAAGTACTGTACCTACATCGATGAAGATTGACATACCCAGGTACTGTACCTACACCGATGAAGATTGACATACCCAGGACCTGTACCTACACCGATGAAAATTTACATACCCAGGTACTGTACCTACACCGATGAAGATTGACATACCAAGATACTGTACCTACACCGATGAAAATTGATATACCCAGGTACTGTACCTACACCAATGAAGATTGACATACCCAGGTACTGTACCTACACCGGTGTAAGATTGACATACCCAGGTACTGTACCTACACCGATGAAAATTGACATACCCAGGTACTGTACCTACACCGATGAAGATTGACATACCCAGGTACTGTACTACACTGATGAAAATTGACATAACCAGGTACTGTACTTACACCGATGAAAATTTACATACCCAGGTACTGTAGCTACATCAATGAAAATTGGTATGCCTCGGTACTGTACCTACACCGATGAAAATTGACATACCCAGGTACTGTACCTACACTGATAAAGATTGACATACTCAGGTACTGTACCTACACCGATGAAGATTGACATACCAAGATAATGTACCTACACCGATGAAAATTGATATACCCAGGTACTGTACCTACACCGATGAAGATTGACATACCCAGGTACTGTACCTACACCGGTGTAAGATTGACATACCCAGGTGCTGTACTTACACTGATGAAAATTGGACATACCCAGGTACTGTACCTACACCGATGAAAATAGTATACTCAGGTACTGTACCTACACTGATGAAAATTGGTATGCCTCGGTACTGTACCTACATCAATGAAAATTGACATACCCAGGTACTGTACCTACACTGATAAAGATTGACATAACCAAATACTGTACCTACACTGATAAAGATTGACATAACCAAATACTGTACCTACACCGATGAAGATTGACATACCCAGGTACTGTACCTACAACGATGAAGATTGACATACCCAGGTACTGTACCTACACCGATGAAGATTGACATACCCAGGTACTGTACCTACAACGATGAAGATTGACATACCCAGGTACTGTACCTACACCGATGAAAATTTACATACCCAGGTACTGTACCTACACCGATGAAAATTGACATACCCAGGTACTGTACCTACACCGATGAAGATTGACATACCCAGGTACTGTACCTACACCGATGAAGATTGACATACTCAGGTACTGTACCTACACCGATGAAGATTGACATACCCAGGTACTGTACCTACAACGATGAAGATTGACATACCCAAGTACTGTACCTACATCGATGAAGATTGACATACCCAGGTACTGTACCTACACCGATGAAGATTGACATACCCAGGACCTGTACCTACACCGATGAAAATTGACATACACAGGTACTGTACCTACACCGATGAAAATTGACATACCCAGATATTGTACCTACACCGATGAAGATTGACATACCCAGGTACTGTACCTACACCGATGAAAATTGACATACCAAGGTACTGTACCTACACCGATGAAAATGGACATACTCAGGTACTGTACCTACACCAACGAAGATTGACATACCCAGGTACTGTACCTACACTGATGAAAATTGGTTTGCCCCGGTAATGTACCTACACCGATGAAAATTGACATACCCAGGTACTGTTCCTAAACCGATGAAAATTTACATACCTTGGTACTGTACCTACACCGATGAAAATTGGTATGCCAAGGTACTGTACCTAAACCGATGAAAATTGACATACCCAGGTACTGTACCTACACTGCTCCAGGAGAGGATATAAGAAGCAATAAGTGAAATTACATTCAAATTTAAACAAAAATTAATAAAATAAATTTATTTACTTTGGTAAAAGTATTTGGATGTCGAGTTGGCTTGTTATCTACTTGTCATGATTCTATCTTTGTATTATCTTTGTATAATGTATCTACTTTTGTATAATATCTACACTTAGTTATACAATATTTACACTTTATATTGCAATCAACACAATACAAAAGCAAGGAAAACACTTCTCCTAATTGGTTTCGAAAGAATGGGTGCTTACCGAGCCTGAAACCCTAACACCTAACACTAACCCTAACCCATAACTTTAACGTTCAAAGAAGATACTGTGCTATACTTAAGCCGATTAGTCAACGAGAAGTCGCTGAAGGCTCAGTAATATATTCGAACAAAAGGAGAGCTTACGCACATTTAAACCAACTGCATTTTCGTAATTTTACCGTAAATACTCAGCAAAATTTCGTCGATCCCAACACCGGAGCACATACACACGGAATTGAAATATCATGGTTTGCTGCGAAGATTTATGTATTGAAAGAAATGAGAAGCATACGATGTAGGTATTTATTTTCCTTATAGATATCAAGCCAAAGTAGCAAAGAGGGAGATTAGTGAAAACTCTTCTTTCTCGGCCTTGTGGTCGGGATCAAAGTGTAGTATCTGTTCCGATGGATACTACACCCCATAGACTGGTATTATTTTAGCCTTCGGGTCTTGATTTACGCCGGTCTATGGGTATGTCCTGTGCAGTTCTGGGAGGTCCACCCTACCAGGCTTTGCCTCTCCTCTTTGGGGAGGAGTAAGTTTATTGCTTACTGCCTGAAGCGCCCCTACCAGGGAATGCCGACGGGGCTGCCCAGGCAATTTTTAATGGCTAGAGTGCTTGCTCACCTTCTCGGGCGCTGGCTTTTCAAATCCCACTTTCCGACCTTGTGTCACATATTCCTATTGTAGGTAGGAGTTGAATAAACTCTTCTGTGAGAAAGGGGTGTGAGGAATGGAAGAGATCATCTCCTGCTAGATTTCGAAGTCGATTTTCGGAAAAGTGTTAGTTTAGTCAAGAGCTCACGTGATCAAGGTAAATCTGTGGCGTCACGCCATGACAGGGGGCGCTGTCTAAAAAAATAGAGCGATCATAGTGAGGCATAGTATAAATACGCTGATGTTTATACAAAGGGCATATAAATACATTGATGATTATACAGTGAGTTATTTTATTGTTCTTTAGCTGTCAACTTTAAGACCAATTAAAAGAAATATATATTCTAATACCTATTTCATACGGCTTCAATTTTTTTCTTCATTTAACATGTATATTTAATAAAAATGAAAACGCTTTAAATGTGGATTTTACTTCGTAAAGAAGTATAAACTTTTTCAAGACATTAACAACAATCTCCTTTTAACATCAAGGGAAATCGTCTATATTCGGCGTTCGTCGTTATAGCTCGACAATGAAGAAAACAAAGAACAATAACAATGTCTATAATTCATTGATGAAGGCCTTTGTTGGCCGAAATATTTGATTTATACTGTTTTCATTTATTGAAAAAAATAAATGAATCTTATAGCATAGAATTTTGTTTTAAAAATAATTTCTTATATTTTTTTTATTCTACGATGCTTTCCGATGTAGAAACATTGGATCTATCACTTATAACACTTTTGTTTTTAACTTTTGTTCGACTAAATAAGGCATATTACCACTGAAGCATAAGGACAACCGTGATAGCGGCCAGATTTATAGAAAAACTTCGGTGAGCAGTCGGAAAGTAAGATGTGTGTTCACATTACATTTAAATTTCTGCGTGTTGGTCCGGTCGAGAAAACAGGGAGCCGGAAGTGAATTCCAAAGGCAGGATGTCTGTGGAAAAAAGCTTTCAGATTCGATAATCTTCTGGCATCTGGGGTTGTCTGTATCAGTAAGATGTAGCAGTCATAAACATAAACACTTCTTTTTTCTTGCGCTGAGCGGCCCCTGTGGGGTGGTTTGGTCACACGAGGACCAATAAGACTCTAGGGCATATTAATTTAGATCAACTCTTTGAATAACTATTTCTAGACTCTTTGGGATTTGCTAGTCGAACAGAGAGCTTCTAAATACCAATCAAGAAAGAAGTCTCTCGCCCCGGTCAACGTGACCCCGAGCAAGGCTATCATCAACCGGAAGATATACTGCTCGAAGGACCTCGGCGGCTGACCCTTTCTTACTTTATTATTACAGTGACACTGTTTTATCTTTCGGCAACCTACACCCAACGGTGTAAGTCACTCAAATAAATACCTATATTGTTGTTTATAGAAGGCTTTGTTTTCCTTTCATTTGATGAGCTTTGTGTTAAAAAATATTATAGGAGTTGCTCTTATAGTGAATGCGAATATATGCTCCTATAAAAGGGTAACCTTTGATTTCGAATAAAAACAATGCAAACCTTCTGAGAAGAAAAAACGTCAAATAATACATTAAATTAAACCACCAAAAATTCCTAATTATTGTTGATTCTGTTAAACTTCTCATCACGTACAATTATTTCCTCTAATACGGTCCTTCGCACAAGAAATAGCAAAAGACAAAACGGCAAAGTGGCTGTCTAGTTAACAGTCAAGAAATCGAAAAAGGCAAACATTTGATTCTACGTTGAATCTACGAACTCTCTACGTTCTCATGCGACCGCTTACAACTGCCGCTCCTGCACGATATCGTCTGTAGGTATAAACACACTTTAATATATAAAATGATATACATATATATATATAGTGAATGCTTTTATTCGAACATGTACAAGGTCTGCTACACTGGCATATCGATGTTATCGATCTACAGATATCGAGAGCTGAGGTTTTCCTGGACTTAACCGACCAGGTCGGATCAAGGAAAAACTTTCTGCATGATGAGATCTCAGCTCTCGATAGCTGTAGATCGATAATATCGACATGCCAGTGTAGCAGACCTTGTACATGTTCGAATAAAAGCATTCGCAATACAGCTCTATATTTTTATTGAGCACTCTTTTATAAGCCCGGTTTGATTCCCTTTGGATTTCTACACTGTGGATTTTTACTCTACCTGGATTACTATATATATATATATATATATATATATATATATATATATATATATATACAATAATCCAGGTAAAATATCCACAGGGTAGTAATCCAAAGAATTTCAACCGGGTTTATAAAAAGTGCTCAATATCAAATAGAGCTTTTATATATGATTATTTTTATTTACACAGACATGTACAAAATCTGCGACACTGGCATGTCGATGTTATCAATCAACAGCTATTATAAACTGAGATCTCATCAGGCAGAGTTAGAATCCGATCTTAACCTTAGATCATATTTGGAAACTCTGCCTGATGAGATCTCAGTTTATAATAGCTGTTGATCGATAACATCGGCATGCCAGCGTCGCAGATTTTGTACATGTCTGGGTAAATAAAAAATAATCATATATATATATATATATATATATATATATATATATATATATATATATATATATAATAAATAACGGTGCCGCTTCGGCTTGTTATCTATAGTGAATAATATCTACACCGACGGGTTCTACTTTGGCTTGATATCTATAAGGAAAAAATACCTACATCGTACGCTTCTCATATTTCTTTTCAATACACAGATCTTCGCGTCAAGCCATGATCTTTTAATTCCGTGTGTATGTGCTTCGATGTTGGGATCGACGAAATTTTGCTGAGTATTTACGGGAAAATTACAAAAATTGAGTTGTTTTTGTTAGAATCGGGTCGTGTTCCCGACTATAAGCGAGTTCATAAAATAAAGCAATTGTTGCATGCAAAAACAGAGTAATAATTAACAAATAAAAGAAGGTAGTTCAAATAAGGTTTATTGAACGTGTGTGTATGTGGGATGATGACGTGTGTGGTGTATGTATGTGTGTCGATAGAAAACAGTTCTTGAAAAGAGTATGTGAAGAAATGAGTCCGGCGTAGGAAGTCCTTGAAAAGCGTATACAAAGAAAATGAGTTGAGAACTCTTACCGTTGTTGATCACATGTTGACGGAGCGCTGGTGTCTTAGCGTCGTTCAGGGAGGCCAATTGAATAGAGAAAAGGCCTTTTTCCGGTGTCCCTTTGTTATATATCCCCTAAGGGCAGATAACTCCTGGTCGCTTTCAGCGCCACCTGACGGTGAACAGCGACACCTACCGGCCGGTTAGTGCAGTTATGTTTTGAAAGGAGGGAATAACTGCTACATTTTGTTTTGTTTTTTTCTTTTTCATTTCAACAAACAAACAAAAAATGTACGAAACTCAGACCCCAGCAAAAAGACGAACAAGAATATAACACAAGAATAGCCAAAAATGCGGACGATTTCACTCGCAAACAAAAACCGGAAACAACTTTCTCTCTAGCGGTTTCAAATAATTTGGGTGACTGAAATAAGAAGGAACCAAAATTAAACCACGGATTCTCTTTTTCATCTTTTAAAAATCCGGAGAAAATTACAAAAAAAAATTTCTACTTAAAAACAAATACAGCAATACTTTTTTCACTGAAGAGAATTACGAAACCTTTTTTCTTAAAAAAAACAAACTTTTTCACTATAAAAATTTGCTGAAAAAAAAAATCAGAAACATTGCAGAAAGAAAAAAAGAAAAATATTTGTTTTTTAAGAAAACGATCTTTCAGTCAATTTAAATGACGCAGACAAAATGGCGCCAGCGATTTTCGAGTATCCAAGATAGCAGACAAGAACACAATTTAACTTACGAAAAGAAGAAATATCACTTTTCCCCTTCAAAACACTTTTTATGGATATTTTTTTACAAAGACCCCGTAAAAGTGAGTACATTCGCTTTTTCCCGTTACGCAAACAAACAGAAAAAACGCAACATACATAAATATCCCTTTTCTCTGCTAAAAAAAATTTTTTTATTTCTTTATTGGCTTTCTTACCACGTACATATTTTCCCTCTTTTTTTCTCAAATGTGTTTCCTTGACATTGTTTTCTTATTTGGTTTCTGATTTTGTGGTCTGTTCTCTCTCTCTCTCTCTCTCTCTCTCTCTCTCTCTCTATATATATATATATATATATATATATATATATATATATATATATATATATATATATATATATATATATATATATATATATTCATTTTATACGTACATAAAAGTAATCCATGGGCACGTGTTTCTGGCTCACAGTCGTCATCAG
>OY744534.1:78513940-78516440 GCA_963556195.1 Sepiola atlantica
TATATACATATATATATATATCTTTTGGCTAAGATCAAAGTGTAGTATCTGTTCCGATGGATACTGCACCCCATACTGGTGTTGTCTTGGCCTTCGGGACTTGATTTACGCCGGTCTATGGGTCTGTCCTGTGCAGTTCTAGGAGGTCCACCCTCCCAGGCTTCGCCTGCCCTCTTTGGGGAGGAGTAAGTTTATTGCTTACTGTCTGAGGCGCCCCTACCGGGGAATGCCGACGGGGCTGCCCAGGCAATTTTTAATGGCCAGAGTGCTCACCTTCTCGGGCGCTGGCTTTTAAAAACCCACTTTCCCGACCCGCCTTGGGTCACATCATACCTATATGTACATATAATAATATTTACTTAAATATATATATATATATATATATATATATATATATATATATATATATAATATAAATTAAAATGTTTTAACTAATTATAAGATATTGTTGACGCTTATATCTTTTGTTGGATTGCTTCATATATATATATATATATATATATATATATATATATATATATATATATATATATATATATATATATAGTAGTAAGGTTTTGAAAGGCTGTGAGCAATGCAAATTCCGGGTAAGATGCAAGTTGTAAGGAACAAAAACAATAAATCGAATACGAAATAAGACTTACTATTTATTTTTCCTAAAATCTTACATAACAGCAAGAGTGTTTTTAGCTGTTTGTGTGATTTATTTACTTAATATTTGCATGCTAATTGTATACATTTTATGTGTTTGGATTAATTAATTAACAATGCTAGGTAATGGGGTGACTTATTTTGGTGGGTTAGAGGAGTATGTTGAATATGGTTTTTGGTTTGTGGTTGAATGTGTGTTAGGATGGAAGTTCATATGGGGAAGGGCCTATTTGATTGTTTGGGTGTGTGATGATTTGATATAGGAGGTAAGTAATGAG
Organism: Sepiola atlantica; assembly: GCA_963556195.1. Classification (NCBI taxonomy): domain Eukaryota; kingdom Metazoa; phylum Mollusca; class Cephalopoda; order Sepiida; family Sepiolidae; genus Sepiola; species Sepiola atlantica. The sequence goes on from OY744534.1 coordinate 78,514,870, forward strand.
TGAAGTGGTAGAAACGGAGTATGATGAGTGTTAGATATGAGGGTTGGTCAGTAGATGAGAGGTAGATATTATAGAATGAACGGTGAGTGGAGCTCGTGACGCTGATTGAGTGAGGGGTTTAATCTGGAGATGAGGATTGATTCTGTGATTCTAAGGTCACCAATGTTTCTGACAGACGCTAAGATGGAGACATGAATACCACGCTGAGTGTTTGAGCAAATCTCTGTGTATTTGTGGAAAGAGGATATACGGGTATTCAAGTGCTCCTTTATGTGCAAGTGTAGCGGTCTTGTAACCCACCAAAATAAGTCACCCCATAACCTAGCATTGTTAATTAATTAATCCAAACACATATAAAATGTATACAAATAGCATGCAAATATTAAATAAATAAATAATAAAATGAATAAAAAAGGATTTTCAAAATTATTTTTTTTAAATAAAAAAAAAATTAAATGTTTTTTTTTAATAAAATAATAATAATAAATGAATAAATAAATAAATAATGAATGAATAAATAAATTATATATTAATATAAAAAAAAGTATATATATATAAAAAAAAATAATAGTAATAATAAGAAATATGTAAACAAGATGAAAATGAAGAATATATAAATAAACAATTAAACAAGCAATAATGCATATATATGTGCACATGTATATGTGTGTATATGTATGTATACATATATATGTATGTATATATATATATATATGTATACATGTATGTGTATATTTGTTTTATATATATATACTAATATTGTTATACAGATTTCCACCTAATGAATCCATAAGATAAATTAATTCGCATAACATTCTCCTTTATCTAATAGTAAATATATCAAGTTAATTCGATAAACTAATTTGACGAAACTCACAATTAATAACACTTCTTAAATAGATGATAATCAATAAATTTAATAAATCTAGAATATTTAAAATGAGAGATTAATTACTTTACTTTATATTAAAATTCTTAAAATACGAAAGAAAGATTAAAAAATAAAAATATGAAGATAAAACACACTGAAATAAAAGTAAATAATCAAATATAAACTTAATAAAAACAATTTAAAATTTAAAAATTTAAAAATTAAAAAAATAAAAATTATAAAAAAAAATATATATATATAATATATATATATATATTATTATTATTATTATTATTAAAACTAACAGTTTATCGAGCACCATACACTTAACCAACATTACACAAATGTTTTTAAACACCAAATCATATATGTAACATAACCTTAAAATAAAATTTAATTTACATTTCCTGCGAGACTGTTTTCGCTGCGGTTCTACGTCTGGCAGCCATTTTGTTTTGTAAGATTCTCTGTACAGTCGGAGAAATTTTTCTTCTGGTTTAATTATTTTTGACAAAGGGAAGTCTCTTTTCCCGAAATATTAAATAATGATTTTTAATCAACCGGACATCACACAAACAGCTAAAAACACTCTTGCTGTTATGTAAGATTTTAGGAAAAATAAATAGTAAGTCTTATTTCGTATTCGATTTATTGTTTTTGTTCCTTACAACTTGCATCTTACCCGGAATTTGCATTGCTC
>OY744534.1:78518940-78633940 GCA_963556195.1 Sepiola atlantica
ATACCGTCAATCGGAGCTACTTTGACACTCGGAGCTACTATGACAATTTTATGCCAAGTTGTATTGTTCGCTTTTAACTAATCAATCTTAATTTGTTTGACCACTAAAACGTGGCTGTAATATATGTATGGGTCAACTGTAATATATTTTATTCTAATGCTAAACCAGCGCATGAAGTTCTTCAAAATGCGGTTGCCAGGACTATATATTTTGTTGAAGGAGAAAACATCACACAAACGTGGACCAACTATATATAACTCCAGAAACAGCCGTTTTCATCACGCGATCTTATTGATTCGCATCGATCTACGTCTGGTGTGAGAGAATGTAAAAGTGGCACCAATGATTGCAGCTGTACCTCGCCATCTTTTTCTGTTACGAAAAATGTTTATGTGCCTTGTTATACGGTGGTGTTATAATGGTGTTGTATGACGGGGCTACTATGATAATGTATTTTAAAATGGGTTATCATTGTAGTCCCGCCATAATGGGTTACTATGATAACTTTTGGAAAATAAATAAATGTATAAAAAATTAAAGTTTAAGGTGCTTCTTGCTTAAAAGTCCGAAAAAAAGATTTCTTTGTCTTTTAATGTTTAAGAGGTAAATAAGGGGCAGTAACTCTTATCACCTGTTGTTATTACATGTAACGTAATTTACTGCCACATTCAATTAATTAGTAATAAATGAACAACAAAGTATACGTAAATGGAAAATTTAAGATTTTGAAAATTAATTAGTAATAAATGAACAACAAAGTATACATAAATGGAAAATTTAAGATTTTATTGTAAATTTACGCATTTATTTTGTTTATACTTGGGTTTTTTACTCGTGATGGCACAAGTCGCATGTTATGCCCACAATTACAGGTCTCTTCTCCAGAAACAAGTCCATGCGCTTGCAAAAAATCTATCTGTTTTGCTTTTTCTGAAGTAAAATATAGTACGTCTTCAAACTGGAACAATTTCAAATCCATGATTCCAGTTGAAGAGAATATCAGGCTTGATAGAAATTAACGATAAAGTCTGGCTCAAAATTACAATTAAGAGTTACTGCCCCTTATTTACCTCTTACACATTAAAAGACAAAGAAATCTTTTTTTCGGACTTTTAAGCAAGAAGCACCAAGTTTAATTTTTTTCTTTGCTTTTTTTTAGAAGATCAAAACGTAAGTGTAATTCATTTAGAATTTTTTTTTTTCGCAACGAGGGCGACATCACAGTAGAAAAAAAATCCACCTAAACCTATCCATAGTATCCCCGATTGATGGTCCCACTTACGAATCATTGTGTGATTTGGAATAAGCCCCCTTTTATTTTCCATGTGTATCAAAGCAACCATTAAATGAAAAATGCTTTCGGCAGACGGGAATTACGTGGAGGACTTATGACTTCCGGTTAAAAAAGCATGTATGGATGCCTGAAAGTGATACAACAATTTTTTTTTATTCATATTAATTTCAGACTTTTCTTTCATCATATTCAAATAATTGACATAATACAGACTATTTGAAAAATAATTTATTTGTTTTTATTTGATTGTTTTCAAAACATTTTTAAAATGTTCATTGTTTTTTTTGTTTGTTTTGTTTTTTGTCTTCGTATTTGATTTAACGTCTAAAACGCATTGTTTTTAATGGGTTCTCGGCATGGTCGAGCGAGAAACAAATGCGACGATGATGGTACCAGTCGACAAGAAAGATGCAGAAACTCTTTTACCAATAATTCGGCGTTATATTCGCCCAGGTACACGCATCATAACATGCCCTACCGAATCATTTTGTGGTCAACCACAAATCCAACTTTGTGGATCCGGACGACCCTACAATCCACACAAACTGTGTGGAAGGAAGCTGGACTCATTGCAAGTTAAAATTTCTTCGGCAATATACTGTATATTATATAGTATATGCTATTATTATGAGGTTTAATAAAATATTTCCCCAAAAACATTATTTTCACTAAATATTTACAAAAAAATCATTGAATAAAAATAATCACATTCCGTTGCTCAAAAACATTATTTCTTGAAAAAAAAGAAGATTATTCTATTTTGTTTATTTTTTTTTCAATGAAAATTTGTAAAAAGTTTGGAAAACAATCAAATAAATTATTTTTCAAATAGTCTGTATTATGTTAATTATTTGAATATGATGAAAGAAAAGTTTCAAATTAATATGAATTAAAAAAAAAAAAGAAAACTCTGAAATTAATATGAATAAAAAAAAATTGTTGTATCACTTTCACCGATTTTTTCACCGGAAGCCAGAAGTCCTCCACGTAATTCCCTTCTGCCATGCTTTCCAGCTTTCGGGGTGGGATGAAAGTGTTTTATCTCTTCTGTCCTCGGTCGAGGGAAAGATGAATTCGGCACATGTTCGTCTTTTACCACTGTCCGTTTTTCACAACTTTTTACTGACCATTTTTTTTTCTTTTTTCGGTGTACACTTATCTATCAGGCTGCTAGAGAATTCTGGGGTTTTGGGGAAAAAATTTCCAATATTTTACATTTTAGGAGAGGGGATCAGTTTCCAATGTAAATTCAACGTAGACTGATCCCCCTCTTTTTGACCATCTCAATTTTTTTTTAAATCTTTTTCGGTGTACAATTACCTATCATGTCAATAGAGAATTCCGGGGTTTTTGGAAAGAAATTTAAAAAAATTGAGATTTTAAGACGGGCGATCAGTTTTCAATGTAAATTCAACGTAGATTGATCCCCCTCTTTTTGACCATCTCAAATTTTTAAAATTATTCTTCTGCTTACAATTACCTATCATGTCAATAGAGAATTCCGGTGTTTTTGGAAATAAATTTCTAAAAATTGAGATTTTAAGACGGGGATCAGTCTTTTACCATAGTCCGTTTTTCACAACTTTTTACGTCCTAAAATCTCAATTTTTAGAAATTTCTTTCCAAAAAACCCGTTGAATTACGTTGAATTAACATTGGAAACTGATCCCCCCTCCTAAAATTTAAAATATTCTCTAGCAGCCTGATAGATAAGTGTACACCGCAAAAAGAAGAAAAAAATGGTCAGTAAAAAGTTGTGAAAAACGAACAGTGGTAAAAAACGAACATGTGCCCTTATCTTTGTTGCAATTGATAGTGCCCCTTTTGAAGGAGGCTGTATTTTCCCACACTAAAAATCGACGTCGTGTCTAACGTCGCCCTCGTGGAGAAAACAAGTAAATCGGAACGTTTACATAAAATCATATTTCTTCTCGTGAATAATGCTTATTCAAGGGAGGCCACTCTAACTGGAACAGTTTCAAAAGTTGCGTCCCTTTGTGCGAAAAGTAACCAAAACAAAATGTAATACCGCGAATAATCTCAATTCAACAAAATATCATACATTTTATTAAAATGAATGTCCCCAAATAACCTATCATTTTATCCATGTCTCATTAACACTACATCAGTTTAAAAATAATCCCTATAACCATTTAGATATGAAAGCCAGACTTTCATAATTACGCATGGTCTATGTATTTGTTTTAACGCTATAATAAATATAAATGTGTGTATATATATGTATATATATATATATATATATATATATATATATATATATATATATATATATATATATATATATATATGTGTGTGTGTGTGTGTGTGTGTGTGTGTGTGTGTGTGTGTGTGTGTGTGTGTGTGTGAAAAGTGTGGGTTTGTCGTTCAAATTTCAAAGTATTGCAGGGTTAGTTAATAAAATTGAAATATAAGCCATATTAGCAATACAAGATTAATTTATTATGTATATGTATATATGTATATGTATATATATGTATATGTATAAATATGTATATATATGTATATGTATAAATATGTATATATATGCATATGTATATATATATATGTATGTCCCCTTCCCTCCTCTTTCCCCAGCCTCTCAAAATTCATGCCACACCTCACCATATATATATATATATATATATATATATATATATATATATATATATATATATATATATATATATATATATATATATGATTTAGAATGGAAAAATGTTCCGACGTAATGGAAAATGTAATAAGGAAAACCAAAATATTAATTAAATATCCATCTACGTTTCACCTTTATTAGGTTTCATCAGGATGGGAGATTAAAGAAAAAGAAAAAATACAGCAACAAGTACCAAAGTCTGAAAAATATTTTTCAGACTTTGGTACTTGTTGCTGTATTTTTTCTTTTTGTTGCTAAATGAACTGTCGGGTCTCTGCATATACAACTTTTGTTTTTATTGCCAATTTCGGTTTTCTTTTGGTCAAGTGTAAGATTTTGCCGCAATATCCTGTATATATATATATATATATATATATATATATATATATATATATATATATATATATATATATATATATAAATAATAACTCTATCTGTATGTATGTGTCCGCCTGTTCACCCAAACCGCTGGACGGAATAGCTTTAAAATTGGTATGTGTACTACTGACCTCCTAGTGAATGAAATATATCATATCAACGCTAGGAGTCACCCTCCTGAAAACTGTTTTCCCTTAGATTCAAATGAAATTTAAACCATAGGTCAATGACCAAAAATGATGTCTATTCCCAAAATTTCAGCAAATTTTGATAATATTAACATGGTCCCCGGAGAACACCTCTCTCTCTCTCTCTCTCTCTCTCTCTCTCTCTCTCTCTCTCTCTCTCTGCATATCTGTCCTTAAAAACGAAGACATACTAGGAAGTGTACTTTCAATATAATTGTATTCACATGCACAATTTGCATGTGAACATAATGGAAGTATTTTTGCATCTCTGGCTGCCCCTAAAAGACGCTAATGACAATTTTCAAACATGTTACACAATGTAATTAATCTATTTATTAGCGTTAGTTTAAGAGTATTAACGTATATCTGAATAGCTCGGTGAGTAAGATATCTAGCTGACAGCATCAAGATTGTCGTTAAAGTAAACTCTCCCTACCATGATGTTGCATATGATGCTATCCTACACTCTAACCGGGGCAAAAGATTCAAAGAAATTTCAAAACCAAATAATGTTATTTTTTAATGAATAAAATCATTTCTTTTAAAAGCTGAGATTTTCGATAAATACAATGTCTTTTTCCAAGCAAGACTTCCTTTCTTCTTTCTTCTACTTCATTCTACTGGTATTAATCTCCATGAGGGTTGGCCTTCTCGTGGGGATAGCAAAATATATATCCGATCTTGGTGACGAAAGTTTTAAAAGTAAAGTCCGGGAGTCAATGTGTATTTAGCGCGGTTGGCGCTATTTTTTTTAATTAAAGGAGTGTGTCACATTGTAGAAAACATTATTTTCGTAGTAATATTTAATAAAATTGAAAACCAAATACTTTTATTTATTTTTTTAATGAATAAAATTATTTATTTTAAAAGCTTATACTTTCGACAAGTAAAATGTATTTTTCAAAGTAAAACTTCCCTTTCTTTCTTCTTCATTCTATATATATATATATATATATATATATATATATATATTATTTCATGTATATACACATATAATACTATCAAGTGAATATTGACAGTGGTAGAAACAGACAGAATTGATATGGCCAATCCGGAAGCAATCTCTGGCAACCCATTATTTCTGTATTTTCTGTAAATACATACTGTTATTTACTCTACCTCCTTGTTTTCTTATTTCTTCTTTAAGGCCACAACAAATACACTACCGAATAAGCGTTATTATAGGTAGTATGTTCACTATAGTCAATCCCTTCCGCTTTTAAATATCCATTAGTCTCCAAAAATACATTCTGTGAACTTTTCTTTTAATATACGTCTTCTTATCCCCCCCATCCTTATCGATTCATTAAAATCAATTAATTATGTTTTCTGTTTCAGATTCAATGACTTTCAGTGCAGCAGTTCAATCGACATCTGTTGTCATCTGGTTGCATCTGGATAACCTTTGACCGGACATCTGGAACATGATGCGAAGAAGAGTCCGCCTTGTAAGTACAGATTGACTTTCTCTTTTGTTTTCGGTTTTTCTTTTTACCTATCTTTATAAAAATACAAACAGAGGTTTGTGGTTGCTTGGTGTATCTATATGGAAAATTCTCTCCGTGGCCCGTCGGAGATTGTCAGCTTGAAGCAACGTCAATAATGTTTATATTTTCAGGTTTTAAACTACCCAACTAAAACAGAATATTGCAATCGACGTTGCATCGACATTATTGAAACGTTACAACCAACGATTATCCCCACTCCTCCTTCCCAACTAACCTGTCACCCCCCAACGTTGTCACAATGGTTTGGCGACGTTGCGAATTTCTGTAGTTTGAAAACCAGCGTTGGTCAAATACTATCAGGACATTTTTTTTTACAATATCTATAAAAAACAATAAAACGTACGAGGCCGTTCTAAAAGGTATCCTTAGGCCAGAAAAAATATTTTAAATACGTGACGGGGTTAGGACCCTAATCCCCTTCAAAGTAGGCCCCTTCTGCTTGCACACACTTATCCCACCGATCCATCCACTACCGGAAACACCTCTGGAAGTCTTCTTTTGGAATGGTGTTCATCTCCCTCATCGCGTTCCGCATTATCTCTGTTTTCGCACCCTCTCAACAGCAGCTGCACTCCGAGGAGTTTGGGGCCTGCCAGAACGCTGGTCACTTTCCGCTGATGTGCGACCATTTTTGAATCGGTTGAACCACTCCTTAATTTGTGTTACACCCATCGCATCTTCTCTAAACACCTGCTGAATTTAACGCGACGGCGGAGATGTAGACCATTCCGAAAGAAGACTTCCAGATGAGTTTCCGGCAATATATATATATATATATATATATATATATATATATATATATATATATATATATATATATATATATATATATATATATATGTGTGTGTGTGTGTGTGTGTGGGTGTGTGTGTGTATGTATGTATATATATATATATATATATATATATATATATATATATATATATATATATATATATATATATATGTATGTATGTATATATATAACTCTGATGATGTTCGATCAATCCGAGTTATTATTATTATTATTATTATTATTATTATTATTATTATTATTATTATTATTATTATTATCTCTTCTCACTAGAAGTTATCACACAAGTCATCGTCAGTGATTGCTCACCAACTACAACCAGTGGTGTTCCCTGGAGTCTGAGTGATAACAAACCTCCCCAGATTTCCAGTACTCTCCGCCTTTTTTCAATCCCCACCGCAAATAACCTTGCGGTATTGCAACAGCCGCCTACTATTGATTTCCCGCTTGTAACGACCATTTGGTCTCCCTAGGGAGTTGGGTGATTAGAGTTAGTGCTGTTCCTCCTCGGTCTTCCCATCCTTCTTGGCCGGTGCCATCATTTGTTTGGGGGGGGAAGGGGGGGCAGCTGATGATATTTGTTGCAGTTTCTAATTCTTCTTCTTCTTATTATTATTATTATTATTATTATTATTATTATTATTATTATTATTATTATTATTATTATTATTATTTATGAATAAAAAATTATATATATATATATATATATATATATATATATATATATATATATATATATATAAGTATGTATATAAAAAAATAAAATGAAAAAAAGTTTATATTGTGTTATAACTTTTTATTATTTATTTTTCTATTTATTTATTTTGTGACGTGTAGGAATATAAATTGTTCTGTAAAGAAAAATAGTTTTTTCTTGTTGATGGTATGGAGAACAAAATTTTCGACTGATCCTTCAGTCTTCATCGGTGTTTGGGGTTTGCGTGTGTACGGTGGGAGGTTTTCCCAGGCAATGAGGGGGGAAGAGTAGAAAAATCATAAATTAACTATGTGTATAAATGAGCACACGCACATACGCGTCCACACACACGTAATGGGACGTGTACATGTACATTGATACACACACACACACACACATACACCGACACGTGCCTATGCGCGTAAGCATACATACATATATACATACACCCATTCACAAATACCTTTTTTATTTCTCCTTTTCTTTCTCTCTTACTGCTCGATACATACACACACACACACACACACACACACACATACATACATACAAACACAAACACACACACACACACACCATGCGATCAATCATACACATCTCTTAGCGTTGTAGTCGACTTAATTGTTTAAAATTACTACTACTGCGTTCAATTTAACCGTTTAATGAATAGTTGTTTTTATATATATATAATCTACGTTGCCCACTGAAGAAGAGATACTCATTTCGAATTTTCAGAAAAATAGTTGCAAAGTGTCGGTTTTTAATCACCTTTCCCAAAACAGAACAATCTGGACGGAAAAAACTTTAAAAAATTTCCCAAATCGAGAAGAATTTCACCTTCTCTTACAGAACAGCTAATACACTTCGATCATAACTCGAAGAGTCGAAAGCGGAGAACACAAATGACAAGTTTATAACTAAAGAGACATTGACGCTGATTTTTTTTAACCCAGACACTAAAGGGAGATAAGTAGGATGTTATTTTTTTTTAAATTCAATGAGATTACAGAGTTATCTCCCATAGATATAATATATTTTATCCAGAAGCAAACTTTTTATACATTTTAGTAAGTTATATTTTCTGAATATCAAATGTGTTCAAAATAATTTTTATGGCGATTCAGATTTTTGCAGACGATTTTCTAAACTTCTTGAATATATAAATTAATACATAAAAAAATATAGCTTCGTTTCTTCGAACTGCTAGCCTGTGGAATTCCCTCCATGCTCCCTGTGCCCTTGACTGTACTAACATATAGAAATTTAAATGCAATGTGAAGAAATATATCGCCGCACAACTCCCCACTAAGTATGTCCTCGTTGGTATGATCCCTAATATATATATATATATATATATATATATATATATATATATATATATATATATATATATATATATATATATATATATATATATATATATATATATATAGTTTGAAAAGTCACACATTGGAAACGTTGCTGAAATGGCAATAATTAGGAAAATATATTTTTTAAATATTTTGAAAACCTGGACAACGCAAATTATTTGTTTTTTAAAATAAATTATTTATTCACTTTAAAAACTTTTTTTTAATTTGAGTACTTTCGGTAATAAATACACTTGTCAGAATATATATATATATATATATATATATATATATATATATATATATATATATATATATATATATATATATAATAACAATCAGTACTACTAGCTTCATTGCGAGCTCCAACACAGTTTGTTGTTGTAGATCACTATTCGCTACTCATTGTAAAATACCCGCCGACTTGATATTTACAAAGTTAAATTCCTCCTTCGGAGTTCGCGCCCGCCGACCGTCGGAAATTAACTTCCTCCACTGAAGATTGCGTAAGCATGAAACATCGATGTCTGTAGGTAATAAATAATTAATATTTATTTCTAAATATTATTATTATTATTATTATTATTATTATTATTATTATTATTATTATTATTATGTATATATATATATATATATATATATATATATATATATATATGTATATGTGTGTGTGTGTGTGTGTGTGTGTGTGTGTGTGTGTGTGTGTGTGTGCGTGCAAAATCAATGGCCGATCCCCAAAATGTAAAAACATTTTGACCCTCCCTTCACTTAAAAAATCACTAAAATTCAGGAAATCAACCAATATTAATGACATTTTTAATATTTATGAATCAACAATCAAGGAATATCATGAAACCATTATTATTTGTTTTAAATCTTAGTGAAAATGTATTATTTTTTAAAACAAAATGCACCTTTACTAAAGTTATATTTTTCTGTATTAATAAAAAAAAAAATGCATGAATTTTTTTTATGTTTTTAATTAAAATAAAGCACTGTAGATTTTAACAATAAACTTCTTTTTTTTATATTTCGTATATATTACGAAAAACGCCCCTAAATACCGTGTTAATGAAATCACTATAACTCTGAGAATTTTTTTTTTTATTTGTATGAGCGATATTATTATTGAATAAAGCATTGTTTAATCAATATTTTCACCATAAAAAAATAATATAATTGCAAAAAATATTTCATGTGATTTTAAAGATTAGAGTTTCTGGGAAAATAAAAAATGCGACATAATTATATTTCATTTTCATACATGAACGTGTCATCATCAGCGCAATAATTTTTTTCATAATCTGAAAATGAATTAAAAATTGACAAATTTGAAACTCGGGATCGTGACGAAAAAAAAACTTTTTAAATTGGATAATTTCTACTAACGATTGAGTTGGAGCACTATGGAAGTCACGTTCTGTAATAAACAGGCGCCATTAGACCTCCACCACTCACTCACACTATTCTCCTCAAAATTTTATTTTCAGAGATTCAACAATTTCGTTAATTTCACAATTCATCGTCAGTTATTTGGAAAGTTTGTATTTGTTTTGTCATTTTTTCATTAATAAATATTTAAAAAGTTAAAAACAATTGTTTAGTAATAAATAAAGAGAATTCAAACATGACATTTTCTTTCAAAATTGAATTCTATTTATTTATTAATAAATAATTGATTTAACTTTTTTTTTCAATGAAAAAATTGTCAGTGTAGTCATTGACTTTAATTTACTTTTTCACACTTAAAATAAAAAATACACTTTATTTAAAAAAATAATTAATGTACTTTATCGTTACGACACGTTAAGAATAAATCGAATAACTAAAGTTTTTAATCATCGTGTAAAAAAATTGATAAAATTGACGCAGTTCGTAACGTAAAAATAATTGTTAACATTTAAAAAAAAGTTTTATTTCATATTCTAAGGGAAAACATTTGTAAACAGACGTCATAAATAATTTCTTTATTAGTATTGCTGAATTAAGAACTAATACCAAGTTAAATATGAATCTTTTTACTTAAAAATAAATAAAATATTAATTGTGTACATTCAGAAATATTTTAATTAAATAATAATTTCCTTTTTTATTACAACATAATAAGGGTACTTAAATTAATTAAATTTCTTTAAAAAGAATAAAGAAATTAATGTATAATAATTTTTCAACTTCTATAAACAATTACAAAAACATTTTTATATATAAAGTTGAAACTTATAAAAAGAAATATTATGACATGTTTGTCTTCCATGTATTCTACATTGCGATAGTCGTCGGTAAACAAAGGTGTTACCGATTGACTGAATGCGAGATTTTACTAAACAATGACATTTGCGGAGATAATTTTGCTAATTTTTAGTAAAACGAAGGATTTTTTTAATTGAGTAGCTTAAGACTTCAATTTAATAATTAGTTTTGAAATAGTTTATTTATCTTTCAAGGAATTTTTACAAGTAATTTTTTCAAAGATCAAAATTTTACTGAATTTTTGGGTGTAAATAAAATATAATAGCCGTCGTAATAACATTTTTCATTTATAATTTCTATTATAAATATAGAGGTTTCTCCTTTTAGAGATAAAGTTTAGGCTTTTTTTTTTCACAAAAAATCAAAGTTTACACAGAAACTAATTAAATAATTAATTATAAGCGCTTTTTTTAATAAGCATAGTCCGTATAAGAGACGGTCATTTTTGCACGTACCTATACATATATATATATATATATATATATATATAAATATATATATATATATATATATATATATATATATATATATATATATATATATATATATATATGTGTGTGTGTGTATATACATATATATGTATATATATGTATATATATATATACATATATATATATATGTATATATTATTATTATATTATATAGGTATATTATATTATATTATATAATATTATGTATATATATATGTATATATATGTATATATAATATATATATTATATATATATGTATATAATATATATTATACAGGGTGGGCAAAAATAAGGGTCCTATTTTTAAAAATTCATAACTTTTTTATTTATTGATTTTATTTTTTTATTTTTTTTAGAATAAGTAAAGGACCCCTTCCGAAGCAAGCATGAGCCGTATTAGCCCTAAGGAACGTACCCTCATTTAGAAAACATTACTTTTGCTTAAAAAACTCAAAACAGTGTAAAAAACAATACTTTAGTTTTTGTAAGTTTTAAGAAGTGTTTTTCGGCTAAAATTTGTTTTGTTTATTTCAAAAAATCTCGGAAGGGTCAGTCTACACACACATAAAGTTTGGTGAGTTTAACTTTTATTTTGTGGAAGTTATTCAAATTCAAGTTATTCAAATTTAAAGATAGGACCCTTATTTTGGCCCACCCTGTATATGTATATATAATATATATACATGTTATATATTAATATAATATGTATATATTATATATATATGTATATAACATATATAATATATATACATATTATATTTATAACATATATATATATATTATATATATGTATATATAATACATATATATATATTATATATATTTTACATTTAAATATATATCATGTATATTATATATATAATATATTTTATATATATATTTTATATATTATTTATATATATATATATATATATATATATATATATTATATATGTTATATTTATACATATTTATATATATATTATATATATATATTATGTATATATTATATATATATTATATATATATATATATACTATATGTATATATATTATATTAATATATATATTATATATTATATTTATATATATATATTATATATGATATATTATATATATATATATATAATATATATATATTGTATATATATTATATAAATAAAATATATTATATATTATATATTATATATATTATATATAAATTAAATATATTATATATATATTATATATATAAATATATTATATATATATATATTATATTATATATATATGTATATATATTCATATTATATATATATAATATATATATATATATATATATATATATATATATTAATATATATATAATATCATATATATATATATATATATATAATATATTATATTATATAGTTATTTAATATTTGTTAGTATCTGCTGGTGATACGCATATTAACAGTGGTAAAACCTGTCTAGAAACTAGGCGTTAATCTCTGTTGAAAACATCATTTAAACTCAATGATCAGAAGAAAGCACAAAGACCGCGCATTTCTATCTTTTTGTCCCTGGGGATTTTTTTTTGTTTTGTTTTGTCTTTTACGACTGCCATAAACAAGACAGGCGTCAAGCAACTCTTCTAAGCAACTCTTCTATTCCTGCTTAGTCGGTCTGAAAATCTTTCTGCGATTTCTACATTCCCTCAACGGTGTTTGCAAACACATAAAGCCTGTTGCATGCTCCATTACAATTTGTTTAATTAGAAAAACCAAAAAAAAAAACCCACAGAATTACACTTAATAGAACGCATGTTATTTCATCTCTGCCAAGAAGACCCCTCCTCCCTCCTTTTGGCTAAGACTAAAGTGTAGTATCTGTTCCGATGGATACTACACCCATAAAACGGTACCGTCTTGGCCTTCGGGCCTTGACGACGCCGGTCTGTGGGTTTGTCCTGTGCAGTTCTAGGAGGTCCACCCTCCCAGGCTTTGCCTCCCCTCTTTGGGGAGGAGTAAGTTTATTGCTTACTGCCTGAGGCGCCCCTACCGGGGAATGCCGACGGGGCTGCCCAGGCATTTTTTAAACAGTCAGAGTGCTCACCTTCTCGAGCGCTGGCTTATCAAATCCCACTTTCCCGACCTTGTGTCACATCTTACCTTGTGGGAGGAAGATAAATAAATCCTCCCTCCTTAGTCCGCTTTAATTCAGTCTACGCATGGCCATCCCTATAACAGGCCTAGAGATCTAACATTTAGAGTCTCTGACTGGATGTAAGTATTCCGATCAGTCAGCATATCCTATTAGCTGATATTTACTTCCTTCTCACCGCAGGAAGATGTGGTACAAGGTCGGAAGGGGGAGGGAGAGTCAACCAAGCGCCCCAAAAGAAGGAGCACTCTGGCCTTTTAAAAATTGCCTGGGCAGCCGCGTTGGTATTCCCCGATCGGGGCGCCTCAGGCACTAAGCAATAAGCTTACACCACTCCAAAGAGGCAAGGTCTGGGAGGGTGGACTTCTTAGAATTACCCAGGACCAATACCACCGCCATACAGGTAAAAGGCTACCGAAATGGCCCAGTTCCCATCGCACTGGTTGTCGAGAACGGATCCTCGACTGGTATTTAGCAGTCCAGAGTCTCTTAACCAAAACAGATCTTTTCAGCTGCTGACAATTCACTATCATTCTATCATTGCTCCTAGAAATGCTCATCCTGAAAGAATTGTAACCATGGCCATGATTAAGTACAAATTTTCTAAAAAAAAATCGCACTTTGAAATAAAAATCACGCATTGAAATATGTATTTGCTTTTGTTTATGCAAAAGTTACCTGTCTCTTCATTTATAAGAATTTGTCAATAATTGGCAAATTTACTAATTTGCTCATTGCAGTACTTATTATTTGGTATATTTTTTGTTGCTTTTTGTTGCTTTGTTTTTTGTTTTTGTTTTTCTTGTTGTTGTTTTTTTGTTTTTTGCTTTTTGCTTTTTGCTTTTTGCTTTTTGTTTTTGTTTTTTGCTTTTTGTTTTTTTGTTGTTTTTTTTGTTTTTGTTTTTATGGAAATTGCTGCAAACAAGGCATGAAGCCACTTGATGTAAGGAGTTAAAAATACTACTTTAAGATCACATGTCCATCTAACACTTGTTCCGAACCAGAAAACGGCAATTTCCCCCCTTTGTCAGAAACATCACTCATGGGAAGTGAGGACTGAAGGACAAAATAAGGGAAGGGAAAGTTTCGAGGCTGCCGAAAGTAAACAAATTGTCCACTTTCTAACACCCCCCCCCTCTTTGTAAAACACATAAAAACATTAAACTAAAGTCACAGGGGGGTCCCTCTATTTTTAACTGCTATATCAATTATCTTATATCACCGGTAATGGACTCTAGTTGCACGATCGCCTGGCCTTTTATAGGGATGACCATGAATCAACCCATATCCCATATCACGTAAAACTTTGTAATCATCCCCCACTCGACAGTAAAGAGCAATGTTTATTCATTTGTAAATATCTATCCGTCTCGTCACAAAGGTAGTGAGTACAAAACTGGCCGACAATAGATGGAAGGGAGAACGCAAATCTATTTCTATAACGTTTTCTTTCTTTTTTTCTTTTCTTTCTATACCGATTTATACAGATTTTCTTTTCTTTTTCTTTTCTTTTTTTTTGTTTCTTTTTCTTTTTTTTCTTTTTTGTTTATTTCTTTTTTTTTCCACTGTCCAGTTTGGAACTTTTTCTTTCTTTCTTATTTCTTTATGTGAACGACGATTGTCTTCTTTCATTTTTGACTTATTTGATGGTTTAACATCCGGTAGCTAACCGCCCCCAACCTCCCATCCGGCGTCATTTTGTTTTTGTTTTTTATATCTAGCCCTGCACCCCTTCCCCAATAATCAAAGGAACAAAATTAAAAGAAGGAAAATTTTTAAAAAATATTTTTTTTAAAGAAGCAGTCAAGATTAGTGCATTTTTGTCATCAAAAATGACTAGCGTTTTTTTTTTCAACTCGCAATAGTTCAATCCTATCCTATTAAAATAATAAGAAAATGCATTAGAAAGACTTACATTTGAAGGCAAATAGCAAGGCAGACAACCTCCGCCGTCTGAAATGAACTCAGAAAGAAATCCTCACTCTAAATAAAAAATCAACGGGCGGTGAGTGTTTTCTTCTTTGGTATGGTTTGGTAGTTTTGTTTTACGGCATATCAACCCTTTTTGGGTTATTTAATGCCGAATCTGGTCATTATAGTAAAAGTTTTTATGCTTCAAGTTCTTTATATCTTCAAATGTTTAATCAGGGTTTTTGGTTTGGTAGTTTTGTTTTACGGCATATCAACCCTTTTTGGGTTATTTAATGCCGAATCTGGTCATTATAGTAAAAGTTTTTATGCTTCAAGTTCTTTATATCTTCAAATGTTTAATCATCGTTTTTGGTTTGGTAGTTTTGTTTTACGGCACATCAACCCCCCCCCCCCCCCTCCCGGGTTATTCAACGCCGAATCCGGTCATTATAGTAAAAGTTTTTATGCTTCAAGTTCTTTATATCTTCAAATGTTTAATCATCGTTTTTGGTTTGGTAGTTTTGTTTTACGGCATATCAACCCTTTTTGGGTTATTTAATGCCGAATCTGATCATTATAGTAAAAGATTTATGCTTCAAGTTCTAAAAATAAAATAAAAAAGGGGAGGGAGAAAGGGAGAGGGGCTGTTGTTTTTGTTTTTGGTTTTGTAGAACATAATTAAGTTTTACAAAAAAAAAAAAAAAAAAAACGTCAATGTAGGTGAATTTCGTCTCAGGGAGCCACAGGGCAGCCTGATCTGGTATCACCAGGTTTTCTTCTTTAGGTCATCAGACATGATAATAATAATTTATATATAAAAATTTAAATTACTGTCGTAATTCTATGATTTTATATTGATATTAGTGCATAATGTTGTATTACAGAATTATGATACAAATTAGTCCGACAATTACTGTCGGCTGATGTATGGTTCTGTTCAGTCATAGGAGGTCCACACTCCCAGGCTTTACCTACTTTCTGAGAAGGAGTTAGTTTATTGTTAATCGCCTGAGGCGCTCCTACCGGGGAATGCCGGCGAGGCTGTTCAGGCACTTTTCATAGGCCAGAGTACGCTTATCATAGTGCGTTAGCTTTTTAAAACACCACCTGACCTTGCGTCTAACCTACTGGTAAGGAGGAAAATGGTATGTATATTAGTGCGAACACTGGCGAAGCATAATTATTTTACACTAGTAGTATAGATTTTGCAGTCATGTAATATGGCGATCAAAAGCTGCTATGGCCAGACGTGTTACAAAACCGACACGACCAACGTCGAATGTGAAGAGGGGAACCATACGATGCACCACCGCCTTGTCTGCCCTCTACTACCCAACCAGCTTTAAAAATCGCACGATAATAATGCAAAATAACTGTGTAAAGCAATGGGAAACTATCATATAAACACATGCTTCGAAGATGAAGAAAGAAGAAGAATGGGATGTATGCGGTTCTCTGTGCCAAATTTGATCAAAACACGATGAAAAATATGCGACGGCGTTCTAAAACACAATCTTCTCAGGGATGTATGTGAACCTCCGCGCCAAATTTGGTCATAATTCGATGAGACATGGTGACGTGTTCACAAAACATAAATGTTTCTCGCTTAATATGAGATATTAATTGTTGCATATACCTCCCCTCCGATGGGGAGCTCTTATGTCTCGTAAGTTACAATCCAACAGAATGCATGTTTGTTATCGCATGCAAATCACAAATCATACCAGCACAACTAAATCATACATTGTGTCATCACTTCTCCTGTGACTAAGGCATTTCATCCACGATCGTCTCCATGAGGGAGGAGGGCATTCTCGCCTGGAATTAAAGTATTGCAGCAACCCCCCAAAGAAGAAGAATATTCTGAATTTTCAGAATTGCCATTTATTGTAATTTGACTGTTGACATCGCCCTCTTTTCTGCTAGCTGCGGAGCAGGCATTCCGGGGCTACGGAATTTATAATCGATTCTTAAGTCATTTCTTTATACGTGCTGTCCGATCAAGGCTTCCCAACGAACTCTTTACTTCTCTCGCTCCCTCTCTCTTTGAGCCATGTCATGTCAGGTTCGTTTCTAGCACAGCATGTCGAGGTGACATCTGAGTGTATATGCTGACCTCATGACCCCGATTTCCTGTGTGCATGTCAACGTTACCATACGAACCCAAATCATCAGATATGTACTAGCAAACATACCTATTACTATTTAATAATATGTGCAAATGATGAGGTAATATGAAATCAATGACAAAAGCTATACATGGATATATATTTTGATTTTATTTACGATTTATTGGAGCAGTCAAAAGTAAAGAGTTAATAAGAGACTAATGATAAACGAAGAAAGTGTTGTTTTTCTGTATATGTGTGGACTTGTGTGTGAGTGAGTTCATGAGACTGCGTGTATAAGCTTGTCGCTATGTTTTGTAGTCCATGACTGTTGCGGCCAAAGTTAGATTTAATTTTCCCACGAGAAGTCTGTGTAATAGTGTTGTTATTGACAAGGTTTCGTTTGTCAAGGTGAAACTCTCCTGCTGGCTGTGACAGTGTTGTCGCTTAAATAGTCAATAATAGCAGGTGCTCGGCTCCCAGACCAAAGTCTTTCTGATTAGTTTAAGGCCAGTTCTGATGAGATATGATGACGTTGTTTACAAAACAAATATTTATCGCGGTAAAACTACCGAATAGTTAACATTTGATAACTCGTAAACCAAAACTACAACATATAATTTATATCAAACGCCCTAGAATGAAATTCTCTACATAACTAGCCAAGTTTTAACGTTTATGACGCTTTATTTCATACTTTTTTTTCTTGACAATTAATGACTATAGTTATGGCCGCCATGCCTACTATTGTAGGCCGCCATTAATTCCGATCGCCGAGAAGACAGATTTTATAGAAGAAAAAGTATGAAATAAAAGTATTATAAACGTTAACACTTTGCTGTTTATGTAGAGAAGTTCATTCTAATGCGTTTGATATAGATTATGTGTTGTTTTTGTTTACGAGTTATCGAATGTTAACTATTCTGTACTTTTACTCTTCCCGCTGTTTATGGGAAATATTTTGACTTACGTACCAAATTAGGTCAACATCATTTTCAAAACAAATGTACAATTTATGGAATGTATGTGTCCCTCGGTGACAAGATTGGTAAAAATCTGCTAAGAGATGGGTAGAATGTTTAAAAACATACGCAAATATTCATCGCTTATTTTGGGATGTATGTCACCCTCCGTGCCAAATTTAGTGGACATTTAATTAGAAAAGATGATTTTCTTTCAAAACAAACATACTTTCTTGTTTCGTCTGGGATGTATGTGGAACTCCGTGCCAAATGTGCTCAAAATTTTCACGAGACATGATGAGGTTGTTTAACAAAAATATAAATATGTCTCATTTATTATGGGATTTTTATTTTGGGATGTATGTCAACCTCCATGTCAAATTTTGTAAAAATCTGATGCGAAATACACGACATTGTTTCAGAACAAACCAAATTTCTTATTGTTTCTTCTGTGATGTATGTGGACCTCCGTGTCAAATTTGGTAAAATTCTGATGCGAAATGCACGACATTGTTTCGGAACAAACCAATTTTTTTATTGTTTCTTCTGTGATGTATGTGGACCTCCGTGTCAAATTTGGTAAAAATCTGATGCGAAATACACGACATTGTTTCAGAACAAACCAAATTTCTTATTGTTTCTTCTGTGATGTATGTGGACCTCCGTGTCAAATTTGGTAAAATTCTGATGCGAAATACACGACATTGTTTCAGAACAAACCAATTTTTTATTGTTTCTTCTGTGATGTATGTGGACCTCCATGTCAAATTTGGTAAAAATCTGATGCGAAATACACGACATTGTTTCAGAATAAACCAAATTTCTTATTGTTCTTTCTGTGATGTATGTGGACCTCCGTGTCAAATTTGGTAAAACTATGTATTTGGCTTTTCATACAAAATCTTGTGAACATCCGATTAGAAATAATGATTTTTTTTTAAAGACAAACTTGCAATCTTTCTTGTTTCGTCTAGGATGTATACAGAACTCCGTGCCAAATGTGGTTAAAATTTGATGAAAAATAACGACGGTGTTTCAAGACAAATATTCAATATTTCAAGCTTATTTTGGGATGTAGGTGGACCTCTGTATAAAATTTGGTCAAAATTCACTGAAAAATAACGACGGTGTTTCAAGACAAATATTCAATATTTCAAGCTTATTTTGGGATGTAGGTGGACCTCTGTATAAAATTCGGTCAAATTCACTGAAAAATAACGACGGTGTTTCAAGACAAATATTTTATATTTCAAGCTTATTTTGGGATGTAGGTGGACCTCTGCATAAAATTCGGTCAAAATTCACTGAAAAATAACGACGGTGTTTCAAGACAAATATTCAATATTTCAAGCTTATTTTGGGATGTAGGTGGACCTCTGTATAAAATTCGGTCAAAATTCACTGAAAAATAACGACGGTGTTTCAAGACAAATATTTTATATTTCAAGCTTATTTGGGGATGTAGGTGGACCTCTGTATAAAATTCGGTCAAAATTCACTGAAAAATAACGACGGTGTTTCAAGACAAATATTCAATATTTCAAGCTTATTTTGGGATGTAGGTGGACCTCTGTATAAAATTCGGTCAAAATTCACTGAAAAATAACGACGGTGTTCCAAGACAAATATTTTATATTTCAAGCTTATTTTGAGATGTAGGTGGACCTCTGTATAAAATTTGGTCAAAATTCACTGAAAAATAACGACGGTGTTTCAAGACAAATATTTTATATTTCAAGCTTATTTTGGGATGTAGGTGGACCTCTGCATAAAATTCGGTCAAAATTCACTGAAAAATAACGACGGTGTTTCAAGACAAATATTTTATATTTCAAGCTTATTTGGGGATGTAGGTGGACCTCTGTATAAAATTCGGTCAAAATTCACTGAAAAATAACGACGGTGTTTCAAGACAAATATTTTATATTTCAAGCTTATTTGGGGATGTAGGTGGACCTCTGTATAAAATTCGGTCAAAATTCACTGAAAAATAACGACGGTGTTTCAAGACAAATATTTTATATTTCAAGCTTATTTGGGGATGTAGGTGGACCTCTGTATAAAATTCGGTCAAAATTCACTGAAAAATAACGACGGTGTTTCAAGACAAATATTCAATATTTCAAGCTTATTTGGGGATGTAGGTGGACCTCTGTATAAAATTCGGTCAAAATTCACTAAAAATCGGTGACTTTTTTTTAAATACGAACATACACTTTTTCTTGTTTCGTCTGGGATGTTTGTGGAACTCCGAGCCAAATGTAATCTAAATTTTATAAGAAATGGCGACGTCGTTTCAAAACAAACACACAATTTTTCTCGATTGTTTTGAGATGAACGTTAACTTCCGTGTCAAATTCGGTCAAAATCCGATGAGACACTTCGTTTCAAGACAAATATACATTCGTTCTTGTTTCGTCTGGGATGTATGTGGAACTCCGTACCAAATGTAGTCGAACTTTGATGCAAAATAGTAAGTTTTTGGGTTTTCTTTTTGTTTTTTTTGTAAAACAAACATGCGATATTTTTCGTGCCGAATTCGGTCTAAATACACTGAGAAGCGACGCCTTTGTTTCAATCTTTCTCGTATCTTTTGGGGCGTATTTCGATCTTCGTGCTACATTCGTTCTTGCTCCGTCTGGGATGTATGTGGAACTCCTTATCAAATGTAGTCAAAATTTGATGCGAAATAGTAACGTTTTGTTTTTGTTTTTGTTTTTTGTTCATTTTGTAAAACGAACATGCGATATTTTTCGTGTCGAATTCGGTCTAAATTCACTGAAGAGCGACGTCTTTGCTTCAAAAGTAACTCACAATCTTTCTCGTATCTTTTGGGGCGTATTTGGATCTTCGTGCTAAATTCGATCGAGAACTGGTGACATTTTTTTTTGGGGGGGGGGGTGTTTATTATAATGGAAGTTATCGTAAGTTTAACAAACCGAATAAATCGCGCAACCTCCGATTAAATGACAACAAACAGGTGCTTCCTTTTTTGGGACGCGATCTGCTTTACAGGGTGTGCCATCTGGTACCATGGTCTCCTGCTGGTTACCTACTGATTTGGTAGGATCACCGGTGAGGCGTTCGGTTGTTTCAACCCACGTGTTAAGGTGCCTTCTGCTAACAGATCGGGTGTCGGGCCTGTGGAGGCAGGTGTCTGCCTGCAGCGCAATCATCGCACATAATGAGGTAATATAACGATTTCTTCAGATACGGACGGGAAACCTCTGTCTCGATCAGCTTGTTAAATTATTATAAGACAAGCAGTGAACCCATTCCGTTAATGATGAAGCCGTTATTCCAAATTAGATTTTTTTTATGGAATTATGGGCCCTACAAGCCTAAATTCTAGAATTACAACGGTATTGATAATATTTACGCATTCATTTATTTATTTATTGATATCGCTTATGTTTGAGTTCATAAATCTATCACGTCACGCCAAAGTTATAATTATTTTCTTAATGTAATGTTTTAAGCTTTATTTATAATTAAAAAAAATCCAAATAGCTTAGTTGGTAGAACCTCAGACTGAAGACCACGAAGTTTCGGTTTCGATTTCTGGTCGTGGTATCCGTTTATTTTGGGGGAATTTATTTTTTACTATTAATGCAATATTTTCCATTTCTTTTAGATAATGATAATTAGCATAAGCTAATGTATATATGGATATATATATATATATATATATATATATATATATATATATATATATATATATATATACATACATATTATATATATATATATATATATATATATATATATATATATATATATATATATATATATATATATTATCCAGTCTGTAGTGGAATGGGGTCAGAAATGGATGGTAGTATTTAATTCTGCAACGACAAAGCTCCTTTCCTTCAACAACTACAATAAACCTCTTCAGCCATCGATTGTCATGGCTAATAACACCCTACCTGAGAATTTTACGTTCAAACTCATCGACCTAACATTCACAGGTAACATGAATTGTAACGAATACATAGAAGACATTGCCAAGGCTGCTGCAAAGAAAGTGGGCTCCCTCTACCATGCTAGAAAGCTTCTCACACCTGACATTATCCTGTATCTCTACAAAGCCACAATCCGCCCATGCATGGAGTATTGTTGTCACATCTAGGCTGGTGCACCACCCACCAGTCTCTCCCTCTTAGACAAGGTCTAAAAAAAGTATCTAATCTAATAGGTCCCTCACTACCCACCAAGCTCAAGCTCCTGTCCCATCGCCGCAATGTTGCACTCTTGTGCTTGTTTTACAAGTACTTCAATTGAATGTGCTCCGATGAACTTGCTGCTCCGGTGCCCCCTCGACATAAATACATTCGACCAACCCGACAATCAGCTACATCGCGATCCATTTACTGTGAAGGTCCCCAGATGTCGGAGAGTTTTCTACTCCAATAGCTTCTTTACTCGAGCTGCCGACCTTTGGAATTTTCTCCCTGCTTCCTGTTTCCTTGACTGTACCGATATGCAGAAATTTAAAACTAATGTGAACAAGCATCCCGCTGCACAGCTCCCAAGTTAGGATGACCCCCTAGACTTTCACCCTAATTCTCATTACCATCTTACGTCTATAGTGGCAACTTGTCTTGTTTGGGGTGAACTATGTTAACACATATATATATATATATATATATATATATATATATATATATATATATATATATATATATATATATATATATAGTGTGTGTGTGTGTGTGTGTGTGTGTGTGTGTGTGTGTGATTTACGGTGAAGTAACATCATAGCAAACTGAAGTCCAATTTATAAAAAAATTAAAAATTATTCTTTCAAATCATTTTTTTTTTTTTTGTAATCTGAAAATGATTAGTGCTAAATCGCTATATGATCACATGATATTAAAAAAAAAAAAAGAATCATATGACCAGGAATTAAACTCACGACGTGCCAACCAAACAGTTAAAAGTGGACGTGCTTATTGGCACGACCACAGCATCGTCTACGTAAAGCTAATTCCTGGCATCTTAAAAATACGATGGTGAACGGAACCACTTGGCTTTTATATAATACCAAGGAGTGTGGGTGTTTTCACGGGCGAAAATTTTGTTATGCATTTTTTTTCTCTTTTTTTTTTTTCACTGACAACGGAAGACAACAATACTAAAGAATGGATGTCTGCGTATGTTTCTAAATATACATTGGTTTGTGCTAGAGAGCGAGGGAGGAGAGATGGTGAGAGAAAGAGGGGGATATGCGTGTCTCTCTGTGTCAGCGAATAGGCATTAAACTGCGGTCTAGATGTCTCGTACCCCCACGTGGTATCATTTAGCATCGCGTGATCTTGACCTTTTAAGCACTGGGGTCTTTTTTTTTTTACTTATTTATTTTATCACCTAATCAGTTCCTGGTGTATAGGTACATTTTAAAGGTCAGTGGATTCTTGTCGCATCACATCGCATGCGCGTGTGTCTGCAATCAAGTTTGGCATAGGAACATCAAACCGAGTGTTCACAACGCATTATGTCACACATGTTAGTGTCTTTTGTTGTTATTTTAAGTACTATATTAGTTTACTGAGTTTTTATTTGATAAATTTATGAGTATATAATTTTATAATTTATAGTTCAAAAACAGCTAATTTGCTAATTTTCTAAATAATGGGTCTGAGTATAAAAATAGTAAATTAAATTCAAAATAGTTTTTTTTAAACCCAATAACATGAAAGCTGAGAAATGTTTGAATGAATGTGTGTACTATTACTAACTATCCCCTATAATATGCGTATGCAAATATTTAATGTACGGTGGATAGTGTGTAAGAGGTTATTTTACTTGTGTCTGGAATATGAATGTGCATAAATCTTGAATTGCTTGCGGTATAACTAAGTATTCGTGTTAGCTGGGCGTTTAAAAGGTTAGGGGGAGTGGGGGGGATAGGAAGGTCTTCCGTGAAAGTTAAATTGTACATGAGCTGGGCAAATATGTTGGAGTAGGAAGAGGGGCCGTCGGTGCAATTTTAGTTAAAGGCCGATGCAGTTAATTATTTTCATGTAAAAGCATTATTTTGTACTTACTCAGTCATATTTTATCTCTCACGCCACGAAAAAGAATTTAAAAATATCAAGCAGAACTTTAATTAGAACGATTTTTCCATTTCCATAAGGGCGATATGAAATGTCGAGTCTGCCATTTTCGGAGTGGCCGGTTAGTGGCCGGTTAGCTAACTAAGGGCAGATAAGTGTCGCGAAATTGGGTCCCCTAGGTAGGCACGTGTGACCTAATTAGTACTTTTGAAGAATAAGAAAATTATATCGTGGAAAGTATCCCGTTGAACAAATTAAAAATAATTATTTAATTTTCTATTTTTTTATTTAATACATATATATTTTATTATCCATATTTGGTCGCTGTTACCATGTAAATATGAAAAAAAAAAAAAAAAAAAAAAAAAAAAACAAGAAAATTATATCGTGGAAAGTATCCCGGTAAACAAAGTAAAAATAATTATTTAATTTTCTATTTTTTTATTTAATAAATATATATTTTATTACTATTGCTTATGTGTTTCTTTCTTTTTATAATTCTAACAATAAAAACCGAGTTAATGCCCTTGTCTATTCTACCGACCGCTCACAGCCCAAAATGTCGGCTCGGGCACAAATACAGGTTGTACATCGAAATGGAAAAATCGTTCTAATAAAAGTTCTGCTTGATATTTTTAAATTCTTTTTCGTGGCGTGAGAGAAAAAATATGACTGAGTAAGTACAAAATAATGCTTTTACATGAAAATAATTACCTGCATCGGCCTTTAACTAAAATTGCACCGGGCCGTCTAACTGTAGGAAGAATAAATGGCATGCTTAATGAGGTTAACTGTCTGTTGGCAACAATTTATTCATATTTTAACTTCTTAAATCACTTCAGAGTCCTGACGAAACGTGTAATGCTTATTTAATTTTATTTATTTATATATATATAGCGAAACTCACGTGTAATACTTAATAAATATTAGAAGTTCCATACGGTACTAATAGTTACTTCTAGGTTAGTTATGAATTGATATATATTCCGACAAAATACAAGTTCTTGTAACAAGCAAAATTGGTCTTTATCTCAAATAATTACAGCTGTTTCTCCATAGCCAATACAAACGGAACATTATTAAGAACAGAGTCAGAATGTTATCAACAAAACCCAGCTCCCTCCAAAAAGGGGCACTCTAGGGTGGGACAAATATAAATATTGCCCCAGTCTAGAATTATTTCTCTTTAACTGACCGAGGACAGAAAATATAAAGTGTAGTATCAGTTCAGGTCCTACACTTTTCTCCTAGGATTTACAGAATAATGAAAAAACTAGTACACCTGTTTAAGTACAAGACCCTAATATATATTGCGTTAGATTTAAAAATGCAGTGTTGTCACATCTGGGTTGGTGCATCATCCACTAGTCCCTCCCTCTTAGACACGGTCCCAAAAAGAGTCGCTAATTTAATAGGTCCCTCACTATCCACCAAGCTTCAGCCTCTGTCTCATCGTCGCAATGGTGCATCCTTGTGCGTGTTTTACAAGTACTTCAATGGAATGTGCTCCGATGAACTTGCTACTTTAGTGCCCATTTGACGTAAATACACTCGACCAACCCGATAGCCAGCTAAATCATATCCATTCACTGTGGAGGTCCCCAGATGCCGGAGAGCCTTCTACTCCAATAGCCTTTGGAACTCACTCCCTGCTCCCTGTTTCTCCGACTGTACGGACATGCAGAAATTTAAAACTAATGTGAATAAGTATCTAGCTGCAAAACTCCCAATTTACGATGATCCCCTGAACTTTTACCCTAATTCTCAGTAGCCCCTTACGTCTAAAGTGGCAACTTGCCTTGTTTGGGGTGAACCCAGTTAAAAAAAAAATTTTTTTAAGAAACAGATCCATTAAAATCGTTATTTGACAAAAAACGAATAACGTGGTTTGGACATCTTTACCTACTACCAGACTCCAGCCACGTAAAAAAAGTATCGCAAAGATGCAACGAGGGGTCAGAGAAAGATCAAAGGGGTCGATTGCCAAAGAGAATGATTGACCAAGTAATAGTTGAAACTGGCATGCCGCTCCTGACAGTTGAAAAACTAGCCCGAGACTGTGATAAGTATTTTGTTTTAAAGTATGTGGCGAAGCTATCTGGAGTATGCACGTAAGTAAGTAGTCTGACTATATCTACGCCTTTCAAAATCACTAACGAAAACAAGAAGCGGGAAAATGACAGTCACGCTCTTTAAATCCATTAGTGTGCATTTGTATTTGCTTAGCCATTTATTTATCTGTATTATTCAGGCGAGCGAGAAAGCTCTGTTAGATCCAAATTGGCGGGAGTTTATCGTTATAAAGATGGCGCTAGCGTGAAGGAACGTTGGATGGAAGCCATTTTGTATGGAAAGAAAAGGCTTCTTTATGAAGTTACGAAATAAATATACGAGATAACGGGCTTGATTTTAGGATAAAACTGGATATAAAAGCAATTTCATTCGACGATCAGATTTGATATTTGTAGGATTAAATGTTGCAAACATTCTTTCGTTAGTATTTTTTTCTTTATTATTGTTATTATAAAAAGAATGGCATAACGACGTTTCAAAATTGAATTTCTGATAATACTTTCTTTTATCCTCCACTCAGAAAATAAAGAGAAATGTATATATTTCATTTATCTACCTCCCACAGCAGTAAGATGTGACACAAGGTCGGGAAAGTGGGACTTGATAAACCAGCGCTCGAGAAGGTGAGCACTCTGGCTATTAAAAATTGCCTGGGCAGCCCCGTCGGCATTCCCCGGTAGGGGCGCCTCAGGCAGTAAGCAATAAACTTACTCCTCCCCAAAGAGGGGAGCAAAGCCTTGGAGGGGGGATCTCCTAGAACTGCACAGGACTGACCAACAGACCGGCGTAAATCAAGCCCCGCCGGCCAAGACAATACCAGTCTATGGGGTGCAGTGTCCATCGGAACAGATACTACACTTTGATCTTGGCCAAAGAGAAATATATATATATATATATATATATATATATATATATATATATATATATATATATATATATATATATATATAAGAAAAAAGAGTGATAAATATGCGACGATTGTCCAAATTTATTCTAAATTTAGATTGTTCAATGCAAGGTGTATTCTGTAATAAACCAGTGTTTATTATTCTTTCCTTAAGCCAATTGAAGCCAATTAAGTCGATTGAACAATCGAAATTTGAAATAAATCTCGACATTTGCACATTTTTATCACTCTTATTTCTTCTATCTTTATAATTGTTCTATCTCGTATATTGAGCTTAACCTTTTCACTATAGGTTCTATTTACTAAAAGTTTACCTTTGGTTTATATTTGATTATATATATATATATGTCCCGTCACACAAACGTTAGCGAGTAAAATACTGCCGGATGAATCAATTTCAAGTAGTATGGGGAATATGGAGAGTAGCAAGTGACTAACTTGCGTTTACTTTCAGCAACCTCGTAACTCTCGCTTCCCTATATTCCATGGGCGATGTTTCTGACAAAGGAGGAAGAATTGCTTTTTTCTTGGTCGGAATCTATCCATATAACATTTATCGTTGGCTAGTCTGTAACCTTGAAGCGATATTTCTTTAGCTCCTTACATCAAATGGCTTCATGCCTTGTCTGGAGCTATATCTATAAACAAAATTAAAATTGTGAAAGCAAATCGAAAGTTAAACAACCTCTCACCTCTACTTTATTTCCATAATGAGGCGTTTTCTTTCTTTTTCTTTCTACTTTCTATACTGATTTATACGTTTTTTCTTCTTCATTCTTTGTTTAAACTTTCCAATTTTAAACGTGTTCTTTCTTTCTTTATTTCTTTTTTTAACTTCACCGATTCAGACGCTACTTTATATGAATGTGGATGTTAGTTTGAACACTGGCGAAGCATAGTTTTTCACCGTTATTTTTGACGGAGAGTGTACACTCGTTAAGGTATATTCACGGAGTTCCTCACATCTATATAATGTTAAATCTCTAACAATCTTACTCGCTTGCTTGTTTTCACATTGAATCTTTTAAATGGTATGATTAAAGGCAAATGGGATGGGAGGTTGTAAGAAGAAAAGAATAATGAATAAACTAAATATAGCCCACATTACACACTCTTACGTCTAGCAGTTGTGTCCCATAATCTCTTATGTATTGTTCATTAATTTAAGAGGTATTCCTGTACATGATGGCTGTCTATTCGATTTCGAATATGACCTCTTTTGGCGTATCGATGTGATATCAGTGTGAAGGTTCCCAGTGAGAGGCGCGGGTGTGGCTCTTAAAGACTACCAGACTTTTACAGACCATACCACAGATGGGGCAAGTGTTGTGATGATCTGAGGGGATGCCATAGATGAAGCCACCTTTTGTCCGTGCTTGATTTTGCCAAACATGCACTCGTTGGTGATTCAACAAACTTGCACGTGACATAGTTACCAAGTTACACACTTGGCATCTTAGGTGTTCCATGTTTCCTTCATCTGCTGGAAGTGTCACGTCCCGTCTCTTCCTCGCTGCTCTCTTCTGCTGCTGGTGTTTTATCCTATTCTTTTCAAAAAGCTTGCTGCCTTCAAAAAGCGCTTTCCTTCACCTTGACCTATCTACAGCCACCTCCTCCCATCCTCCAACATCAATTCCAAAGCACTTCAAATCGTTTTTAAGACAATCTTTGAATCGCTTACGAGGTTTATGCTGTGGGCGAGTATTCCCAGTTAGTCCCCCATAAATCACCTGCTTGGGAAATCTGTCATCAGTAAGACAAATAAGATATAGTCCGCGTTTCCTTATACGAGACTCGATGCTTGAAACAGCAGCTCGTTCCAACACTTCGGTGTCAGGGGTAAAACTATCCCATATCCAATTCTGCTGGAAACGATCTAGCAGGCGAATATGAGCTCTGTAAGTGGTCCATATCTCACAAGCATATAACAAAGTTGATCCCTGTACATACAAATATCTAAACATATGCACATACCTTACTTTATATATGTAAAGATAGATGGCGCTAGCGTAAAGCCATTTTTTGGATGGCAGCCATTTCGTATGAACGAAAGATATCGTCATAGAATTGAGGAATGGATACATCAGATAGATTTCAATTTAGGATAAAACTTTATATTAAAGCCAATGTTATTCTGAGATACGACTTTATATTTGAGTTAAACAAACCTTGCCAACATTGTTTCGTGGGCTTTTGTTTTCTTTTTGATTATGTTAGAGAAAGAATAATCTACATAACAACGAGTTAATATTTAATTTCTGCTAATGCTGTACCATTGCTATGTTCATAGAGTGTTTTAAATGTACTTTTTATAGTTTATCTACGTATTTCGGGAATAAATGGATTTACTCAGATACAATAAATACAGTTACAACTAAGCGCCGTTGCCGCTATTGATGGCAGTTATGGCCACAGAATCGGACGCATACTTTCTGTAACATACTTTTGTTCCATACACTTTTGTTGATTATACCACTGTGTTTGTCTTCATTATTACTGGTCCTTCAAGATCACAACAGTACTTGTATTATTTGAATTACATTTTTTGTTTTCATTAGATAAATTATAGTTAATCTACAAAATCTCTCTCTCCCTTTCTCTCTCTCTTTCTCTCTCTCTCTCTCTCGCTTTCTCTCTTTCCCTCTCTCTCGCTTTCTCTCTCTCTCTCTCTCTTTCTCTCTATCTCTTTCTCTCTCTCGCTTTCTCTCTCTCTCTCTCTTTCTCTCTCTCGCTTTCTCTCTTTCCCTCTCTCTCGCTTTCTCTCTCTCCCTCTCTCTCGCTTTCCCTCTCTCTCGCTTTCTCTCTCTCTCTTTCTCTCTATCTCTTTCTCTCTCTTTCTCTCTCTCTCGCTCTCTCTCTACGTTTAAAATTTAGGTTTTTAGAAAAAATAAATTATTTTTTTAAAAAATAGCATCGTTTTTTTTTTGGCTTTCAACGTTCTAAATATAATTCAAATATCAGCAATGTTTCATAAGTGAGACTATATTTCCTTATCTCGAGACACACGTCGCCAGCGTAACCTCACAATATCGACATTTGAATTCCGCCAGTTTACACCTCTAACGGATTTACTAATACTAAGTGATTAATATGTCAAAAGAAAAATGTTTATTACATCTGATGAAGACGTTTAACGTCGAAAATAAATGTATTTTAAATAAATAAATAATCTGTTTCAAAGACTGCATTGTTTGTTTGAGTTTTTATGTTCTAAATAAAATTCATATATATATATATATATAAATATATATATATATATATATATATCACGCTTAAGTTTTTGTTTCACTGTAAGATACTTGAATCCATTTTTTATTTTTTATTTATTTTTTAATGAATTTTCCAACGAATGCTAAGTCTGCGATATCTTGGATTTAGTTAGTTTCTCTGGGAATTTAAACTGCATTTTCTTTTTTTTAATTTGTTTAAAATGACTCAAAGCTTATATATATATATATATATATATATATATATATATATATATATATATATATATATATATATATATATATATGTGTGTGTGTGTGTGTGTGTGTGTGTGTGTGTGTATCTAGCATATAAAGAAATGTCAGTGTTATTCTCGACTTTAAAAATCGCATTGTTTGCTTGAGTTTTAACGTTTTAAATATAATTAATACATATATATTGTAAAATCGGCAAATATTTAAATCGGGCGCAGAGTTAGAAGCGAGCAGTGGCAGGCATTAAAAGTGCTACCGGTTAAAATCAATTTAGTATTACGTATGAAATCTGAAAAATCGTTTTTTTTAATGAGCAATATGCTAGTGTTATCGGTTGATTTCCTAGATGACGTCATGTTTCATTGAATCAGGTTCGATGAAAATAAGTAAAGTCTGTTAGTGACTAAACTATTTATAAATAAAAGTATTGGTTTAAAAATTAAATTATTGTGTTTCCGCAACACAAGTTTATTCAATAAAACACTTTTTAAAAATTTAAATCTTAAATTAAGTAGTTTTTTTTAATTTCTGTCACATTCCAATATCTCAGAAATCTGGAAATACACTTTTGTGAAACAAATAATTTTATAAATATTTTATTTTTTACATAAAATATTTGTATAACTGTAACACCGGCCGTTCTTACACGTGAGAAACTGCACCGGTTGTCACTATAAATAGTGCGAGTCACCAGAGACACAGAGAAGACAAAGCACAGTCTTGTAACTGTCTAGCCAAGTGCTAGTCACTTTCTTACTTTGTTAATACACTTGTTAAACCAACCCTCGACTTGACTTCCTTTATTTATTATTTACTGTTGGACAACTTCACAACAATAACTCACTAAAAATATTTACACTCCAAATGTAATATATGACGACAGTGTTATTTCCTAGTTTAGTCACGTAAACAGTGTTAACCTTAAAACAGATTGCGACCTATTTGCGTTAATAAAAACATGTGTAATCTCTGTTCAGATACTAAATGTCATATATTCTGTTCTCAGTCAGGAAAGGAGAGATCTTTCTCGACTGAAGCAATTCGCAAATAAAAGTTTGCAAGAAAAGTTATAAAATATTTTGAAAAATACGAGTAACGGTTCGTGTATTTGATATAACGTGTCTCGGCGTTCGTACCTTTGACATTCAAACCAATATTTCTTTATTCCACGAATAGTCAGAACGTGTTCCGGCGTTATTCGGAGAAAATATAAAATATTGATTACATTTTAAAAATAAATAAATATCAGAGCATCAGTTATGAGGGGTACAAAGAAGTAACTGTAAAAAAAAAATAATCGGAAAAAGCTTACCGACGGAGACGTCTAAACTCTTAGCAACCAAGTGTTGCAAAGCGTTCGTTAAGTATTCTGGAATAAGCGGTGTTTGTTTCATTCTCATGTCATGATAAATTAGCATACGGTGTAACTGGTGGCGGGCGTAGTAGATATTAAGAAATGAGTAAAAATTGCCGCCACTTTCTCTTTGGGAGGTGTTTTGGAAGAGTCAGGTAATCTGGAAGAAATATAATAAATATTGAAAGAAGAAGAAATGAAGGTTTGGGTTATTAAGCTACTATGTTTTATTGTCGACGGCAAAAATCGACTTTACTTTATAATATAGATTGAAAACCAATGCCTTTACTTACTCGTTAGAGCGAATATTTTTTCTGGTTTATCTTAATTATGATCAGACTAATTTTCAGCAACAATATTAATCACAACCTATATTATCAAGAATTCGCAACGCCTCGCCCATAAATTATCAGTTCAATCAGTGACAGTGACGCCATGCGAGTCATCAAGGAGTGGGGAAGAAAGTAGTCAAGGCATGCGCAAGTACTTCTTCGTCTTTCTTTCTCTCTCCCTCTCTCTCTCTCTCTCTCTCTCCTCTCTCTCTCTTTCTCTCTCTCTCTCTCTCGCTCTCAAACACACAAATACAAATATAGTATATCTCTTACTCTATTGTTCTCACACACGCTCTCTCTCTATGTCTCTATGTCTCAAATTCTTTCTTTTTCACTCTCTCTTACGGGCTTACACTGACTATATAGTTAGTTTTTCTCTTTTACTCGCCTTCTCTCTCTCTATTTCTCTCTCTCCCCCTCTTTCCCTCTCTCTCTCTCTCTTTCATTTATACTATCCCACTCACTATATATATCTCATTCCAATTAAATATACGTATTTAGCTATATCTCACTATATATCTCCCTCTCTCTCTCCCTCTCTCTCTCTCCCAATAGCGCACTTTATCACGCACTCTATAGCTCCCTCACGCTTTCCCTTCCTCCCTCTCTCTCTCTCTCTCTCTCTTTCTCTCTATCTCTCTCTCTATATATATCTATTTGTCTATATCTTTTTTGTATCAACTTTCACAAATCTCTCCCTCTCTCTCATCTCTATATCTATTTCATGATCTCTTTCTCTCTCTTTCTCTCTCTCTCTCTCTCTCTCTCTCTCTCTCTCTATATATATATATATATATATATATATATATATATATATATATATATTTATCACTCACTTTCTCTACCTCTGTCTATCTCTCTCACTCTTTTTTCTTTTTTTATCTATCTCTTTTTGTATCAGCTTTTATACGTCTCTTTCTCCCATTCTACTCCGATCTCTCCCCCTCTCTCTTTATCTCTCTATCTCTATCTATGTATCTCTCACTTTTTCGTGTCAACTGTCATACATCCCTCTCCCCCTTCTAACCCACATATCCCCCCCTCTCTCTCTCACTCTCTCTTTCTCTCTTTATCTCTCTATCTATATCTCTATATGTATCTCCCACATTTTCGTGTCAGCTTTCATAAACCATTTTATTTTCGTTTATTGCTAAGACTTTTCTTTTTAAAGATACTCTTTATCTGTACTGATTAACCTTTCGCGCCATGACTTTATTTTGTCGGTAAAGATTACATTCATTTATCACGACCAACCACTACATTCCATACGATTTTCGCTGCGCAACTAACAGCTAACTTTGCTCTCGTGGGGAGGCAAGTAAATAACGACGTATACTTCCTGTTATATTTTCACTTAAAGATGAGTGTATAAACTATTATATACACCCGTGTCGTCGTCGTCGTCATCGTCGTCGTCGTGAACCCAGGTTTTTGCTTGTCTGGGGATACAATCACTCGGACGCGGATTGTTTGTTTTTTTGTTTTTTTTTTCATAAAAGTTTATTACAAAGAAAACATCAGAGAGAGAGATGTGTTACTTTCGTACGCGTACAAGAGAGAGGGAAAGACAGACAGATAGAGAGACGGATAGCTCATCTCGCTACACCTACTTACATTGTGCACATCATTGGAGACAGCGCCCCGGATACGTCTTTCCTGCTTGGCGTCTCGCCAGCCAAGAGACAGAAAATCATGGTTTTGCGACTATGACGTATGAAATAGTAAGATATATATATATATATATATATATATATAGAGAGAGAGAGAGAGAGAGAGAGAGAGAGAGAGAGAGAGAAATAGATTAGATAGATAGATAGATAGATAGATAGATAGATAGATAGATAGATAGATAGATAGATAGATAGATAGAGCGAGAGAGAGAGAGAGAGACAAAGTTAATAAAAAGAGAGTAACACAGAGTGACAGAGAGGCAAGTAAAACCCCACATGCATAGAATAAGATTAAAAATAAAGAAAGAACGCGTGAGAGAGAGATGAAGGGAGATAGATAGATAGATAGATAGATATATATATATATATATATATATATATATATATATATATATATATATAGAGAGAGAGAGAGAGAGAGAGAGAGAGAGAGAGAGAGAGAGAGAGAGAGAGAGAAGTGGTGATAGATTACGCTATTTGAATATAAAGATATCACCAAAACAGAAGCGTATTTATTTACCTCCTCTCCAGGAGGTTAGGCACAAGGCCAGTTTTATCTTACTCCCACAAGGTAAGATGTGACCCAAGGTCAGGTCGGAAAGTAGGGTTTGAAAAGCCAGCCCCCGAGAAAGTGAGCACTCTGGCCATTAAAAATTGCCTGGGCAGCCCCGTCGGCATTCCCAGGTAGGGGCGCCTCAGGCAGTAAGCAAACTTACTCCTCCATAAAGAAGGGAGGCAAAGCCTGGGAGGGTGGACCTCCTAGAACTGCACAGGACAGACCCATAGACCGGCGTAAATCAAGCCCCGAAGGCCAAGACAATACCAGTCTATGGGGTGCAGTATCTATCGGAACAGATACTACACTAAAAGTAGGCAATGGGGAAATGTATGAACCCCTAATTTCCCCTCGGATATTGGTAAAATAGCAACTTAAGTTGAACTAATTTCATATAACCAATCGTTGTCAATGGATATTGTGGATATTGCGTTTCGGTATTTAAAAAAATAGTAAAGTGTTAGACCATAGTCGAGGGCGACCCTAAGGCTCCCTTTTCAGTAACTACTACACCGCGATGTAAGGGAGGGCGCCACTTCTTTCCCGGAATTACTCCACTTTACCTTAATCATCACCTTATAATTTAGCAAGGGGACATCAAGTACCATTTTTTACTCTTTCGTATCACTCGACCGAGGATTGAACTCCGATCCCTCTGCCCATAAGCGAACACTAACAATTATACCAAATGGGCCGATGTCGGTAGTCAATGCCCCCAAAAGGAGTTGATATGCCGTACAAACAGACAAATCAAACCAAACAAAACCAAGAAGTGACGTCAGATGCAGTGTCATTCTAAACTCGTTCCTTTCAGCTGCTATCATAATTGAGGTTCTTAAAGTATAGTTGGTTCCAAATTTCTTATTATATGTGATAGTATTTTCTTCATCCGGGCAACACCTGGTAGTTACCTAATATCTGTGAGTACATTGTTTTGTTGGAAGCATCAGGTAATTTGTCGTTCTTCTGTTTGTTGTTTTTGGTTTTTGTGTATTTGTTTTTTTCTCTTCTCCCATGCGTTACCCTGCTAACCAGATGTGAGGAGGAGAGAAAGCGATACTTGTTGTTCGCTGGTGCCAGATTGAGATCTAGGGCGAATGAGAGTAAGGTGTGTCCAAGAACCGACTCAGATCTAGAGAGGTGCGGGTGAGTATCACGAAACCAAACAAGCAAGCAATTGGAATCGGTGCGTGGGCAGGTAGTGGGATTCGGGATGGGGAGATGGGGGGAAGGGGTAAACAGAAAGTGAAGAAACGGTAATGACGGGATCGTTTGCTCCCGGTGGAGGATGGAGGCGGTGAAGGGTTGTGTGTGTGTGTGTGTGTGTGTGTGTGTGTGTGTGTGTGTGTGTGTGTGTGTGTGTGTGTGTGTGTGTGTGTGTGTGTGTGTGTGTGGAGAGAGGGCGGCCACTAGGTAGACGTTCTTTGAGGTCGGGTGTTATGATTATTTGTGTTTTGTGTTTTCGATTTCGCTTATTAAACAGGATTTGTGTATAAAGAAAAAGAACAAGAAGAAGTGTACGAGGTTGAGGGATGAGGGGGGGGGGGCATAAAAGGGGGGAGGTTAAGAGTTGAATGCAGGGTGAGAGAAAGAAAAATAGGAAGTGGGAATCGAAACGAAGTAAGAGAAAAGGAGGAAGATGAAAGAAAAAGAAAAGAAAAGAGGGATTTCAGAGTGGGGAGATGAAGAGAAGAAGGGAGAAAAAAGAAAGAAGAAGAGTGAAGAAGAAAATTGGGGGAGATAAAACGTGAGAGCGAGAGAAAGAGAGAGGGGAGTAGGTGAAAGAACGAGAGTGATAGAAAGAAGCGGAGGAGTGATAGTGAAAGAAGAGGGAAAGAGGTAGATGAGCGTACTGAAAAATAGTAAGAGCGAAAGATGAGAAAGAAGAAGAAGAAGAAGAAGAAGAAGAAGAAGAAGAAGAAGAAGAAGATGAAGAAAAGTTGGAAGAAGAACATGGTGAAATAAAGAAATATAAGAGGGTGCAGAAGGGAGTGAGAACGGGTAAACAGAAAGTGAAGAAAAGGTAATGTCAGGATCGTTTGCTCCAGGTGGAGAATGAGGGCGGTGAAGGGTTGTGTGTGTGTGTGTGTGTGTGTGTGTGTGTGTGTGGAGAGAGAGGACGGCCACCAGGTATACTAAAAGGGAGAGAGGGGAGAAGAAAACGAGGAGGATGGAGAGAAGGGGAGACTATAAGGGAGATAAGATCTAATAATTGTGTTCAAGTTGACATACAGCTCATCTTTACGGATCAAAGGAATTGAGTCTATAAATCGTACGCCATTCATATTGATTGATTCAAACTTTAAACCTAACTTATTTTCAAAAATTTAAAGTTAGCGTTATTAGCGACTCTGGTGCAGACTTTTAACATTTAAATATGTAAAGTTCATCAAAGAAATGTGACATAAAAATTCAGAACGGATCAGATTAAAGAACGCTGGAACTTAATCGCTATGCAACTCTATGTCTTTATTTGTTTATGTTTCTTTGGACATTTCCATCTTAAACTATCTTCTTGATTCAAGTCGTTAAATAAAACTGTATTGACATTCACACTATTAATACACTATCAATGATACAGATAGTGGTGAACGCCATCTCCTTCATGGACGTAAACCAACGGCCCAAAATCTCAAAAGGAGAAGCTTCCTCAGCCATGTTGAGCCCTTAACAACATCTCAGGAATAGGCCAGACAGCTAGAGAATACCTCCCTCCTACTAACATGTGAATTCTCCATTGTGAGGCCCTCCTTCCTGGCTCAGAGGCACAATGGGTCAAGTGGAAAACACTCAACTGCTTGAGCGGGAATGGGGCGATCAAAGGTTGCTATGGCTAGATGGAGTTACAAAACCGACCCAACCATCTGCGAATATA
The DNA here is from genome assembly GCA_963556195.1 of Sepiola atlantica. NCBI lineage: Eukaryota > Metazoa > Mollusca > Cephalopoda > Sepiida > Sepiolidae > Sepiola > Sepiola atlantica. Next base: position 78,556,889 of record OY744534.1, read on the forward strand.
GAGGGGAGGACCATACGATGCCACACTGTCTTGTCTGCCCTGAACTGACCAACCGGTGCAGCTTGAAAGCTCTTGCAAGGACCCGTGGCGTAACGGATAAAGTACTAAGTAAAATTCAGTTCTAAGTGACATTCTTCTCAGTGCGGGCGAATTGCGAATTACTGAACACTTCTACCCGGCCATGGCTGCCGGAACGAGAGCATGCTATCCCCGTGGATTAAATAAAGGGTTCAGTTCGAAATTTCGTGCAGATTCTCGAGTTCGACAAGATAACCTGAAGAAGGTCGGAGGTTACATCGGCTAGAACGTTGTAAGAATAACACTCAAGATGTATTATGTCAATCGTCCGAATAACCCGAATTCTACAGAACTTGCAGAGTACAACAAAAATGAAAAAAAAAAAACAACTAGGAAACTATCGTCTGGTCACATGTTTCAAAAACACGCCAAGAAGAAGAATATACAGATCAAATTCTGTTAAATATTTCATCCGATGGTTCCCAAGAATACTCCTTTAATTCCTATGTTTTGTTACCATTATTTCTGAATTCATTTAATTCCATCTTAAAATGTCCTATTGCTGTTTGTAATCTGATCTCGTTTTATTGAAATGTGTTTCATTTTGATAAAGGAAACATCTAAATTTTGTAGTGTATTTTTTTATAATTATTTGCTTTTGTAAATTATCTCCTCGGATTACCGAAGTTAAGCAACGTTGAATCTGGTCAGTACTTAGATGGGTGACCATTTTAAAATAGCATTAGCTTAGAAGCGAAAATGGCTATAAAAAGTTTACTTTTTCAAATCGCCCCCTAGAATGGTATGAATCACCCCCCCCCCTTAGCTGTGAGTGAATAGTAGGGATACTAGATGTCTAGTCTTGGTAGAACAACTAGTTTAAGAGAAGGTAAACTCAAATATACCACTAGCTCTTTCCTTATTCCGTCATTGTTTCTAGTCGACTAGGATGTTTCCTTGTCCCTGGACTTAGGCAATACTGGGTCAAAGGATGTGCCGTTGTGGATTACGCAACCAATGCTTTACTGTAACATCCTTATCGCATAAACACGCTTTCAGGGTTATCCATTATCTTCCATAATATAAAGAGGGAAGCCGGGTTTCGAAGTTTTGGTTGGTGCGCTCGCTACGTTTAACCACACTGATGAACTGTGAGCCGACGAAACAGCTTCTGTGGGTTATATATAAATATTTCAAAATGGAATAGAACAGAATTAAGATAGCAAATCTTGGAAAGAAGAGCTCCATATTATATTGGATAGAGCTATATCTATATAATTAGCTTAACACATGTGTTAATAGTGTTAAGCTAAATACATTTTATTAGGAATGTAATATATAAAGAAACGTCAGTTGGATTCTCGAAGTTAGGCCTAAATAACATTGCATCTGACAAATCATTATTTGATACTCTCTAGCCAGTGATTTACGGAAATATTCAATATGTATACTTTACATAAAAAACAAAGGAATTCCAATCGATTTCATCGGTTACATATTATATCTGACGATCTATTTCCTGTAGTAGGAGATAATTCCAAACATGCACCGCAATTTATATTGGCTAATCAGCTATGTTCATTAACAAAATACGTTGCTGCGTTTTTTTTAGTACGAAAAATTGCAAATGGCGTCACATACGAAACATTACAAATGTCTTTTTTTTGCTTATACCTTTGAAATATCCTCACCCACCGTCCTCTGCTTCGTTTTTTTTCTGACATACCAGGATACTTTAAAGATTATTAAAGTTAAGTTTATCTTTTTGCTTTGACTAGGTTGCGTACGTTTTCTGCTTCTTAAATTCTCTTTTCTATAAAAGAAAATATAATTATATACGATTATTCATGTGTACGTTTAATATTTCATTTCAGTTGACGATGCCATAATAAATGTGAAAAAATATTCATAAATACACACTTTAGTATCAAGAAATAAGTATTTTTAAATAAAATGAAAAAAATGAAATACTTGAAATATTTTTCTTTTATTACAGTTTCTGAGTTAGGGTTTAGGGTTAGGGTTGTCGTTGGTCCAAAAGAGTTCGTATGTACTGGTCCTGTTGCTGGCAGAACTCAATCAGTCCTTCGGGAGATTCAACAAGCTGACAGCGATGATAGAAATTCATTTTGTGTTATTGAACGCGATTAATTTCTTCCAAAAGTTATCGTCTGCTTGCTGTAGCCTGATTGTCTAATTCCTGCTGCAACCTGATTGGTTAATAGTTTCGTCAACTCTCGGGCGCTTCCGAGACCTGCCCGAACGTTGACGACGCGAAGTCACGGAAACATGGTGCGTCATCTATAAGAGTACTGTTTTTTTTATTATGTGTTTGTCTTTTAGGTAAAAAAAGTGTGTTTAGTTTCTAAATTATGCATAACGTGTGAGTTTAGTGTGGCATCTATGTTCGTGTACGCGTCACTTCTTCCCTTGCCACGCTGATATGTGTGTGTTTGTAAATTATGACTCCTTCTCTATTTATATAAAGTAAGGTATGTGTATATATATTTATATATGTGTATGTACAGGATCCACTCCTAAATGAATTAAATGACCATTATAAATTTTAGAACACAGCAGCTAGGCGTATGGGTCTTGATGTGGGCTATATTTAGTTTTATTTGGTTGTATGCAAAGTGGATTAAAAAAAGTGTGGAAAACCTTCAAATTCAAATACCCCCTATGTTTTAACAATACGTATTAGACATCACTTAATACATAATAGACTCGTGCTGCTGGCCTCTGGAACCCCCTCCCTGACCCCTGTTTCCCCGACGGTACTGACATGCAGAAATTTAAAACTAATGTAAACAGACATCTCGCTACGCAGCTCCCAATTTAGGTTGACCCCCACCCCCACCCACCCAAAAAAAACCTTCTCCCTTTTTCCCTTACGTCTACAGTGGCGGCCTGCCTTGTTTGGGGTGAACTATGTTAATTAAAAAAATCACAAAATTTTACTTTCTTTAGGGTATGGTTTTAGGGGCATGATACTATATTTCAGATTTGCATTAAATGTTACCCATAGTCATTAGACATTAGACACCAATAAGCAATATCCCCTAAATTTCAATTTGTTCTTACGACTCCTTAAATTTTAGAAATTTTCTAAAATCAAATACTGGATTTTCATCAAAAATGGAATAAGGATTCTTAGACATAATAAGGTTTAGTAGCATTATATGTTGATTTTAATCTTCATATGGGGACATAAAAGTGGTGCAAAACTGTTCTGTTTGGGTAAATATTTTTTCTAGTTCTCTATAAACATAAATAGAAATGTACCTAGATATGGTTATGTATGTATGTATGTATGTATGTATGTATGTATGTATGTATGTATGTATGTATGTATGTATGTATGTATGTATGTATGAAGCTGTATGTATGAAGGCGCGAAGAGCTAGAAGTGTGACAAATGTGACTGTATTCTTCTATCAAACGCTGGCTATGTCAATTATTTGAAGTCTCGTGCCAGATCAGGGTCACTATCTACCCTTCCTCCAAGGCCAAACATTATGTCATGTGTAATGCGTGGGAAGATCTGTAAATCAGTACCAGGTCTTAAAAGGCACACGACAGTACACAAAAATCAAATTCCACCAAGCGATCCTATCACTCCAGTCGAAGCTACTTCTTCCATTTTCCACCTATGTGTCCAACCTTGCGGGTCAGGGGCTGGTCTTCAAAGTAATCTACAAAGTCATGCGAGGAAAGACAGTAATGGTACTGACAGCAGTTGAAGACAAAGAAACGACAATCATCAGTCAAGATGGGCAATCACCATGTATGTCGAAGCTACTTCTTTCGTCTGCCATCTGTGTTTCCGGTCTTGCAGGTCAGGGGCTGGTCTTCAAAGTCATCTACAAAGTCATGCGAGGAAAGACAGTATTGGTACTGACAGCAGTTGAAGACAAAGAAACGACAATCATCTGTCAAGATGGGCAATCACCATGTATGTCGAAGCTACTTCTTTCGTCTGCCATCTGTGTTTCCGGTCTTGCAGGTCAGGGGCTGGTCTTCAAAGTCATCTACAAAGTCATGCGAGGAAAGACAGTATTGGTACTGACAGCAGTTGAAGACAAAGAAACGACAATCATCTGTCAAGATGGGCAATCACCATGTATGTCGAAGCTACTTCTTTCGTCTGCCATCTGTGTTTCCGGTCTTGCAGGTCAGGGGCTGGTCTTCAACGCCATCTACAAAGTCATGCGAGGAAAGACAGTATTGGTACTGACAACAGTTGAGGACACAGAAACGACAATCATCTGTCAAGATGGACAATCAAGATGTATGCATGTGTGAAGCTACAACATCTTACGTGGAATTGCGTTACGTGTAAATAAGAAGCGATGTGAATATCTGAGAGGTTTTGGAGGAGAAGCAGTTGATTTTTTTTAGCAACGGATTAATGATAGTAAAAATAAACAAACCAGTGGAGGTCAAGGATAATGAAAGGGGGGGGGGCGTTTAAGGCGTCGCGTGGTGGGTGTTACTGTGTGATGACCGTATTTTGAAAGCATATACACAGGAAAGAAAATATACACCGACGATAAACGGAAGCTTTGAGTGGGGAGTACGGCGGAGTGATACACTGGGTTAGTTGTGTTTGGCTGGGTTTCAAAGCGCTACTCGGTTACTCCTACGAGTACAACTACGAATGGTGACTCTTTCCGTCGTCAAAGACGCTCTCACTGCGATATACACCTAATTCGGTTCGGTTGTTTTTTTATTATTTCTTTCTTTTGTCTGACCTAAACAAGGCATATTGCAACTGAGGCATAAGAGGATACTGTGATATGGGCCAGATTATAAAATGGCATTCTGGGTGGGGAGTTGGGCTTGTTCACATTACATTTAAATTTCTGCATGTTGGTACGATCGTTGGCACATGGGGGAGATTCCAAATGTAAGCGGTTTGAGGAAAGAAGCTATTAGAGTAGGAGATCTTCCGGCATATAGGGACCTATGCACTGAAGAGGTGGGATTTTGCTGCTAATTAGTGGGTAAGAGGTGTTTACGATATATCAACCATTTGAAGGGTCATTCAATGCCGAATTCGGTTATAAAAGTTCTTATATTTTAAAGTACAAATACAGGCGGGATTGAAGTGGATTGCATGGGATTTGCGAACCGGAAGTAATTTGGGCATCGAAGGAAGTGGAGAGCAATCAGCTATACCACAACAGATCGAAAGAGAGAGAGAGAGTCTGAAAGTTTCTGTGGCTAAAAAGATCGGGACCTTGAGGTCATCGTAGCTAGGGTCTTGTTAACCTCGGCTATGTCACCTGGAGTAGAGAGTATGATGTTGAACGATTCGAAACAACCAATGATTCCAGAAACATGATGCGTATTCATAGTTTTGTAGGTTACGTATGTATGTATGTATGTATGTATGTATGTATGTATGTATGTATGTATGTATGTATGTATGTATGTATGTATTGGAAACGCGTGCTTTTAACGGTATCATTGTATGTGCAATATCAAGGAAATGTTGTTTTTTTTTCGTTCGACTTTTCGATCTTTGCGGAGTTCTGTTTTTTATTTCAAAAACAAAAAATGAAAACAGCCACAACACAGTCAAAACACACAAATTCGTATTGGAAACGTGTATGGGTGTGTATATATATGTAAGTGTATGTGTGTATATATATATATATATATATATATATATATATATATATATATATATATATATATATATGTAGGTATGTATGTACATGCATGTATGTGTATATGTAGGTGTATGTATATATGTATGTATATTTATGTGTATATGTATATATGTGTATGTATGTATGTATGTATGTATGTATACATGTATGTATGTATGCATGTGAGTATATATATATATATATATATATATATATATATATATATATATATATATATTCATGTGTCTGTGTGTTTATATCTAGATATGTATAAGGGTATGTATGTATCTATATATATATGTATAAATATATATATATATGTATGTATCTAGATGTGTATGAGTGTGCACATGTATCTAGATGTGTATATGTTTATATATGTGTATATATGTATTGTGTATGTATGTATATGTATATATATATATATTAAATTATGTTATTATAAAAAAATTATATATATATATATATATATATATATATATATATTCTGTAATCAAGTAGTCAATATAAACAAATTGACTCATGATTTTTGAAATATCAAAAATGTGTCTAAATCATGGTGAATAAAGTGATTTTTTGTGAATTTAGTTTTTATATTTTTGTACATTTTATATTGGATTCAATGGAAATAAATCAACAATTTTAAGCTGCTTCCTAATAATATGTATAGTTGCTAATTACTAGACAATACTAAGAAATATTATACTAAAACTTTTCTCAGTAATTATTATTTAGTAGTAATTTTGGTCTTCACATGTCCGCCCCCTGTCGTGGACCCCAGTCGCATGTTTGCCAGGCCTTTATTATGGATCGCCTTGGTGTAACTCCTTTCTTAGTTCTATAATTATTGGTTGAACGGATCACATTTCGTTACGGTCATGAATTATCTCGTGTTTATTTTATATATTTTTGTTTATTTATGTGTCCTTATCCAAGACGAAACGAAACTTCCATGGGCAGAGTTTCTTTCCTAGAACTGCCCGTCTGTGGAACACAGTACCGCGAGCCTGCTTCCCAACCGACTACAATATGGTTGTCTTCAAGTCCAATGTAAACATGTTCTTGTTGAACAGTTCCCGTAAATAATCAATTTCTGCCCTGCTACACCCATCATACCGGTGATAGCGATGTTGTCCAACCGTCCACCAGTCAAACTCTTTAACCCTGATCCTCGAGTGGCCTTTGGGCCCTGATAAGTTGTGACATTATTGTAAAAAAAAAAACAACAATATCTGTTTATAGTTATTATTTATCTTATTTCATGGTTGCATTTCTTATATATTTTGATGCAACAGTCGCTATTTTTGTTAATCTATATTTTATTATTTTATTTATTCATTTATTTATTTAGTATTATTATTATTATTTTTATTATTATTATTATTAGCATTATTATTATTATTATTATTTTTATTATTATTATTATTATTATTATTATTATTATTATTATTATTATTGTTGTTGTTGTTGTTGTTGTTGTTGTTGTTGTTGTTTTCTTTGGTTATTTGTTATCTTTATTACATCTATTTATTTTTTGTTTTAAAATTACTATTATCATTTTATTTTTATTTCTTTTGTAATGTGGCCTAGCAGAGTAGATGTTTGTTTAAATGTCTGCATTTTGCAATAAATTCATGTTGTCTTGTTTTAAATATTCTAGTTTAAGAGTTTTCGCCGAACATACAAACAGATGAATGCCGTTTATATATATATATATATATATATATATATATATATATATATATATAATGAATGATTTTTTATTCAAACATGTACAAAGTCTGCTACACTGGCATGTCGATGTTATCGATCTACAGCTATCAAGAGCTGAGGTCTCATCAGGCAGAAGGTTGTTTTTGTGATTCAACCCTTTCGGTGAGGTCCAGGAAGAATGGAGCTAAGCAAAAGAAGAAGGAGGAATAATAGTCATGTGGCCAATTTTTTAAAAAAATTGGCCGTTGAAAATGTTAAATATGTTAATAATTAAAATTAAAATTAAACATTTTCAACGGCCAATTTTTAAAATAATTGGTCACATGACTATTATTCCTCCTTCTTATTTTGCTTAGCTCGATTCTTCCTGGACCTCACCGAAAGGGTTGAATCACAAAAACAACCTTCTGCCTGATGAGACCTCAGCTCTTAATAGCTGTAGATCGATAACATCGACATGCCAGTGTAGCAGACTTTGTACATGTTTGAATAAAAAATCATTCATAATACAGCTCTATATTCTAATTGAGCACTTTTTTATAAGCCCGGTTTGATTCCCTTTGGATTTCTACCCTGTGGATTTTTACCCTACCTGGATTACTATATATATATATATATATATATATATATATATATATATATAAAAAATATGAAATTAAAAGTATACTTTTAGTATATAGAACCTATAGTGAAATGGTTTAAGCTCAATATACGATATAGAGCAATTATAAAGATAGATGAAAGAAGAGGGATAAAACTTTTTCAACGCTGCCTTCACGAAAACCATTCTTTTCCATCTTTAAATCTCCTTTCACTGGACACCTTATCGACGGACATTTACCAACTGGACAGACCCCATATCTTTTTACACGCACATTCTCACTCTCCATTACTTAATATTTTTTCAAATTTTGAATTTTGGCTTTTCCACTGCCAACTTATCTATCTATGTAATTCCTCTGATGATAAGATTTTAATCTTTGAAAAGCCTTGGCTTAAGGAAAAAATAATAAACATGTTTTTACCGAGTACACCTTGCATTGAACAATCGAAGTTGAAATAAATGTGTCATTCATACATGTTTATCCCTCGTCTTTTATCTATCTATCTATCTATCTATCTATCTATATATATATATATATATATATATATATATATATATATATATATATATATATATATATATATATCTCTCTCTCTCTCTCTCTATCTATCTATCTATCTCTCTCTCTCTCTCTCTCTATCTATCTATCTATCTATATCTCTCTCTCTCTCTCTCTATCTATCTATCTATATCTCTCTCTCTCTCTCTCTCTATATATATATATATATATATATATATATATATATATATATATATATATATATATATAAACTAGAAGACTACCCGTCCCAGGACGGGTAAAATTAATTCCCCCGAACATTTTTGCACCACTTTTATGCCCACTTGCGGAGATCAAAATTTAGATATAATGCTACCAAACCTTATGTCTAGAATCTTTATTCAAATTTTGATCAAAATACATTACAAGATTTTTATTGTAGAAAATATCTAAAATCCAAGACTCAAGCTTAAGGAGTCTTAAGAAGAAACTGAAAGTCAGGGAATCTTCCTTAATTTGTGTCTAATGACTATGGATTAAATTTAATAAAATTCTGAAATATCTAAATGTTAAAATGAGGGGGTTGTGCACATATTATACCACCCTCATAAAAATCATTTAAAATAGTCCAAAATTTGGGAATATTTATTAATTGATGTCTAATATCTATTGTTAAAATTTCACAAAAATCTGAGGAATCTGAATTTTCACGTAGAACTTCCACCCCCTATTTTTCTCGAATTGGCCGATGAATCTGCCATAGTACTTTCAGACCCATCTGGGTCCATCTTCAGGGGAGTGAGGATAATCAGGTACAGACCATGTGTTGGTATTATAGATGGTTTTGACGGGAATTATGTAATAAGTACGAAACTATAGTTAGAATTATAGACATAACACATGGTCTGTACCTGATTATCCTCATTGGTAAACAAAAAGTGATGAATCATTAGTAAACAAAAAGTGTTGACTGATTGATAAACAAAAAGTGATGGAGCATTAGTAAACAAAAAATGATGAATCATTAGTAAACAAAAGGTGATGAATCATTAGTAAACAAAAGGTGATGAATCATTAGTAAACAAAAGGTGATGAATCATTAGTAAACAAAAAATGATGAATCATTAGTAAACAAAATGTGATGAATCATTAGTAAACAAAAAATGATGAATCATTAGTAAACAAAAAGTGATGAATCATTAGTAAACAAAAAATGATGAATTATTAGTAAACAAAAAGTGATGCATCATTAGTAAACAAAAAGTGATGAATCATTAGTAAACAAAAAATGATGATTCATTCGTAAACAAAAAGAAAATCGTGAGTGCCTGAAGATCGCCAGGTCAGCCGTCGAAAACAGAAAACATGGGGCAGCATTAATTCATGGTGTTGTCCATATCCAGGAAAGAGACGACAACAATTCTTAGGCGATAATCGGAACAAATAACAAGAAGGTATTCCTAAATCCGACACTGGGAGCTTATTTGCTGTTCATACCAGTCAAGGATACGATCTCGACAATCAGTCCGGCGGTGTCTGGGTCATTTTGAAACTCAGGTGGCGTTTGTTTCTGTAGGACTGAGTTATCCTTCTGCACAGTTCGAGCAGATCCCGTGGGAATTGTTTCGATTCCTGAAAGAAAGTTCAATTCTTGCGCATGAGAATGTCGGAATAATCATGAAGGTAAGCACGGAAATTGAAATAGAGCGATCTTGTGTTTACTTCCGGTAGCCTCGTAAGTTTCGTTTCCCTTATTTTGTCCTACGGTCCTCACATTCCATGAACGATGTTTCTGGCAAAGGGGGAAGAATTGCTGTTTTTTCTAACCCTAACCCTATCCATCTAACACTTATCTTTCGCTAGTCTTGAAGTAGTATTTTTTTTAGCTACTTACATCAAGTGGCTTCATGCCTTGTCTGGGGTGACTTCCATAATAAATAAAAAAATCACAGGACCCAAAAAGGGGCGCAACCATTGACCAATCAATAAATCCAATAATCAATTTTTTCAAGCTTTACCTTCTTTCGTTAATAAGGGGTTTGGTTATTTCTAATCGCCTTAGGTGCCTCTACTGGGGAATGCCGATGGGGCTGTTTGACATTTCTTGTGGACCAGAGTGCGCATCCTCTTAGGGCTGACCTTGGTGTGAGAGCAGGTAAACACTAGTTATTACTGAAGCTACCCCCCCGCCCGGATAAACAGCTATCGTTGGACACTAATTGATTTTTTTTAAATAAGTCAAGTAAATAACATTTTTTATTATTTGTAAGATAGCAAAATAAACATTATTTTTTCAATTCCTATCACATTCCTCCTTCCTAGCCATATTTTTGGCATTCTTAACAAGAGCCAACAAAACAAAAGAGAGGTGAAGAAATATACAAATAACAAATAAACTGTACCAAAAGCGAGATAAGTTACTACAAACATACGTGGATAAGGGTTTTTTTTAAAAATTATTTTAACTAATTCTAAAGCGTTTTTTACTTAATACAAAAGTAGTGTCAAGTCTGTTAAATTAGTACCAAAAAAAATGGCGACTTAATGACAGCCTCGATAATCGCTCAAAAATCGAAAAGTAAACAAAATACTGGTCGCACGATTGGTGACATTTATTGGATGTGTTTCTACCAGTATTTTGTTTACTTTTCGATTTTTGAGCGATTATCAATGGCCGGCCATTATGTTTTTTTTTGTTCTAACTGAACGAAGTGGACACCAAGTGTGTGTTGAACAACAACAAACAACGCTTAGAAATAAGTTAAAACACAAATAAACTTATCCAGTTAAGTAGAAGAGTAACTTATCTTGCCTTTGGTACCATTTATTTGTTTGTTTTTTTGTCTTTTTGTTTGTTTTTTTTTTCGCTCTTTTTTTTTGTTTTTTTTTTTGGCTCTTGTTAAAACTTCCCCATTTTTTTATCCCCCCCCCCCCCCCCGCTTTTCTATGCCCTACCGCTTGGTGTCTTAGGCCTCTGTCTGCCTGCTCTGACCTGTAAAAAACAGCCACGCAATTTCCAGAACCGTGAAATCGAACCACCCTTCCACCCACACCCTTTGAACCAGTACTTCGTACGTCCCAATCTCTATCAGGGGCCTTTCATTAGCCACCCCATCGCCAACCCTGCAGGTGGTGGGGGTCGTCTCAAAGAAGAACACATGTCGGCATTTGACGCTATTTTATCTCAGAATTTGTCTCCCCCGAATAAGACCTGACATCAGTGGCTGACACGGGGGCTAATAATGCCTCCCCACCGCCACCTTGCCCACGTCGTATCAGCAGGAGAAGCCGGCAGCATCAACACCGCACGAGTGCCTTTTTTTTTGTTTATCTCTATGATAGGGTTTACCCCCCCCCCCCCACCCCCCTTCCTTTTACTTTCGTTTGATTTCAAAAAAAGAAAGAGAAAAAGAAAGAAAGAAAGAAAGAGAAAAAAAGAAAGAGAAAAAGAAAGAAAGAAAGAGAAAAAAAGAAAGAGAAAAAGAAAGAAAGAAAGAAAGAAAGAGAAAAAAGAAAGAGAAAAAGAAAGAGAAAAGAAGAAAGAGAAAAAGAAAGAAAGAAAGAAAGAGAAAAAAAGAAAGAGAAAAGAAGAAAGAGAAAAGAAGAAAAGAAAGAAGAAGAAGAAGAAGAAGAAGAAGAAGAAGAAGCATTTCGGATTTTCTTTTGAGTTCGAGTGACTGTATATGCCAGTGTGTGTGTGTGTTTAAGCAACAAAAAAAAACCCGCCATCCGGCGTCTATTAATTCAACTCAAAGTATGCTTTTTATATGTACAGCTCACATTACATATCGGTAATAGAAATCATTTGTAATTCTAAAAACTAATACTTTTTTTTTATTATCTCCTTTGATAATTAATGAACATTATATTTTAAGAAAGGTTTGGGTAATCTATCCTTTTTTGATTAAATCACTTTAATTAATTACTGTTAATATCGACAAAACTATTGCATATATATATAGGACAATAGCCCAATAAAATTAAAAATGAATAACATCAAACATTAATGTCAAAAAACATAGTTATGCAAATGATGCATATAAATAGCTGTGTTTAGATCTTTCTTTTCAACTATATATATAGTATTTCAAAAGATTATATTCAATTATTGCCTTTTAAAAACAAATTGGCGATCATCTAAGTAGGATCAAGCCTCAGAGTAAATGTGGTATTTTGGTGAGAGTGTCTAGCATAGGGTGAGCCAAAAAATGTTTGAAAAAAATTGTATGACCATCGAACCCCTCTCTCCCCCAAAACGATTCGGGCTTCATGCCTAAGGCAAAGAATGGACTTTATGATTAGTATTTTTTATTTTCATAAGACCCTTGTTGCAAATGTATATTTTTTGCTTAAATAAAATGATTGATTTAAATAACAGTACCCCGTTTTGATGGTAATATTGGAGTGGTAAATGGAAAAAAAAAGATTTTTCATTTAGATATTCAAGTACTTGTGGGGAAATCCAGCTCCCAAAAAGGGGCACTCGTGATGAGAACAAAAATACCTGTATAGTTCTGTCAGCGCTCCTTCGTAAATGAGGACGCTTCAGGCGACAAGCAATAAAATCCGTCTTCCAAAAAGAGGGTGGTAATGCCTGGGAGGACTACCACCTGAGACCGAACAGATACTACACTTTGATCTTCCGTCCTCCATCTGTATTTTCTTGTCTCCCATCTCCTTCCTTCCTTTCCTTCTTCATTTTCTTCAACCTCATTCTTCGTTCTCCCTATTTTCTTCTCTTTCTCTTCCCGGCCCTTTCTTCCTTTTTCTTCTTTATTCCTCCTACTCACCTCCTTATCTTTTCCCTCATCTTCATCCTTTCTATCCTTCTCTCTTTCTTCTCCTTCCTCCGTTTGCTCCCTTTCTTCTTCTTCTTCTTCTTCTTCTTCTTCTTCTTCTTCCATCTCTCCTTTTATTTTCTCCCTCTTCCGTTTTCTCCCCTCTTTTTTTCTTCCACCTTTTTCCTTTTCTTCTTTCCCCCTCTTTCTCTCGTTCTCCGTCCTTCCTCTCTTTACTTTCTTTTCCTCCGTCTTTCTCCCCCTCTCCTTTCTCTCCCCTCTCCTTTCTTCTTTCTTCTTCCGCCTTTTTCCTCTTCTTCTTCTTCTTCTTCTTCTTCTTCTTATTCTCTCGTTCTCCATCGTTACTCTCTTCACTTTCTTTTTTCCCCGCCTTTCTCCCCCCTCTCCTTTCTTCTTCTTCTTCTTCTTTCATTTTCTCACTACTCTCCCCTCTCTTTTCTTCTTTCTTCTTCCGCCCTTTTCCTCTTCTCCCCCCCCCCTCGTACTCCGTCCTTCCTCTCTTCACTTTCTTTTTCCCCCGCCTCTCTTCTTCATCTCCTCTATCCTCTCCTTCCACGTCGTCTTATTTCAATTTATTTGTACCGTTCTTCTTAATCTATCATAGAAATACATCCTACAATACGCAAAAGAAAGAAGATAAACAAAAAAAAGGAAAAAGAAAGAAAGAAAAAGAAAAGAAGGGGACGGGAGGGACCCAAACAAAACAGGTGTATTTAATGTCAGCCTCGTCTTTTGCCCGACCGCAGACGAGCGTATGCCGAACGAGAGCGGGGACACAGTGCTCGCAGGCGGGTGCACGAGCGTGACGCGTTCCCCCTCTCTCCTTTTCATTTTTTTTTATTTTGATGTTTCGTGGGTTGCCTCGTCCTTCATCGTCATCTTGCTACAACCAAATCACAACAAATTATTCTTAAACATTAAACAGCGAACGCTACCAAAAGCTGCGACCGAAAACAAGAATATGAGAATATCTTTTATGGGAAGAAAATAAAAACAGGAATCGAAATCACGCAAAACGAACGCTAATCACTTTTACCAACACAAGATCACACAAAAAGAAAAAAAAAACAGAAGCAAAAAAACTTCTCTTTTAATACTAACAGGAATGGATGCTTAAAGGAAATCGAAAACGTGTTTCTTAGAGCATCGAATTTCGGTTAACTTTCAAAATCCAAGACAGATTAAATTTAAAACGGAGAGGAAAAAAAGTTGTAGAAACCTTCTAAGAGGCCAGGTGTGTAATGCATACTTTTCAAATCCAGTTCTTTTACTGCCAATTAGTTGGCTTTATTTTGGGGTTATCCTCGGCAGTGTGGACACCGACAGGTGCGCACAGATATTCAAACAAAACAATGCCTTCCAAAACGAATCTGATAAAAATATGAACGTGTAACAGAAGAAAACACGAAGCAAAAAAGAAAATACTATTAACTTTTTGGATCTTTAAAAAAATGTTGAAGATTTTTTTAAAACAATGAACAGTATTGTTATTATTCTTTCTGCGACACATTTACCAAATTTAAAACGGAACAAAAGAAAAAAGAAAATATGGATTAGTTCCAAAATAAAGAACGACGTTTTTTTCCTTTAAATTTTATTTTTAGAAAAAGTCATTTAAATGAAAAGGCGAGCATCATATTTTTTGTCAAACACCCCCTACCTCTCAACAAAAGGGATGATTTAGTTTGAACATAAGTAATTGTCACTTTTGTTGGGTTTTCTTGTTTCTTGTTTCTTGTTTGTTGGTTTTTTTTTGGGTTTTTTTAAATTAAACACCCTAGTCTATCCTGTTAAAAAACAAGAACCGTTATTTATATATCTTTAAAAAAAGAAAAAAAAAACTTTTTCCTGGATACAATTATTTCTTGAGATGCGTTGGTTAACTGACTTCAGTAGTTGGGTCAAGGGTCTCCGGACACGGTTTGGACAGAAACCCGCAAAATGTCGACCAAGACCAGCTTCGGACTTTTTCGTTGAATATAACTTTCCACAGGTAAGGACGAACACCATATTTCTTATGAAAACATATACTTTTGATTTGTTTTCCTTCATGTTCCCTCACCTATCGCTAATAATAATAATAATAAGGCTTGATTTGGTGGCTGGAGGGGGGGGGGAGCATCAGTTTATGGCTATGTTTGAATTTGCTTGAGGCTGGGGTTATTAAACTCCACAACCACAATGTGTCATCTGACGTCACGTTTTAACTTATTTTTCCAACTTTTTATAAATGATAAACGGAACTTTTTTTAAAATGGTACTTCTGCAGTTTACGAACCGTGCTATATTTTAGATAGAATCTTCAAGTTAAATTCAATTTTTACGGTATCTTTTGTTTATTAAATTGCTACGTGAAAGTACAGAATACTTTTTTTTTTAAAAAGCCCCATCCCCATGTTAAAAATTAGTTTATAAATAATAACCATATTATTTCAGCACGATCCGTAAACTCAGAAACACCAAAATAATAAAAAACTTTTCCTTTATTAACCCCAACACTCACCCTAAGTCCGTGGTGGCGGTCAACAATGCCCCTATTTACTTACGAGGGCAGAATTAGACACAAAATCGATTTTTAATGTAGGGAAAATCCAGCTCCCCAAAAAGACGCACTCTGGATTGGAACAAAACATTAAAATTGCCTCAGTCTAGAAGAATTTCTCCTTCACTGACCGAGAATAAAAAAAGATGAAGTATAATATCAGAACAGATACTACACTTTGCTTCTAGCCAAAGGGCCGAGGCGCTAAATTGACTTCGACTTGGCGAAAGTAATTAAATTCAATTATTAAGTAGTATGTTTTTTATATCAATTTTGGTAGATTCTCTGCACGGAAGGAGTTTTCCTTCGGTGTTTATCATTTTTGACAGAGGGAGATAATCCGCAGAGTGAAAACGTTCAAAAAAACAAATATACAACAAATAAAAGTAACTGTAGCCGATAAAAGTTATTTTCCAACTCATCTGTGACATTTGTTTGTATTTTTAAACCGTTCCAACTGCTATTTATTAGAAATCAATATTTTTGTCACACGAACATTGAACAAGACAAGGAGGGTATCGTAACGAGGTAAGGCCGAGACGCCAATTTTTTTTAGTAAAAATCCGTGCCCAAAAAAAACAAGACTTTTTTTTTACATCTAATAAAAAACCATTTATACTACGTAAAAATATAAACAAATATCATAGGTAAGTAGGAAAATATCTATTCTCGACGTAGGTTAAACTCACTTGTTGCATATTTATTTTTATAACCCCGTTCTCGTTCGTTTTTTGGACCCCGTTGGCGACTCTGTGGATTATTGTAAAAGATACCCGAAGTTTCTTTTTTCCCGAAATATTAAATAAATGATTTTTAATAATCATCCGAACATCACACAAACAGCTAACATCACACTTGCTGTTATGTAAGATTTTAAGAAAAATAAATATTAAGTCCCATTTCGATTTATTATTTTTGTTCCTTCCAGCTTACATCCTACCCGGCACTTTGCATTGCCCTCAGCCTTTTTAAAAACATACTACTAACTATTCCCAGCAATGCTTCAAGCAAACTATCATTCTCTATTTTCAATTATTAAGATTTTGTAAAAAAAATTGTAAAATTAAAAAATGGCGATAAATAATTCACAAAACGACTTCACATTATCAATTTAAGGAGTTCAGTGAGATTAGGGTTCTTTTTAAAAATTTAGCCCCTCAAAAAAAAAAACGTAAAGTTGAAAAAACTTCCTCAAAAAGAGAACAGAAAAGAAGGTGTTTTTCAAATCGTAAACTGCTTTAGTCATTTCCAGGATTGACTCTTGATTCTCCGTCGATACTCAAGACTGACTCGGTAAATACTGAAATCCTCTGCATACCCTTACAAGTACTATAATTGTGAAACCTTTGAACTAACGAATAAAAGGTAATTCGTTGCTTGAAATAAAGTTTCAATGCATAATTCAAATACAGGGTGGGCCAAAATAAGGGTCCTATCTTTAAATTTGAATAACTTGAATTTGAATAACTTCCACAAAATAAAAGTTAAACTCACCAAACTTTATGTGTGTGTAGACTGACCCTTCCGAGATTTTTTGAAATAAACAAAACAAATTTTAGCCGAAAAACACTTCTTAAAACTTAAAAAAACTAAAGTATTGTTTTTTACACTGTTTTGAGTTTTTTAAGCAAAAATAATGTTTTCTAAATGAGGGTACGTTCCTTAGGGCTAATACGGCTCATGCTTGCTTCGGAAGGGGTCCTTTACTTATTCTAAAAAAAAATTTTTTTTAAATCAATAAATTAAAAAGTTATGAATTTTTAAAAATAGGACCCTTATTTTTGCCCACCCTATATTAGGGTCCATTTGTGCTTCTGTACCCAAGGAACCTAATGCCTGTTACAAAATATTGAGTTCCCTAAAATCTAGAGGGCCAAGACTCACAAATTTACTGATAAATTCAGTAGTTACTGTGAGATTTCATTTTTTTTTTAATGGAGAGATACTCCACCCCCATTCATGCCTATTCTACTCGTGTGACTTCGCCATACTTCCTCCCATCTCTCACAATTGATGAAGATGGGGGGAAAAAGGGTGAATTTAACAAAATTGGGGAGACCCCTAGATGTTTACGCCTTAGGTCAGAGCCAACGTTACTTATCTCTGAATCCTTGGTTGCAGCTTATTCGGCTACTCGGAATGATGTAAGTAGTACTTTGGGGACCTTCTTGGTTTTATTTTTTGTCTCCTTGTTTACAATGTTGTCTGAAAATATTATAGGGTCGCTTTTAACAGCAGTAACAACATGGCTATTTTAAAACGATTACTGCACGTGCGTCCAAATTTAAATCCTGTCACACTTCCACTCTTTTACACTCTGCCGTTAAATTCAAATGTTTGTTTCTCTACTTATATAAAGTAAGGTATGTGTGCATGTTTGCATATTTATATCAAGGGAGGCGTGAGAGCGCTCTATCCCTTAATAGACTTCAAAAACGGCCTATGCTGGAAATCTCATTTCTTTGATCAATCATAACTCAAAAACCAATAAACCAAATTAGTTAAAACTTTGCACAAAATTTTTATTTGATAGGTTCTATAAGTGTGTAGAATTTCAGCATCATTAGTCAAGGCAACCCAGAGATCCATAAAGTTCAATCATGAAACCATGTTATCTGTTTGTATGTACGTACGTGTGTGCCACCCTGTATCTCATCAACTATTTGATGGATTCAGCTGATTTTTGGCAAAGATAGAGGTTCCAGTGTCTAGTTGATGGCATTTTAATTTCAGTTTACCATATACCTTGATTAGTCAAACTATCAACTATATCAGTTATGAGAAGGCATTGTATTGAGGCATAGCCTTTACAAAAGTGGTGACATCCCATGATAAATGCCAGTATACTGAAATCAAAGGCCTTTAATAGGGTTAAGATGAAAATTCATATACACTAAATGTACAAAAGCAAGGAAATTGTCAAATTTTTACACTTTTATTGTCATTAAGGATATGCGAGCACAACAGGGCTATATATTTTACTGGTATGACTTTTTCTTCAGCACACCTCACACACTTCATCCACTCATGCATAGAGATTTATATTGTAATGATGTGATAATGAAATGGTTTGGTTGATATGTAGTCATACCCTTAATGACAATAAAAATGTAAAATTTGGGAATTTCCTTGCTTTTGTACATTTAGTGTATATGAATTTTCATCTTAACACTATTAAGGGCATATGATTTCAGTATACTGGCATTTTTCATGGAATATATATATGTATGTATGTTTGTCTGGGATAGTATCTGAAACTAATTAAATTTATAATTTTTGGAACACAGCTTCTAAGTGTAAATGTAGATAATGTGGGTTATATTTATTTTAATTTGATTGTATGCAAAAGTGGCAAAGGGAGGCTGGAATTCCTTTGTGAAAATTCAGATACTCCCTATTTTGATGAAATTTTAACCATAGGTCTTAGACATCAATTAATAAATATTCCCCAAATTTCAGTTTCATTGGAGGTATTTTAAAGGGTTTTTAGGGGTCATAATATGCCTGTCTTGGACATGAGCTATGCTGGTCGGGGAG
The DNA here is from genome assembly GCA_963556195.1 of Sepiola atlantica. NCBI lineage: Eukaryota > Metazoa > Mollusca > Cephalopoda > Sepiida > Sepiolidae > Sepiola > Sepiola atlantica. Next base: position 78,576,258 of record OY744534.1, read on the forward strand.
GAATACGGTTGGTTTCGTTTATTAGTCCCTATTAATTTGCCGCTCTACGAGGGCAGAGTTAGACACAAGGTCAGTTTTTAGTGTGGGGAAAAATCCAGCTTCACAAAGAAGAGACTGTCTGGATTGGGACGAAAATAAAGGTACTGATATCGATCCTGAACCAGTTTTCGTGAGGTTCGACTCGGAAGCGTTCGGCTGTCCCACACAAACGCCTGAGGGTTGACGAGCCGATTTGTACCAGACGACAATTTTGATACGGTGCTGCGTCCTATGATAATAATGTTTTGTTTGTTTTGTTTTTTTTGTTGTTATGGTTAAAAATATTTATTTAATAACAGTAATTTCGCTCTGTTTAGCTTGTTTTATTTGTTTTGTTGTTTAAAAAATTTCTTGCAACTATAACTAAAAATTATAGGACGCAGCAACGTATCAAAATAACAAAAAATATTTATTTGATAACAGTAACTTCGCTATGTTTTGCGTGTTTTTTTTTTTTTTGTTGTTTCTTTTAGAAAATTTCTTGAAAATATAACTTACAATCACAGGACGCAGCACCGTATCAAAATTGTCGTCTGGTACCATTCGGCTCGTCAACACTCGGGCGTTTGCATAGGACAGCCGAACGCTTCTGAGTCGAACCTCACGAAAACTGGTTCAGGATCGATATCAGTACCAAAATAAAAATTGTGGTGAGCAAAACCGGACGGCTGTTGTATATTTCTTCCATCATGTATATTAGTGGCTTAAATTGGATTCTCACATGTAGAGCACCTTGTCATGGCTGCCATATTCATGCCTTCGTCTTTGTAGCTGGATTCTACTTGGTGAATGACCGGATAACTGTAAACAATGTATAATATTTAAACTATCAATTTATCTGCAGCCGGTTTGTTGTATGATACTTTTCCAGGTGCTTTCATTGTAATTCTTGGTCCATGTAGCCGTGGATGAAAAGTGTCCACCTGTATGTTAACTTTGTGTCTCACCAACTTTTTTTAAATTTTTTATTTTTAACATAGTTCACCCCAGACAAGGCAGGCCGCCACTGTAGACGTAAGGGGCTACTGAGAAGAAAGAAAAGGGAGATGGTTAGTGGGGGGGGGGGGGGGTCAACCTAAATTGGGATCTGCGCAGCGAGATGTCTGTTTACATTAGTTTTAAATTTCTGCATGTCAGTACCGTCGAGGAAACAGGGGGCAGGGAGGGAGTTCCAGAGGCCAGCAGCACGAGGAAAGAATCTGTTTGAGTAGAAAGCTCTCCGGCATCTGGGTACCTCCACAGTGAATGGATGGGATTTTGTCGATTGTCGACTTGGTCTAGTGAACTTACGACGAGAGGGGAGGGGGGGGGAGGGCACCAGAGCAGCCAACTGTTTTATCTTAACTGATACAATATTTTACAATCTCTCTACACTAACTTATGACGATCTGCTCAGCCAAACACGGCATAAAATTTCTCAAACCCCCACAATTCCCACACCTTTCTATCTAACTAATGATCCCTAAACACCATCGTCTTGTTAGGCTATTAGTTGTATAGAATAAAACGCAAATACTAATTAGCTTATTTGTTTGGCTAAGATCAAAGTGTAGTATCTGTTCCGATGGATACTGCACGCCTGTCCTGTGCAGTTCTAGGAGGTCCACCCTCCCAGGTTTTGCCTCCCCTCTTTGGGGAGGAGTAAGTTTATTGCTTACTGTCTGAGGCGCCCCTACTGGGGAATGCCGACGGGGCTGCCCAGGCAATTTTTGATGGTCAGAGTGCTCACCTCTCGGGCGCTGGCTTTTCAACCCCCACTTTCCGACCCGACCTTGGGTCACATCTTACTTGTGGGAGTAGGATAAAACTGGCCTTGTGCCTAACTCCTGGAGAGGAGTAAATAATATTTGTTATGTTCTCACTTTCCGATGGGTGTACAAATAGTTTGTACGCTCGCTCGTGTCGCCACTGTGAAATCAGGTCCTTGATCGTCTGTAAATAAAACACACGGGCGCTGATCTGGCCAAACCATCAAAGTCTCCTGTTCTGCACACATCTCTCTATATTGACCAGATTTAATCGTCCTCTGAGGCCATCAGCACTAAGTATGTCCTTAAGATTCACATTAGACATCCATTGTATCATGCTCATATCATTTATCTTCATGCAACGCATGTCCTCAACCCTCACTGGCCAGGTTTCACTTCCATATATCATCACACTGCGGAGACATGCCTGATAGACTCTTCCCTTGGTCTATATTATTATTATTGTTATTATTATTATAAATATTATTATTATTAATATTATTATTAATATAATTATTATTATTATTAATATAATTATTAATATTATTATTATTATTATTAATATTATTATTATTATTAATATTATTATTAATATTATTATTATTATTAATATAATTATTATTATTATTAATATAATTATTAATATTATTATTAATATTATTGATATTATTATTATTATTATTATTATTATTAATATAATTATTATTATTATTAATATAATTATTATTATTATTAATATTATTAATATTATTATTGATATTATTATTATTATTATTGATATTATTATTAATATTTATATTATCATTATTGTTATTAATATTATTAATATTATTAATAATATTATCATGTAGTCACTAGGAGTTCTCACACGATCTATTATCAGTGATCGTCCACTGGCAACAACAGGCTGTGTTTCCTGGAATCTGAGTGACAGCGAATTACCCCAGCTTTCCAGTACTTTCTGCTTTTTTCGATTACCATTGCTAATCACTTTGCATTCTCGCCACAGCCGTTTACCACTGATTTCTCGCCGATAAGTCTTTGGTTTTCTCTCCAGGATTCCAGTACTGTCTGTGCCCTTTCAGTGGAGGTCTGGATGGTATTCTTCCTCCTCAGTCTTCCCATTCTCCTTGACCCTTCATGATCATTTTATTGTGTCACCAACAGATGCACGTGCGACCACGTGTGAGTGTTTTTTCGAGGGAGGTGAGAATGGTCAAATTATGTGATTTTCCTTATCTAATCTGGCAGTTTCAGTTTCATCGGTTTTGTGTAATGTTTCTTTCTGTGTTTCTAATTGGGTTTACAGTGTTATTCTTTTTCAGTTTATTTGCGATTGCTCACCATTATCTAATTATGTGAGTTGGTTTCTGCATTCGAGAATTTTTCTTAATATTTCAGCTGTTTTAATCGGTGCCATTGTTTGTATGGTGTCAATCTTCCCTTTGATTCTAATTTCTCCTAGTCTTTTTTTTCTAGGCATTTCAGAACTGTACATAGTGCTCCTACTATCATTGGTATTACAGTTGTGTTCATGTTCCATATTCGTTTCAGTTCTCTAGCAAGCTCCATGCATTTGCTTAGTTTTTCTGCCTCCTTCATCTTCACACTATGATGTGCTGGGACGGCGAAAGCTACGATTTGACATGGTTTTTCTCTCTTGTTGCTTATTACCACGCCCAATCTTCTTGCTTGAATAAATTTCTCCATTTATATTTTTATGTTCCAAAGAATTTTATGTTTTTACATTTTCCAATACTGGCTCCGATGTATACTTTTACTATTTTTCTGGATGTTCATGGTGCATTTCTTTCGGGGCTAATTGACTGCATTCAATTATTATGATGGGGTTTACCGTTTCGTCTCTTTGTCGACAGAGTATACATTTACTGTTCCCCTAGGTTTTGTCCACTTAGGCTTTTATATAGTTCATTCTGATCGTGTTATTTTCTATGGCTGTTAATAGCGATTCCGTTTCTCGGTTCAAGTGTCCTTTTTGTAGCCGTATCCATGTGTTTTTGTGCATCATTTCTTCGGTAAATCTTATAAATCGTCCATGTTACTGCTTCTCTTCCGGATTTTTTTCTTCGTTTTTTTTTTTTGTTGTTTCCCGTTTCGCTGCTCTCTATATTGTTCATTTTTGTGGTGCTTTTAGCAGTGGTAATCAGCTTTTCTCTATTTTGTGTGATGTATTTTTCTAGTTCTTCGCATAGTCCATGTTGTCTTCTGTACTTATTAGTACTCCTCCTTCTTATTTCCTTTTCATATAATCTATCAGTATAATGCATTGTGCATGGTCATTATTTTCCTGGTTCTTTGCTCCAGGTACCTGAGTTCTTCTTTTGTTCAGTCTATGAAAGGTCCAGAGTATCTCGCTAGGGATACTACTCAAGTGTTTTTTTTTTTTATAGAGGTTCTGTTATATAATTTAGTTTAAAAGAGTTTCCTTGTTATTCTTAGGGATTCTTTTCTAATCTGCTCTTGCATCCCTGTTGGTTTGAGGTTGTCCGCTTCAACGACTCCCAGAAATGTTATATCTATTATGTTAATCAGGTGTCTTCATTACCTCTCGACTGGACAATTCTATGCCCCCTCCTCCCCGTTGTTTTGAGATTTCAACTTTTTCATCTCAAAGAGTGCACACTTTTCCATTCGGATGTCCTGTTTCAGGTTGCATTTATTAGCATTTCCAGTTCCTTTTTATTTTTAGCAAATAGTCTGACATCATCCAAATACATGATGTGATTTATTTTGTATGTTTGTAAATTTATATCCAGCATTGCATCTCCTGCATATGTTGTTGAATGGCATCATGATTATTATAAAAGTAGTGGAGATAGAGAGTCTCCCATAAAATATTATTATTATTATTATTGGGAGTTTTCACACAAGTCATTTTCAGTTATTGCTCATCAATAATATCCAGTGGTTTTCCTTGGAGTCTGAGACTCAACAAGTCTCCTCAGATGTCCAGCTCCCTCTGCCCCTTTTGATAACCGTTGCAAATCATGTTGCGTTATCTCAACAGCCGTTTACCATTGATTACTCGCTAGCAAAGATCATTAGTCTTCTCTTGAATTTGAGTGGCAATAAGCCTTCCCAAGGTTCCAATACTCTCAGCACCTTTTCAGGTCTGGTTAATTCTTTTCCCTCCTCGGTATTTCGCTCCGTCGTGATCAGTTTGTGTGGTACCTGCCGAGGCTAGTGCCACCACATGTATGTGTGTGTGTTTGGGGGGGGGGGGAGGGGATGTTTATGGGATTTCAGGCAGTTTCAGTTCCCTTGGCTTCGTATGCTGTTCTTTCAATGTTTTTGTTTTATTTTTCATTTCAACTTTTTACATTGATTACGTTGGTTGGTTCCCACATTCAAGGACTTTTCTCAGGATTTCGGTTGTTTCAAGCATTACAATGCGTTGTAAGGTCTCAGTCTTCTCTTTGACGCCAATTTCTCCTAGTTTTTTTTCCCAGGTTTTTCGTGATTGTTCCTAGTGCTCCTACAATTATTGCTATTATTGTGATTTTCTTACTGTTCCACATTCCTTTTAGTTCTCCTGCTTCGTTTTTCTGCCTCCTTGATATTCACCCTGTGAACTGCTGTGACAGCAAAATCTATTGTTTGACAGATTTCTTTTCCTTCTTATTGACTATCATCACGTCCGGTCTCCTTGCTTGGATGAGTTTGTTTGTTTGTACCTCCATATCCCAGAGGATTTGATGCTTTTCATCTTTTCAGTGCTGTCTCTATCTTGTGTCTATACCATTTGTCTCATCATCATCATCATCATCATCATCATCATCATCAACCGGTTTATTTGTTGAATCAGGCCACAATTAATCCTCTGATGAGGGTGGGGCCTGATTGTCTAGTCTCGAAATCTAAGTCTTCCTCTCCACTCCTGTCTTTGGCAAGGCTTGATGGAATCCATAGGCCCTGAAGATCCACGCATCCTGGGATCTACGAAGCCCAAGACATTACCAGCAGCATTAGTGCTACTGGCACTGCCTTTCTTTTTTCCTGCTATATTTCGACTAGACATTGTATTTAAGGCAATTTTACGGCTGGATGCCTATCCTTTACCAACTTGAACACTTTTGGCAGTCCAAGATCTCCACCTATACATATAAAGTTTTCTTTTGTTTTCGTTTTTCCACACATATATATATATATATATATATATATATATATATATATATATATATATAAAATAAAATAAAATATGAAACTAAAAGTATACTTTTAGTAGATAGAACTTATAGTGAAATGGTTTAACCTCAATATACGAGATAGAGCAATTATAAAGATAGATGAAAGAGGGATAAACATGTACGAATGACCAATTTATTTCAACTTCGATTGTTCAATGCAAGGTGTACTCGGTAAAAACATGTTTATTATTCTTTCCTTAAGCCAAGGCTTTTTAAAGATTAAAATCTTATCATCAGAGGAATTACATAGATAAGTTGGCAGTGGAAAAGCTCCATTACTTAATATTTTTTCAAATTTTGAATTTTGACTTTTCCAATAATAATACCCTCCCTGCCTCTTTACAATTTACCCCTCTCTCTCTCTATATATATGGCCCTTCCCCCCCCTCTCTATATTGCTCACGTCATAAATCATGTAATCCCCCCCTCTAAAATTATAGATTAAATATGCTTCAAATTTCCTCCTCTCTCTAAATATGTATTAGATATGTTGTCACTCTCTCTCTCTCTCTCTCTCTCTCTCTCTATATATATATATATATATATATATATATATATATATATATATATATAATGTACAAAATATTCAAAATATATACGTTTGCATATTATTATTATTATTATTATTACTATGCACTCACTAGGAGTTCTCACACAGGTCATCATCAAAGATTTCTCACTGATAATAACCGGTGGTGTTCCCTGGAGTCTGAGTGACATTAAGTCTCCCCAGATTTCCAGTACTCTCCACCTCTTTCAATAACAATTGCAAATGACTTTGCGTTATCGCAAAACCTGTTTACCATTGATTTCTCACTGGCAACGACCATTCGTCTTCTCTGGGATTTGGGTGGCAATAAGCCTTCCCATGGTTCCAGTGGAGGTCCGGTTGGTGCCTTCCTCTCCACAGTCTTTCCATCCTTCTTGACCCTTCACGATTATTTTGTGTGGTATCAGCCGAGGCTAGTGCTATCATTTTTTTATCTTTATTATGTAAAAAGACTAAATAAAAAGTTCCTGTTTGATTATAAACCAAATAAGAAATGTAATGAAGTTAAAAGTGAAGCCGTGTAAGATATTGCTAGTGTGGTGCTGTGCAAGCTTCCTACAATGTACTGATCAGTGATCCCTCAATCATCAAGGAATGAGGATAATTTACATTATTTTCATGTTTCAGACTGTTATCCTTATCATAGTTTTTTTTTGTTTTACAACATTTTAGTAATTGTACTCTCTGCTGGCCTTCTTTCAGAGGTCTTTTTCATAATCGGTAATCTTCCAGGAATTTGAATCCCCAAGCATTAAATATACTTGAAGTGGTTCATAATTTAAAGCATGATGAATTGTGATCTTTGAAATGGTTCATAATTTGAACCACCATGCATTGTGACCCTGTAAGTGGTTCATAATTTAAACCACCATGCATTGTGATCCTTGAAGTGGTTGATAATTTAAAGCATGATGAATTGTGATCTTTGAAGTGGTTGATAATTTGAACCACCATGCATTGTGACCCTGTAAGTGGTTCATAATTTAAACCACCATGCATTGTGATCCTTGAAGATGTTCATAATTTAAACCACCATGCATTGTGATCCTTGAAGTGGTTCATAATTTGAACCACCATGCATTGTGATCCTTGAAGTGGTTCATAATTTGAACTACCATGCATTGTGATCCCTGTAAGTGGTTCATAATTTGAACTACCATGCATTGTGATCCCTGTAAGTGGTTCATAATTTAAACCACCATGCATTGTGATCCTTGAAGTGGTTCATAATTTGAACTACCATGCATTGTGATCCTTGAAGTGGTTCATAATTTGAACTACCATGCATTGTGATCTTTGAAGTGGTTCATAATTTGAACCACCATGCATTGTGATCCTTGAAGTGGTTCATAATTTGAACCACCATGCATTGTGATCCTTGAAGTGGTTCATAATTTAAACCACCATGCATTGTGACCCTGTAAGTGGTTCATAATTTGAACTACCATGCATTGTGATCCCTGTAAGTGGTTTATAATTTGAACCACCATGCATTGTGATCCTTGAAGTGGTTCATAATTTGAACCACCATGCATTGTGATCTTTGAAGTGGTTCATAATTTGAACCACCATGCATTGTGATCTTTGAAGTGGTTCATAATTTAAACCACCATGCATTGTGATCCTTGAAGTGGTTCATAATTTGAACTATCATGCATTGTGATCTTTGAAGTGGTTCATCATTTAAACCACAATGCATTGTGATCCTTAAAGTGGTTCATAATTTAAACCACCATGCATTGTGATCCTTGAAGGGGTTCATAATTTAAACCACCATGCATTGTGATCCTTGAAGGGGTTCATAATTTGAACTACCATGCATTGTGATCCTTGAAGTGGTTCATCATTTGAACCACCATGCATTGTGATCTTTGAAGTGGTTCATCATTTGAACCACCATGCATTGTGATCTTTGAAGTGGTTCATCATTTAAACCACAATGCATTGTGATCTTTGAAGTGGTTCATAATTTAAACCACCATGCATTGTGATCCTTGAAGGGGTTCATAATTTGAACTACCATGCATTGTGATCCTTGAAGTGGTTCATCATTTGAACTATCATGCATTGTGATCCTTGAAGTTGTTCATCATTTGAAACAATATGCATTGTGATCCTTGAAGGCGTCCAATATTTGAACCCATATGCATTGTGATCCTTGAAGTCGTCCAATATTTGAACCAATATGCATTATGATATTGGAAGTGGTACATAATTAAAAACAACCATGCATTAATTATAATCCTTAGAATTGTCCATAATTTGAATCACCGAGCTTGAACGAATTATAGAAAATGCTTTCAAGCATTATGACCTGCTTTTTTGCTAACTTCAGATGATATGCCCCTATCACTCTTCTAAAATTCCTAATCCGATCAGCCCTACCACACCCAAAACAAACGTTTTTATCTCTCCCAGATGAGTGATGAGGCATACTAACCATGACATTGTTATGTGAAAACATATGTTTTGATAAAAAAAACAATATCAGCGTCTATATAATACTAAAACTCTGATAATCTTCCTTGCTTGCTTGTTTGCTTGCTTGCTTATTGAATGTTTTAGATGGTTGGAGGAAGGGCGAATAGGACAAAGAAATAGTGGGGGATGGGGATAAAGGAGGAGAAGTGATGGTAGGAAGGGGCTAGAGGGAATAGTAGTAGCAACAGCATAAGATAACAGTCAGAAGATTATGTAAATAAATAAATGATGTAAATAAAGAAGAAAAAAGAATAGCAGTAGCAGCAGCATACTACAAGAAAAGTAAAAGTATGACGTAAGTAAATAAATGGTGTAGATAAAGAAGATATATATATATATATTATTGATCATTACTAACGATTTAGTGTCTACATTTATGTACAATGTATAAATGTTGATCCATTGGGTCACGGGTCGTCTAGTTTCTTACAAAACATAGCTTGGTAAATTAGTAGGTGCTAGCAAATGTATGCATAATCCAGGTGTCAATCCATACTATATTGATAAAATTGAAATTATCTACTTCATCATGGCCGCCATATAGAAATTGCGAACCAGTGTTAATCTAAAAAAATTCCAAATTATATTTTAGGCCGGATTTTTTTTTTTTTTTTTTGGCAAATAACAATTTGTTTAATCAACAAATAATAAAATCAAACTGTTTTATAGTTTGAAAATTTTTATTTTCGTTTTGAAAATATTTTTTAACAAATAATCAAATAAAAAATTTTTTTTTATATATTTAAAAAAAGTTTAATAATTAATTATTAACCAAATATAATTATATTACAAAGTAAAAAACAATTATAAACAAATGATAAATTCAAACTGTTTTTATAATAAAAAAAATTTATGTTGAAAATACTTTTTAACAAAAAATCAAATAAATTTTTATTTTTATATATTTAAAAAAAAAGGTTAATTATTAATTATTAACCAAACTTAATTATATTACAAAGTAACAAACAATTATAAACAAATGATAAATTCAAACTGTTTTTTTTTATAAATGATAAGAATAAAAATTCCTCCCAAAACTATGCGGCATAAAATAATCGGGGATTAACACAGGTTCGCAATTTCTGACTTCAGGTACGGCGGCCATGATGAAGTGGATGCTTTCTATTTTACCACTATATTTGTGATATATCAGTCTGTCCGTTGATACAATTGAAAACAAAGCCCTATACCAAGAGCAACTACAACATTTATCGAGTACAATTTCACAAAGAATCCAATGGTAGTACCAATTTTGCATTAAGGGGTCTTACAATAATATTGTGGGGTCTGCGTTCACACTAGATATCTATAAACAGCAAAGACAACGTTTTACTTTATTTTATTATATCTTATATCTAAACTAGCAAGAAGACTCGACGTTGCTCGGGATTGAATGAGGATTACTACTATGTTATCTTTTCACTACGCTTATAATACCGTATTACTTTCTCTGATTGTACTGGCCCTCCTTCCGTTTCGCCCCCTAATATAGCTGGAAGAAGCTGAAACGTTGGAAAACTCTCTGAATTAAAATCGGATATATGTATTTGAAGTTTTAAGGGGGTTCTGTCGTGACCACCGAGAGTTACTACAGGCCGGTTGGCTAGAAAATGACGTCACTGCATTGCGTGTCAAAACAAGGACCGTCGTAATGACAATAAGAAGGCATTTCGACTTCTCTATTCACTAAATAATCCATCAAAATTCAGGAAATCAACCAATTTTAATGAAATTTTCAGGATTTATTAATTAATGATCACAGAATATAATAAATCCATTACTTTATTATAAAGCTTGGTGCAAATGTATTATTTCTTGTAAACAAAAAACACCTTTACTAAAGTTATTCAAAATATCAAAACATGTTGAACATACGATATTGTAAATATTTAAAACAAAGCATTAGAAAACTTTAAAATTTGCATGTAAAAAAAGAAAAGAAAAGAACACGATTCGATTCATCTTGAAACTGATCTTTATCCAATATAAATTTAAAGAAAATAATAATTCACGATCAAATACTTCAAAAAACTGAATTATGAATTACCATTATTTAAACTTCTAACCCAATCAACCGTAAGTAATTCAGACTTTGAAATTTGTTTAAAAATTATACAAAAAAAAAAGTTCAATGTTAACTGTCTGTTTAATAATGGAATCACCAACTCCTATCTTGCTATTAAGAGATAGGTACGTGCAAAATCAAAGGCCGATCCCCAAAATGTAAAAACATTTTGACCCTCCCTTCACTTAAAAATTCACCAAAATTCAGGAAATCAACCAATTTTAATGAAATTTTCAATATTTATTAATAAACAAGCACAGGAAATATAGTGAAACATTTTTAAAAAATCTTAGTGAAAATGTATTATTTTTTTTAAAACAAAATACACCTTTACTAAACGTATATTTTTATATATATATAAAAAAATCCATGATTTTTTAAAATGAAAATAAGATCTGTATATGTTTAAAATATTTTTATAAAAAAACTATTTCGTATATATTACGGAAAATGCCCCTACACTCTTGTTAATAAAATCAGTATAACTCGAAGAATTAACGATATTATCATTGAATAAAGCATTGTTTAATTAATATTTTTTGTGAAAATTTTGATTAAATATGATGTTATTTCATTTATTTAATCTACAAAAGTAGAGAAAAGATAAACTATGCTACACTTAAGACATCGAAAAAAAGTAATAAAAAAAAAATGGAACACTACTTTTTTTATCAAATAATGAATAAGTAATTCAGACTTAATTTTTTATATAATTTTAAAAAATTCAAACTTACTACACTATATTTAGTCGGTGTAAACATTATTACGTGTATCCATATTTGCAGTAATTATTTCTCTTTTGGAAATCCAAACATATGCAGTAGGCATTTTAACTTTGTGAATTATGAAATGAAATTTTTAAAAGCGCGAAATTATTTTAAAATTGGTTGATTTCCTGAATTTTGATTCCATTATTAAACAAACAGTTAACATTGAAATTTTTTTTTGTATAATTTTTAAGCAAATTTCAAAGTCTGAATTACTTACGGTTGATTGGGTTAGAAGTTTAAATAATGGTAATTCATAATTCAGTTTTTTGCAGTATTTGATCGTGAATTATTATTTTCTTTAAATTTATATTGAATACAGATCAGTTTCAAGATGAATCGAACCGTGTTCTTTTCTTTTCTTTTTTACATGCAATTTTTAAAGTTTTCTAATGCTTTGTTTTAAATATTTACAATATCGTATGTTCAACATGTTTTGACATTTTGAATAACTTTAGTAAAGGTGTTTTTTGTTTACAAGAAATAATACATTTGCACCAAGCTTTATAAAAAAGTAATGGATTTATTATATTTCGTGATCATTAATTAATAAATCCTGAAAATTTCATAAAAATTGGTCGATTTCCTGAATTTTGATGGATTATTTAGTGAATGGAGAAGTCGAAATGCCTTCTTATTGTTATTACTACGGTCCTTGTTTTGACACGGAAGTCAGTGACGTCAGAGGGGGGGAGGAAGTTAGTTGCTTGGCCTGTAGTAACTCTCGGTGGCCACGGTTCTGTCCCCGTGTGTCATTTAGTGGTAAAGGCACGTAGATATTCGGCACATAAAGGGTAACATAGAAATTCGGGACCACTTCCATTGTCTTCCCCAGAAAATTTTATACATATGATTTAAATTTCATAAAAGTAGGATATATTTGAAGTTTTAAGGAGGTCATGCCCTCATAGCTCCTCATAGCACCTCGAGATTCGGGAACACTTCCATTGTCTTCCCCGGTCAATTATACACATAAATCTGCTTTTAGATTTTATGTTCATTCTCTAACCTTACTTACGATGTATTGTGGTCATTGAAGTGATTCATAATTTGAACCACGATGCATTGTGATCATTGAAGTGGTCCATAATTTGAACCACGATGCATTGTGGTCATTGAAGTGATCCATAATTTGAACCACGATGCATTGTGGTCATTGAAGTGATTCATAATTTGAACCACGATGCATTGTGATCATTGAAGTGGTCTATAATTTGAACCACGATGCATTTTCATCATTGAAGTGGTCCATAATTTGAACCATGATGCATTGTCATCATTGAAGTGGTCCATAATTAAAACCACAATGCATTGTGATCATTGAAGTGGTCCATAATTTGAACCACGATGCATTGTCATCATTGAAGTGGTCCATAATTTGAACCACGATGCATTGTCATCATTGAAGTGATCCATAATTTGAACCACAATGCATTGTCATCATTGAAGTGGTCCATAATTTAAACCACAATGCATTGTGATCATTGAAGTGGTCTATAATTTGTAACCACGATGCATTGTCATCATTGAAGTGGTCCATAATTTGAACCACGATGCATTGTGATCATTAAAGTGGTCCATAATTTGAACCACGATGCATTGTGATCATTGAAGTGGTCCATAATGTGAACCACGATGCATTGTGGTTATTGAAGTGGTCTATAATTTGAACCACAATGCATTGTCATCATTGAAGTGGTCTATAATTAAAACCACAATGCATTGTGATCATTGAAGTGGTCCATAATTTGAACCACGATGCATTGTCATCATTGAAGTGGTCCATAATTTGAACCACGATGCATTGTGATCATTGAAGTGATCCATAATTTGAACCACAATGCATTGTGATCATTGAAGTGGTCCATAATTTAAACCACAATGCATTGTGATCATTGAAGTGGTCTATAATTTGTAACCACGATGCATTGTCATCATTGAAGTGGTCCATAATTTGAACCACGATGCATTGTGATCATTAAAGTGGTCCATAATTTGAACCACGATGCATTGTGATCATTGAAGTGGTCCATAATGTGAACCACGATGCATTGTGGTTATTGAAGTGGTTTATAATTTGAACCACGATGCATTGTCATCATTGAAGTGGTCTATAATTTGAACCACCATGCATTGTGATCATTGAAGTGGTCCATAATTTGAACCATGATGCATTGTCATCATTGAAGTGGTCCATAATTTGAACCACGATGCATTGTAATCATTGAAGTGGTCCATAATGTGAACCACGATGCATTGTGGTCATTGAAGTGGTCTATAATTTGAACCACCATGCATTATGATCATTGAAGTGGTCCATAATTTGAACCACGGTGCATTGTCATCATTGAAGTTATCCATAATTGGAACCACGATGCATTGTCATAATTGAAGTGGTCCATAATTGGAACCACGATGCATTGTCATCATTGAAGTGGTCCATAATTTGAACCACGATGCATTGTGGTCATTGAAGTGATTCATAATTTGAACCACGATGCATTGTGATCATTGAAGTGGTCTATAATTTGAACCACGATGCATTGTCATCATTGAAGTGGTCCATAATTTGAACTACCCTATATTTATTCAGATACTTGAAATATGTTTGCAGCATTCATTATTTCAACCAATCGTGTCGGTGTAATGAGAATAACATCCTGATCAATCAAAGTGAAATGGACTCCTTGGCCTTTTGTTTTGGGTCAAAGTGCCGCAGCAAGTCAATCGGCCTGCAGTTAGGTGTCTGGATCGGTAACGCTACGCTTCTAGCTTCTTTCTCTTAGACTGACGGTCCGGATTAAATCCTTGGCGTGTGGTTCGGACCAGTTTCCAGCTTGCGAGGAATTGGTCAGAAGTACAGTCAGGGGTCGAAGTGTCAGTTAAGACTTGGTTTCGAAGGAATCTCTCCTTAAAAGGGTGGAACCAAAACCTGCACCACTTACATCTTTCCTCTCATCCTTTATTTCAAGTGGGATGGCCCCTAGAATAAATATGGTATTGTGGTGACTGAGATGATTCCAACTGAGGGTAGGATAGACATTTTTATCACTTTAGACAAAGGATGATCAACGACGCCCATTTTCCCCATCTTGTGCCTAATTTTTTCATATTGTAATTCACTGTATCATTCAAAGTGTAGAATCTGTTCTGATACTATACTTCATCTGTTCTGTCCTCGGTCAGTGAGGGAGAAATCCTTCTAGACTAAGGCAATTTCTATTTTTGTCCCAAACCAGAGTACCTCTTTTTAGGGAGTTGAAATTCCCCCCACATGAAAAAACGACCTTGTGTCTAACTCTGCCGTCGTGGGGAGGCAAGTCAATATCGGCTTCAAATAATTTTAAAAAAGCAGACCTGTTAAAACCTGTCGTAAATAAGACATGTACGGTGGCACTCCTTTACGGCATCTTCTCCGGATTACGGCAGTCAGACATATTGGGAGGTACATATTACATATTCTAACGATGCTTGTATTTTACTGAATAACGCTTGGATAAACTTATCTTAGTTTTTATTCTTGACAAAACTTATAACACATTTTAATTGGATGACAAACAATTAATTTTGCCTTCAATTCTCAGACACGATCATTAAATTTTAATAGCAAACTGAACCCCCTTTCTAAAAATTAACATTTTATTTTTCTTCAAAAACGTAAATTGCATCGGGTTTATAGGCCAAAATACGGTGCTTGTGCATATAGACACGGTAGTGAAGTACGGCAGTTAAAAATAAAATGACAAGAAAACTTCTGGAAATACTTACTTGTTATTGAAAAATATTAGCGTACACCGAAAATTACGGAAAATAATGTAGGATTTTTATTTTAAGAAATTCAATTAATATTCGTAGTCCTTAACCGCTGCCATTTTAGCCACTCAAGGGAGATAAATCAAACTTTTCTTCTAAGATAAAGACGATAAATAGCGTCACTCCATTGTAAAATCGCTAATCTTATACATACATTCATTTTATTTTTTTATTAAAATTCTACTGTATCATTTTCCGTAATTTTTGGTATACGCTAATATTTTTCAATAACAAGTAAGTATTTCTTACAGTTTTTCTTTAATTTTTAACTGACATATTTCACGACCGTGTCTACATGCATAAACACCCAAAATAGTTCGAGTTAGCTGTTACCTACCCGGCGTTGTCCGGGAATAATTTTACTTTTAATTTTTGTTTTACTTATTGCTCCCCCCCCCCCCCCCGCCCTTTTTTTTCCTCTTCATTTCTTGTAAGGAAATAGTTTAATTTTTGGAAAGTTAATTAAATGTTTATTTTTATTTTTAAATCGAGTCTTCAATAAAATCGATCAGTCGTCATTTAAGTCTTATGAATACTTTCCATTATTTTTTTAATTATGGCAATTTTTCTTTTTACCAAATTATTTTTTATAGAAGAAGAAAGCGAAATTTACTTTCTTCTTTTTTTAAATTTTTTTAATGGAAATCGCTCCAGACAAGGCATGAAGCCACTTGATATAAGGAGCTAAAAAAAAATACCACTTCAAGGTCAAAAACTAGCCAACGATAAGTGATAGATGGAAATATTCCGACCCAGAAAACAGCAATTCTTCCCCCTTTGTCAGAAACATCGCTAATGGAATGTGAGGACGAAAGGACAAAATAAGGGAAGCGAGAGTTGCGAGGCTGCCAAAAGTAAACACAAGGTTCACTTTCTACTCTCCATATTACGGTATCGTTTGGTTATTAAATTATTAATCGAACCAAATTGTTATAAAACTATGACTAAAATCGAGAAAATATGTGTTTTCTTGTCTAGGAAGGTCGATCGAAGCGAAAATAAGGTTGTCTACAATATCAGCAGCCAGGTTCATAAAGAGAGTGAGTGAAGATTTACATGATGAAGGCAAGGAGGGAAAAACCAGCTGAAGTCTGGTGTGCAAACGACAGAGAGGATAGTATTTAGGAAACCGAAATGCATTCTGGTGGATTTTATTTCGTAATTAAACTATTTTTTTAAATAGGATTTTTTTAAATTTCGTTTTATTTTACACTATTGCAATTTTATTTCAATAAATATTCGATTAAAAGTAAATAATAATAATAATAATTAATAATAATTCAGTGTGTCATTATTAAAATTATATTCACACACACACATAAGAAGTTGTCTCAAAATTTTATTAATATTGAGATTACTAAAAAATAGCTTTAGGAAAATGTTTGATTTTTACTTTTTGGTAAATGAACCGCTTTTTACGACAAGTATGAAAATAATTAATAAGAAGTGGGAGGGGGGTGGCTAAAAAAACAATATAACTAAATTTATAATTTATTACATATTTCTTTTTGTGTATTTCTTGGGTTAATAGATGTAGAACAGTTGAGGTATCAAGTTCAGTTCACAGTGAAGAAAGGCCCAGGAAAACATGGGAGGTAGTGATAAAATTGGACCCGAGGGATAAATAAAGACCTGGTCAGAGATAGGTTAGTTTGGAAGTCAATTTCTTAAAGACGGGCTTAGATCTGATGAGCTCAGAGGAAGATTAAATTTGGACAGTATAGGGAGATGTGTGTACAGAGCAGGAGATTTCGATGGTATGGCCACGTTGAAAGAATGGGTGAGAGTTCTTGGATTAGTAGATGTAGAACAGTTGAGGTAGCAGGTTCAGTTCACAGAGCAAGGCTGAGGGAAAACATTGGCGGAAGTGATAAGGATGGATTTAAGAGAAAGGAGGATAAATAAAGACCTGGACAGAGATAGGTTAGTTTGGAAGTCAATTTCTAAAAGCTGTCCAACACATGCCAGCATGTAAAACAGGCGTTAAACCGAATATGATGATGTCGAGCTTCTCCTATAAATATAACCCTGCGTGCAGCACATTAACACAAGACTAATGCAGAATGACAGCGTTATGCGCTGACATATGTTGATAAAAGAACCGTACACGCATTTTTCATCATTACGAGTGGCTTGGTAGATCAGCGTGTGCGTAAGACAAGGAAAAAGGGAAAGGTATGAACAGAAAATAGGTAGACGTATTATAAATATCTGAAAGTAAAACTGCCACAACGGTGACTCAAAACGTGCATAATAGATTGTGCAGCGTGCAGACGCGCCAGCCTGCTAGATGGATACTTGACCGAAAGTCTTGTTTTCTTACAAATGTCATAAACAAGCAACTAACATCTGATCTGAATTAAGCAAGCCAGCCAAACTTCTTTTTGTGACGAAGAAAAATGGGTTACCTCGAAACAGACTTGGTCGTCTGTGTATTGTTTGCAGAAGAGAAATAATGTTAGCATAGTATATTCGTATGAATCAACATGGTAGAACTTTGTTGATTGGCTTGGTTCTGTTTTTCGCATTCTTGCAAGAGGGACCACATGAAGGTTGCCAACATCTCATAGTGAAAGTGGTACTATGGAACCGACTGGGTTTGAACTTGGCACACCCAGATCATCAGATCGTGTCGTTATTCACTTAACCGTCGTCACCTCCCAGAAATAATGTTGAAGCCTATAAACATGTTCTAGTCATCAACATAATGTTGACGACTGGAAAATGTTTATTTTGATTTAATGTTTTATTTTTATTTCCTTTTTATTTAAATTTGTATTTCATTTTTATTTTATTTTAATTTGTATTTCATTTGTATTTTATTTTTTTTATTTTAAATTTTATTTTATTTTAAATTTTATTTTTTTATTTTAAATTTTATTTTATTTTTATTTTATCTTAAATTTTATTTTAAATTTCATTTCATTTTTATTCCTATTTTCGTCTGTCAAGTCTCGCCTTTGTGTTTTGCATTAAAAAATAATGCATAAGATAATTAATATTTTTCTGAATTTTTGCGATGAGGATTGATAATTTGTATAATTTGTATCATTCGGACTACTGTTCTCAGCTTGAGTGTTATTCTCACAACGTTTCGGCCGATGTAACCTCCGACCTTCTTCAGGTTTCAACAGAAAGATTCCAGAGTTCCACAAGATTCACCTGAAGAAAATCGGAGGTTACATCGGCCGAAACGTTGTGAGAATAGCACTGAAGCTGAGAACAGTAGTCCTGATAATCTAAATTATACAGATAATTAATACTCGTGAATGCCACGATTCTAGATTCACTTATCATCATCATCATCATCATCATCATCATCATATTCGGTTTAATGTCTGTTTTATATGCTGGCATATGTTGGACGGCTTTTAGAAATTGACTTTCAAACTTACCTGCCTCTGGCCAGGTCTTTATTTGTCCCTCTTTCTCACCAATCCATCTTTATCACTCCCTCCCATGTTTTCTCTGACTTTTCTTCTGTCAGCTGACCCTGCTACCTCAACTGTTCTATATCTACTTACCCAAGCACTCTCGTCTATTCTTCCAATGTGACCATACCAACGAAGTCTCCTGTTCTGCACAAATCCTTATTGATTATCTTAAAAGCAGAACTAAAACGGTATTTAGTAAAGCGAATACTTTCACCAAGTCTCAACAGTTCAAATAAACATTAATCAAAGAAATCAAAGAAAATTTGGCCAAACAAAATGAATGACTTCCAAACAGACTTGGTCTTCTGTGTGCTATTTGCAGGAGAAGAGAAATAACGTTGACAACTGGAAAATGTTTATAGAAGTTGTAATGGAGAAATAAACCCCCTTGACATTGAATTACCTGCTAACTATTTCCATCAAGAGTTATGTCCCCTTCATTAATTAGTAGATTAGCAAAAAATGGCTTGTCCCATAGGTGGCGCTGTTACTAATCTTTTTACTGCAATATAGGCAATACATAGAAATGTTGTTGCTTTGTTGTTAGCCAATCATAATCAATCTAGGATGAAGACTGCTTTTATCTATTTAATATTTATGTACAAACAACCCTGGCAAATAAAATGTATTACTCTGAAAACTAACTTGGTTTTCTGTGTGCTATTAAGAACATAAGTCAGTTGTAAGACTGTATACATCTGCCTGGCAACATAAAGATGATGCAGAATAGAAATAACATTGACAACTAGAAAATGTTTGTAGACATTGTAATGAAGAAATAAACTCCATTGATATTAGATTGCCTGCTAACTCTTTCCATCAAGAGTTATGTCCCCTTCAATAATTGGTAGATTAGAGAAAATAACTTGTTCCCATAGGTGGCGCTGTTGCTAATCTTTTTATTGCAATATAGGCAATATATAAGAATGTTGTTTGTTTTGTTGTTAGTCAATCATAATCGATGTATGATGGAGGCTACTTTTAGTTTTTTAATATTTATGTACAAACAACCCTAGCAAATAAAATGTATGACCTAAAAAAGACTTGGTCTTCTGTGTGCTATTTGCATAAGAATAAAAATAACGTTGATTATTGGAAAATGTTTATAGACATTGTAATGGAGAAATTAATTCCCTTAAAGTTTAACTTCTTCTTAACTATTTCCATTCTTCACACATTCTTCTCTCTAGTAAAGTAGTTAATCCTAATTTTCCAATGTTTTCTTGTAACTAATCTTTTTCTCCTTTCATTTATTTGGTCACTCTTTGTGTATGCCTTCTAATCTCAATAGTACATTCAAATTTCCATGTCTAGACGCCGACGCCCCAAATTGATATAATGAATGAATAAATATCTATGATAAACATAGCATATAATACATATTAATGACAGCCTGATTTGAATGAACTCTGTGCGTGAATGTTGCTAATGAAAACCATGTTTATATTAAAATAAGACAACGTTTAACAATAGTAAAATAAAAGAAGAATTCATATTTTTAAGATGCATTCATTTACTCGGCACATTTAGCGATAAAAATGTTATTTCAAATTTAAGTGTGACAGACCAACGAAAATTTTAATTGAAGCGTGACAGACCAACGAAAATGTAATTTCAAATTGAAGCGTGACAGACCAACGGAAATGTTATTTCAAATTGAAGCATGACAGACCAACGAAAATGTTATTTCAAATTGAAGCATGACAGACCAACGAAAATACTATTTCAAATTTAAGCTTGATAGACCGACATACATGCCATTTTAAACTTTTGCCCTGTCGGCAGTGCTAAGAATTCGGTAACTGCAACCCCATGCAGACGGGTACACACCCACCCACTTACGGATACCCACCCACCCACACACTAAAAAAAAAAAAAAACGGGCCACCTGTAGGCCGTGGATGGCGACCCGTGATGCCTTAAGATGGGATCCTGGTGGCTGGGAAGTTCATGGCCTGGTAACTTGCAACAATCCACTTTGAACCTTACTTTGGCCAGACAGGAGGTCCGAGAGGCCTGACCTGATCAATCGGCTGTTCATGTCATGCCCTAGTATCTATAAGGTTATCCCCAACCGTATTATTCAATCTGATTCTTCTAAAAATCAAAACCTTATTTCTCCTTTTTATTTTCTTCCTAAATAGATACTAGAAGGCGGTGGCTGAGGGTCAATCATGTTGAGAACAAAGATGATTACCAATGTCGAAGAGTTATGTTTTTTAAGAGTAATGTTCCCACTCTCACTGTAAAATTTCCTTCTAGGAGTAATGTTTTCTAAGAGTAATGTTTTGTTAAGAGTAATGTTTTCTAAGAGTAATGTTTTCTTAAGAGTAATGTTTTCTAAGAATATAAAATAATCATCCTCTCCATAGAATTACATTTGGCAACTTTAATCGGCATTAAATAACCCATAGATGGTTGATATGCCGTAAAACAAACCAAACAATTTCAAAGTTAAGCATGACAGACCGATAAAATGCTATTTCAAATTTTTGCCTGACAGACCAACTGACAACGTCTCTTATTTTTACATGCGTTCATGTAATCTTCATGTTTAACGATGAAAATTCTATTTCACACTGAAGCATAATGAACGGACAGACAGAGCCTCTTATACAGATACTTGGGCGAATCTAAAAAAAATCTCTTTCAAAATATGACTTAATATCTTTGAGGATGGTGACGTAGTTTTGGTTACTGACAGACAGCAAATCTCCGTTTTCGTAAGATTAGTATCTGTTTGAAGGTGGGGGGGGGTTCATGTCAGAGATTAAGAATGAAAAGCCGACACTTTTGTTGAATGACGGATCGCATCGTTTTTCCAGCGTGAAAGGGGCATCTTCTCTTATATCTATATTCTGGAATGTAATGTCGCTTTATATTTAGGTGGGTTGTTGTCGGGGTGAAGGGGGGGGGGCGTATTGTATATCATAACAGATATAATAGCTTCTACTACTCAGTTGTTGGAACATGATCTACGTCTGCAGAAATATTTACTTAACCCCCACCCATATCTCAACAGATGTTTGTATGCACAGCAATAGACATATACAATTATTTCATAAGCGCACACTCACACATAAATATATATATATATATATATATATATATATTAATTAAGTTCAAATATTAACTAAATGAACAAAAACATTATTTTTCAAAAGTGCTCAATATATATTAGAGCTTTTATATTAAAATAAACATAGTTGGAGTATCCGACAATTGGGCACTTCTGTAGTATATATGAAGCAGCAGATTTTCTGTCCTTCTACTGAAAATAAAGGGAGGTAATTCAACCGGAAGTGATTTTTTTTTACAACATAAAAAAAAATGCAAGACTGATTTGTTTTTGGGTAACAATTAACAATTTCTTTTTTTTATTATATGAAGTAAAAAAAAATTAAATAAAAAACCCTAAACCCTAACCCTAAACCCTAACCTAACATTAAGAAATCAGGCGGTGTGCCTGTAAAAAATCTATTGTTTTTTGCGGCTGGTTCATTAAATTACCAATGTCTCGAAGATTAATCTCATTTAACTCCATTTTCTAAATACTAAATTCAACTTCCGGTGAATTCTGAATGAATGGTACTTGGAGAAAAAAAAAACGGAACTCTTCAATTTCGATTTCTTAATCGGCAGCTGCTTCATATATGCTACAGAAGTGCCGACAATTGTTTCAGAACAAGGTTCTGAAACAATTGTCGGATACTCCAACTATGTTTATTTTAATATATATATATATATATATATATATATATATATATATAAATATTAAATTATTTTTAATATTTTGCATACGTACGACATCGTTCCGTTCATCGATGCAAGGGAATAACAATCTCAGACGATCATAGAGCACGAACCCTATTCACAGATATACCTTAATTCTGTAAGCGTTCACCCGGTCCCACTAGGCCACGAGTGATTGTCACGTGATAACGGAGAAATTAAGTGACGTTTACACTGAAAGCGGCGAGCATAGACATCTAAACATTCGATAGCACTCAACGACAGAGTCGGGGCTTGTACTGAAGCTTTATTTATATATCATATTACATGTATGCAAATATATATATAAATAAACATGTATGTAAATATATATATATATATATATATATATATATATATATAACATGTATGTATATATTTTTCTTTCCTCGCCAAGTACGGACGTGCACCCTACTGTTTTCTCCAGTAGTGGTTACTATTTTCTTCCTTTTTCCCAATATGTATACCCTATATGTGTTTGTACTTGCATGACATTTTTCTTTATATTATCATCCTGATGAAGTCTTATAAAGACGAAACATTTATGTACACATAAAAAACATCCATTTTTTGGTTTTCCTTTTTCATTTTCCCATATATATACATATATATATATGTGTGTGTGTGTGTGTGTGTGTGTCTGTGTGTGTGTGTGTGTGTGTGTGTGTGTGTAAACACGCATATATATGTAAACATATGTTTACATATGTTTATATATGTATGCATATACTAACACTACTGAAGTGTTGCACGGCTACACAAATGCAATCGTGTATCAATCCCAGGTCTCGTTAGGCGACTCTTGCATGATATCTCGGATTCAAACATGATCGCGTCTGTGCAGTCACGTAATCTACATACTTCTGTAGTATGTTTATTAAGCTCTGCTGTGAATTTAGCATTACCGAAATAAATACTTGAAAATATTTTCGGAATGAACAGAACCAAAGTTATCGCCAGAAGTTTGACTTTCACCTTTTTTGTCACTTTGACATTAAACCTAGATATTAAAAAAAAAAAATTGTAAGTTAGAATATGGCCCACGTGGAAGTTATTAATGGCGGGAGATTCAAAAGAAGAACAAAAGGATTATAGATATTAACCACCGTGGCGAAGGATGCCGGACCAATGGTTTTGCGATAATGAATCCCCCAACCATAGGTAGTGTGATAGATGCCTTTGTAACGGCATGTAATCTCACTGTTAGATTCCACCATCGGACCACGTGTAAATTAAATAAAACAGTTAAGATTTAAGACAAACAAAGAAGAAAGGAAGAAAACATTATTATTAAGGAAAGATGAAGCTAAACAACATATAGTCATTGTATAAAAATTAATAAAAAGGAAAACATTTATATTAACAAAACAATTTATTTATTTAATATTTTATAAGCGATATATATACGAGCGAGATGAATGTCTTTTTGTGTTGCAATTTGTGAATGGCGAATGTGCGAAGAAATGTTTGTCAAATTGAAAGATTGTAGAATGTAATATGTGTTTGAAGAAACACGAGTTCGTTTGATTGAAGATAGATTTCTTGAATTGAAAAGGGTTACCTTTCTCTTCCTCCCCCCCCCCCACCTTCTCGACCGAAGCCGTCGGGGGGGGGGGGGAGTTTGTCGGCGAGCGTTCTTTGTGTGCGTTCGTTCGTCTCAGAACGCTGAGGGAAAAAGAGAGAGAGAAAAAGGAACACGACTTCAAATCTCGCGTGGTCAAGCTGGCCGAAATCCTTCGGCCAACGTGATTCTGCGAGATTTCACGAGTTTCTCCACTTCATGGACGAAGAAGGGTTAAACAAAGAAAGAAAGAAAGAAAGAGAGAAAGAGAGAATACCTCATTGTGGTGTTCACCACAAGAACACGGGCGATATATTGAGCAAGTTTGGTTACGATTGGTCAAGCGATGTGGATGTTAGGCTGTAAACAAACAAACAAACAAACAAACAAACTCAACCGAAAACACAACCTCCACAAATACTTGTTTTGCTATTTGAAAATGTTAATAAAACAATCGTTCAAATATAGAACAACTAAAGACAATTGTCTTTTGGTGTACAAAAAAATAAGAATTAATATATGAAGTAAACAAGAATATAAAGTCAGTCGTGAGACCGCACACTTCCGTCTGACAATGTAAGGATGGGCCAAAGTCTTATGTGAGCCTTACTTCTTCATATTGTATGAAGTATTCCCAAAGTGATTCTATGGAAACGTTAATAACTCAAAAACTATTTATCTGATCATGCTGAAATATCGTATGCTGGTTACTGTTATCGAAGAGCATCAGTTCCATGCATCACATTTAAAGAAATCAGTCTCTACGATGGACAGAACCAAAATTATCACCAAAACTGTGACCTTCACTTTTTTCGATGACCTTGACCTTTGACCAAAATTAAATCGGTTCTAAGTTTAATCATGACTGATATTTTGACCAAGTTTGGTGACGCTAGACTGTAAGCAAGCATAGTTTCCAAAAGGATTTAATTTCAAGGAAATGAATCTTACATTTTTGCTAGACAGAAACTTGATCTATCTCGTCAGAGTGCTCGCCCCTTAAGGGAGCTATTATTATTATTATTATTATTATTATTATTATTATTTAATCACTAGGAGTTCTCACACAGGTCATCAGTGATTGCTCACCGACAACCGGTGGTATTCCCTGGAGTCTGAGTGACAACAAGTCTCCCCAGATTTCCAGTATTCTCCACCTCTTTTCGATAGCCACCGCAAATAAATTTGC
Organism: Sepiola atlantica; assembly: GCA_963556195.1. NCBI lineage: Eukaryota > Metazoa > Mollusca > Cephalopoda > Sepiida > Sepiolidae > Sepiola > Sepiola atlantica. The sequence goes on from OY744534.1 coordinate 78,601,884, forward strand.
AGTATCACAACAGCCGTTTACCATTAATTTCTCGCCGGCAATGACCATTGGTGTTTTCTGGGGTTTGGGTGGCAGTAAGCCTCCCCGAGGTCCCAGCAGTTCCAGTGGAGGTCTGGTTTGTGCTGTCCCTCCTCGGTCTTCTCATCCTTCTTGACCCTATGCAAATATTATTATTATTATCATTATTATCATTATTATTATTATTATTATTATTATTATTATTAGCATGTTAATAAATATTTTTTATATCTAGAAAGAGGGCGCAAGAGAGAGATAGATAAATGGAAAAATAGGTAAGGTTTGGTAGTTTTGTTTTACGGCATATCAACCCTTTTTGGGTTATGTAATGCCGAATCTGGTCATTATAGTAAAAGATTTATGCTTCAAGTTCTAAAAATAAAATAAAAAAGGGGAGGGAGAAAGGGAGAGGGGCTGTTGTTTTTGTTTTTGGTTTTGTAGAACATAATTAAGTTTTACAAAAAAAAAAAAAAAAAAAAAACGTCAATGTAGGTGAATTTCGTCTCAGGGAGCCACAGGGCAGCCTGGTCTGGTATCACCAGGAAAAATAGGTAAGATCAAAGCGATACAAGCAATTTAACTCAAATGATATATGTTTTTTTTATATTTTGTCTTTATTATCAATCCGCGTCTCTTCCGCCTATAGATCACACAACACATCTAGTCCTTTTTATTTTTCAGAAACACCTCGCTTACCTCGCGTGTGTATAAACTTGTACACCCGCGTCGTCGTTGTGAACCGACGTTCTTGATCGTCTGTAGACGAAAACACTCCGACGCCCATGTTATTTTATAAGAAGGTTTATTAATAAGTAGATAACATGGACCATTCATAAACTCAGAGTGAGGGAGATACAAAGACTTTAACATCAGAGAGAGAGAGAGGGAGGGGGAGGGAGTAGACAGACAAATAGACATAGATAGTTTCACCTAGCTACATTGCGCCCCCCCCCCCCCCAACTGGCGGGGATGGCACCTTTTATACGTCCACTAGGCTTGAAATGTCGCTTGGAAGAAACAGAATTCTCTTTGCCCGGAAGTCACGTGATTTCGTCGACTTCTGCTTCTAGAGACACCTCTGACCCCCTAGGTGTCATTCAAACTTTTCTATTCAAACTTATGGAACAGTATATATGTCGATTGTAAAAATTCATCTTGAAAAATATTTCCATGAGAAATATTTAGAATAAAATAACTTCCATGAGCAAAGTGTCAGCGGAACACAATACTATAGGACTGCTTCCCAGCTGACTACAACAGAGTCGTTTTTCAAGTCCAATGTTAACAAATTCTTGTTGAGCAATCCTCTTGAGTGCAAAAACAGCCGAGGTGAGTCGTCAGTTATGTGCTCACTTCGTCGCATGTTTTTCAGCATCGTAGAAACTCAACCAGACCCCCCCCCCCCAAAAAAAAAACAACGCACCTAAATTATATGTTTGTGTTTAAGATTGGTGGGGGGGGGCATCGATGCTTGGAGAGGGACTGGGCACATAACGTTTCGGTCGATGTAACCTTCCGATCTTTATAATGTGCATCTTTTCGAATTTGGAAACCTTCGAGTCGAACTTGTGAATCTTTATGTAGAACTAATCAAGAACCAGTATGACATTTCTAACTGAAGCCATTATTTAATCCAAGGCGGTAGATTGTTCTCATTCCGTCAGCCCTGACCAAGTAGAAGTGTCAATTATTATGTTATTCTTAGTTAAGAATTGAACCATCAACTCCCAGAAGTCTGTCACTTAGAATAAAGTGTTAACCAACGCTATTACCTATGGCGCCACCTGTCCTAGTGTGAATTTTGGCACCTTAACCTAATCTTGTTTAAATACGTAGTATTACTACTTATTACATTTTTTTTACTATCACTCATATTACAATTTTTTTTACTATTACTCATATTACAATTTTTTTTACTATTACTCATATTACAATTTTTTTTACTATTAGTTATATTACAATTTTTTACTATTACTCATATTACAATATTTTTTTACTATTAGTTATATTACAATTTTTTACTATTACTCATATTACAATATTTTTTTACTATTACTCATATTACAATTTTTTTTACTATTACTCATATTACAATATTTTTTACTATTAGTTATATTACAATTTTTTACTATTACTCATATTACAATATTTTTTTACTATTACTCATATTACAATATTTTTTACTATTAGTCATATTACAATATTTTTTTACTATTACTCATATTACAATATTTTTTTACTATTACTCATATTACGATATTTTTTTACTATTAGTCATATTACAATATTTTTTTACTATTACTCATATTACAATATTTTTTACTATTAGTCATATTACAATATTTTTTTACTATTACTCATATTACAATATTTTTTACTATTAGTCATATTACAATATTTTTTACTATTAGTCATATTACAATATTTTTTACTATTAGTCATATTACAATATTTTGTTACTATTACTCATATTACAATATTTTGTTACTATTACTCATATTACAATTTTTTTTTTACTATTACTCATATTACAATTTTTTTTTTAATAAAGGATTAAGTTCAAAATTCCATACAGGTTTCCGAGTTCAGCATGTATAAGATTCTCAAGTTTGAAAAAGATGCACCTGAAGAAGATCGGTGGTTACATCGGCCAAAACGTTGTGAATATACCAACCAAGATGAGAATGGTAATCCGAATAATAATGCAAATAATACAAATTATTTATCGTCATTCGGAAAATTCCGAACAGATTGCTTGGCCTTTTTGGCTAGGATCAAAGTGGTGTATCTGTTCTGATGCTACGCTTCATCTTTTCTGTTCTCGGTCAGTGAAGGAGAAATCCTTCTAGACTGAGGCATTTTTTTTTTTGTCCCAATCCAGAGTTCCCCTTTCTGGGGAACTGCATTTTCCCCACATTAAAGACCGACCTTGTGTCTAACTCTGCCCTCGTGGGGAGGCAAGTAAATAGGAACACATGTTGGATGTTTACTGTTTGTTTTTTTGTTTTTTTCTATTATTTATCCAACAAAAAAAGATCGCTGAAAAGTTGATCATAAAACGTAATCGTTCAGAAGAATCCGTTTCTTACAACAGTGTGTGTCTACATATGAGGGGGGGAGGGAGAGAGAGAGAATGGGGGAGGGAGAGAGGGGGAGGGAGAGATGGAGCTGTGTGGGGGGGAGAGGGAATATGTTACCGTAGATAGTGCGTATATGTATTTTTTATGGAGTATCTGATTTGGCAATATAGCCGGGCTTTATCTTTCTCAAGAAAAATTTAAAAAAAAAAAACGTAAAAAAAAAAAAAATCCAGCTGACCTACAAAGAAACTTGAACTCAAGATCTCTGCATATCAAATGTCTCAACACCACAAGTCTTAGATTTCGGCTCGCTTCTTCTTGCCAAAATGGCGTGTCCCCCCCCCCCCCCCTCCTGCTTCCCACTTTTTTTATTTTTTATTTTTTATTTTATTTTTTTTGTTTTGTTTTTTATATCCGAACGGATAAAAGAAGCGAAATTGTTTCTTATTCATTTCTAAGGAAAATCAGTTTTTTTTTTTTGTTGTTTGTTTATTTATTTAATATTAGCAGGGTGACCCGACGTTGCTCGGGATTGAATGAGGAAGACTACGATATCTTTTTTCACTATGCTCATATTACTTTCTTTCTTTTTTACTGCCCCCCTCCCTCGTTTCGCTCCCTAATATAGTCAGAAGAAACTGAAAATTTGGAAAACTCTCTGAATCTGTGTCTTATACATATGTTTTAATCGCATTTACGTATTTGAAGTTTTAAGAGGGTTGTGCTCCCATAGTTCTCTTAGGAAGACACATAGAGATTGTGAGACCACTTCCATTGTCTTCTTCGGAGAATTTTATACATATGATTTAAATTTCATCAAAATAGAATATATTTGAAGTTCTTAAGGGGGACGCTCACATAGCCCCCTTAAGGTTACACTTAGAGATTCAAGACCACTTCCATTGTCTTCCCCTGAAAATTTTACATATAAATACACTTTTAGTTTTATGGAAATTCCCTAACCTTTCTTTCTAAAGGGAACACACACACATTGACATTTATATATAGAGATTTCTACTTTTTCTATATCACTAGAACAAAAATGTGACCACTGGGTCACTGATTTGGTTCAGGTTAGATTGTTTGCATCAGGTTTAAAAAAAAAAAATTTTTTTAACATAGTTCCCCCCAAACAAGGCAGGCCGCCACTGTAGACGTAAGGGGCTAGTGAGAAAAAAGGTGAAGGTTTTGAGGGGGGTCAACCTAATTTAGGAGCTGTGCAGCGAGATGTCTGTTTACATTAGTTTTAAATTTCTGCATGTCAGGAAAGCAGGGAGGGAGTTCCAGAGTCCAGCAGCACGAGGAAAGAAGCTTTTGGAGTAGAAAGCTCTTCGGCATCTGGGGACCTCCACAGTGTATGGATGGGATTTGCCGGATTGGTGTAGTGAATCTACGTCGTGGGGGCACCAGAGCAGCAAGCTCATCATAGCACAATCCATTGAAGTACTTGTAAAACAAGCACAAGGATGTTACATTGCGGCGATGGAACAGGGGCTGGAGCTTGGTGGATAGTGAAAGACCTATCAAGTTGGCGACTCTTTTTTGGACCTTGTCTAAGAGGGAGAGACGAGCGGACGATGCACCAGCCCAGATGTGGCAACAATATTCCATACATGGGCGGATGGTGGCTTTGTAGAGATATAGGATAATGTCAGGTGTGAGAAGTTTACCGACACGGTAGAGGGAGCCCACCTTCTTTGCAGCAGCCTTGGCAATGTCTTCAATGTAACAGTGATTTTGCAAAGCCTGTTAAATTAAATAAAACTACAAAAACAAAATCCAAATGTATTCTCTTTCTGCTTACTATATCCTTCTCTCTCTCTCTTTCTTTCTCTTTTCCTCTCCAACGACAAGTTAAATAGTATTGATACTGTAATAATATTTCCTTTTATATTTTGTAAATAAATAGTCAGGTAACGATAGATTCTATTTGACCCATAGTTGAAACCCTGACAGATAGTGCCACATTGGGTCAAACTAGATCTGGGAATGTGGAACTCTGTTCCAGCAGTAGTAGCGACAGCAGCAGCAGCAGCAGCAAAATAATTTCCATAAATACTTCATTGTGATTGGTAAATTTTTAGAAAATACTCAATTTCGATTGGTTACCCAAATCGGACTTCAACCAATCAGAAAGAGTTTCTCAGGGCGTGGCGTACTTGCTTTGCACTGGCTATTTAAGACAACTCAAAAGCTGTCGGCAGTTAAAGACTCAACCTGCCACACGAACCTTTGCCAGTCGCAATGCGGTGTTATCAATTACTACTAAACTTCTTGTGAGCAAACCTAAACCTAGCCTTGGCTGCTAGGACAAAGGTTCTTGGCAGACGACACAAGAAACATTAGTGAACTCACTTGCGCACGGTTCACACATACACTGTTGTGGAACCATGTTGCCGCACTCGACGACCGTCAACCCCAACGTTGTATGTCCGTGGCCTTCTTGTCTTCATCGTCTAGCCGAGTCATCTATCCATTGACGAATTGTCGAGGGCACAGCACTAGTCCACAAGTTAAATAAAAGAAACACAACTCTCGATAAAGAACACAAACACATATACGTTGTGTATAAGTTAGTTGGAACTATGAGTGTGTGTGACACCGTCGCGGACTGTCGAGACCCCCATTGTCGTTGCTCAAGTCGTCAGCTCATCTCATCGTTTTTCGGTCCGATTCGCTCTCTGCGGAGGTTCGATCCTAACTGCTCGGCTTCTCTCCGAAACCCAAACTCGTTAACTTTTAGCCATAAACCTTACTATCGTCAAACTGTCGTAAAACGTTGTCACCCCCAAATATCATGTCCGGTATTCTTGTCTGAGTCACCTGTCCTAAACAATGGAAACTGACCACTCCCACATTTTCTTTTGTCTCTGTCGATGAGTCACTTCCTATCCTCGCGGCCTTCATTGTATCACACTGTCTAAAGCACAGGAAACAAACATTGTCAAATGTTTTCATGGCAACACTATTCAATCAGCAGTTACTACTAAACCTTTATGCTGGCTAATTATAAAGGCTGCTACTGCTGATAAGAACTCTAAATTTTTTCTTTGGAATTTAATGAACAAATACTGACTCTTTTTCTTTGTTTTTAAACGAGGCTTATAAATCAATGTCAATTAATACTTGTATGAATTGTTTTTGTCATCCATTAGTATTGCTTTTTATTTATTTATTTTTACTTACGTTCACGCCAAAACAAGGCACATTGCAACTGACACGTAAGGGGCTACTGTGACTTAGGATGCCTCTATAAATCTGAACCCTAAGTGGGGAGTTGTACAGCGAGATGTTTGTTCACATTACATTTAAATTTCTGCGTGTTGGTACAGGCAGGGAAACGAGTAGCGGGGATGGAATTCCAAAGGCAAGCAGTTCGATGAAAAAATACATCAGTTGAAAGCTTTCCCGTAGCTGGGGGCCGCTACAATGAAGGGGTGTGATTTTGCTGATTATCAAGGGTATTTATGTTAAGGGGGTACAAGTGCAGTAAGTTCGTCAGAGCACATTTCATTAGAGTATTTGTAAAACAAACGCAGGGGTGCAACATTGTGGTGATGGGACAGGGACTGGAGTTTGGTAGACAGTGTGGCACTTACAAGATTAGAGACCTATTTTTTTAACCCTATCTAAGAGGGAGAGACTAGTGGTTCATGCACTAACCCAGATGTGGTAACAATACTCCATGGTCAAATGGTGGCTTTATAGAGATACAGAATACTGTCAGGTGATAAGTTTTCTAGCCCGGTAAAGGGAGACTACCTTCTTTGCAGCAGACTTGGCAGTATCTTCTATGTATTTGTTCCAATTCATGTTACCTGTGATGTTAGGCCGAGGAGCTTGAATGCGGACTCTCAGGTAGGGTGTTATTAGCCATGGTAATCGATGGTTGGAAAGGTTTCTCATAATTGTTAAAGGAAAAGAGCTTCGTCTTGGTAGCATTAAATGTAACCTTCCATTTTGGCGCCATTTCGCTACAGATTGAAGGTCATTTTCTAAGGATTCGACCGTTGACTTGGATATGTGTTTGTTTGTTTTGCCTACATAAAGATTTGGTCGGCCTTTGGGCTAGGATCAAAGTGTGGTTAATATTAAATTTAAGGGAAATCCTAAAAAGTACTGAATTCCTTTTAGAATATGGACCTATCTCGTACATATTTCTGTATTCTGGTGATCGTACAAGAAACCAAATTCATTAGTCGCCCCTGGAGAGTCTTCTCCATCAGCAGTCGCTAAATGTCGGGGTATTTTCAAGTGCCGTGTTGCACATGGATCTGCGTTACTTGAGGTATTTCCGGCGTGGATGACTTTGGCTTTAGGTTCGATTATTTTGCCTCTGAACTTATCACCGTCAATTAAAAGACTACCTTCTTTTGAAGTGATTCTACATTCCTCTCCCTTTTTGTTATTATGCAACTTAATCATCTTTCGTTCTGTTTAACTCCTTACATTAAGTGGCTTCATGTTGTGTCTGGAGCGATTTCCTTTAAAAACAAAAATCTAAAATTAATAATTTTATCTTCCGCCTCGCTCCCACCATCACCAAAAAAGAATTGGACCATCATGCATCAGTAAATGTTTAAACAAGAACAAGACGGAACACAACTGGTTCTATCAGATCAGGTTGTCTAAAAATACTGTCTTCCTGACCTAAAATTCACCAAACATTGATGTTATTGTTTTTTTCCTTTCCCTTTGCAAAACTCAATCATGTTCTGCAAAACCTAAAACAAAAAACATTTTTCCTCTACAAAACAACCAAACCAAACACCATAAATAAATATTTGAAGATATAAAGAACTTTAAGCATAAAAATATATGCCAAAATGATCGGATTTGGTATTAAATAACCTGAAAAAAGGGTTGATATGCCGTAAAACAAAACAACCAAAGACGGAACCACCATGTTGAAAATTGAAAATGACCTCTCACACACTGATTGTCTCTTTTTTTTTTTTAAATTAAATTATATAGTATGCTAAGGTATTTCCTGTTAAAGTGTAGTATCTGTTCCGGTACTGTCTTGGCCTTCGGGTCTTTATTCCGCCGGTTTGTAGGTTTGTCCTGTGCAGTTCTAGGAGGTCCACCCTTCCAGGCTTTGCCTCCCCTCTTTGGGGAGGAGTAAGTTTATCGCTTACTGCGTGAGGCGCCTCTACCGGGGAATGCCGACGGGGCTTCCCAGGCATTTTTTGTTGGTCAGAGTGCTCACCTTCTCGGACGCTGGCTTTTCAAATCCCACTTTCCCGACCTTGTGTCACATCTTACCTTGTGGGAGGAAGATAAATAAAATGTCCTGTTCGTACGTACGTTATTACCTTTCAAACGTATTTTAAAAAATTAGATCATCCAATGATCATTGGTGATTAATCTGATGTCGCTAAGGTAAAAATTCTGACTTTACCCATTTTAAAATGAATTGTTCCAAAATCAAATGTTGCCATCTTTTCGACTAAAACAGTAAAATTTTAAATAAATATATTTCAAAAAGTAACATTCGTTTTATTGATTTTAAGAATATTTAGCTGACAATTACTATTACTGTAAAAAGACAGAGGATATTTTAGTGTCTTAGAAAACGAATTAAATTGCTACATTTTTAAATAAATAAATAAATAAATAAAGAAGAGACATATTTATTTTATTTATTTAAATAATATTTAGCTGACAATGACAATTATTTTTACGGAAGAAGAGAGGGCAATTTGTTTTTATAATAGTAATGTACCGCCATTTTTTATTTCAAAAGGAATATTATTATGAACAGTAAATTATACAGATTGATGTAGAAAAAAACCCGTGGAAAACTTATTTGCACACATTTCAGTATTTCAAAATTGTTAATTTAATCAAAAAAACATTTGACCATAATGCATCAGTAAACATTTAACGAAGAACAAGAAACGGTAGGAAAATGTGAATCTTCTATCAGTATACGTGTTAACAAGATGGATCCACCATGTTGAAAATTAAAAATGGCCTCTCACACACTGATTGTCTCTTTTTTTTTTATTATTATTATTAAATTATATTCCTGTTATAGTGATCTACCCTATTGCCTCACTACATGGACTCTTCCTGACACTACATCGACTTTTCCTGACTATGAAGAGACAGTCGCAATGACCAATCCAGAAGTTGTCTCTTCGCAGCTTCAGTTGCCTAGAGACTCTTGATTGCTAAATACCAGTCGAGGATTCATTCTCGACGAATAATCCGGCAGAAACTTTGGTGGCCTTTTATCTGTCAGGCTGAGGTATTCGTCTTGGGTAGTCCTAGAGTGCTCCACCCTTCCAGGCCTTGCCTCCCCTCTTTGGGGTGGAGTAAGTTTATTGCGTACTGTCTGAGGTGCCCCAACCGGGGAATGTCGACGGGGCTGCCCATGCAATTTTTAATAGGCGAGAGTGCTACTTCTTTAGGAGCGCTGAATTGACTCTCCCCACTTTCTGGCCTAGTGCAACATCTTCCCGTGGTGGGGAGGAAGTAAATATCAGCGTCTGGCAACCCAATACTTCAGTACTTTCTGTAAATACATATTCTTGTTAACTCTACCTCCTTGTCGTCTTATTTATTTTCAGCTCTTCAAGGCCACAACGATTATGTCATTCATTTATATTGCATTTCTTCTACAGGAGAAATGGCAATTGATGAATAACTGAACACCCCTCGAAGCTCCCCAGTTTGGCCTCACTATCAGATGTAACTACTGAAATGTGATTGATTTTCATTAAGCGTCTCTCACCGGTGGCCTTGTGCCAGGCTAAATAAATCTCTGTTAATGAGCCTGTTATTTTATAGCCTTCTTATTAGGGTCAGTGGGTAAGTAGGCAGCTTTATTTATGGGCTACGTTCACATGGCACCCTGGTTGTAGAATGACAGAGGAAGCTTGAGAGGGCCAAGACAGAATCAACAGAGTGGGTCGAAGGCAACCCTGAAAAAGGATTCCTGTAAATATAACTTGGCTGCGAGCAAATGGCACCAGAATATTTTCAAAGACAACATCGTGTTATACCTCGTCCACCACCCCACCGCACACCCTTGACTCATATTCCCTTCTCCATTTTTGCAGTTTTGAAACAACATGAAGAAATATGCAGGTGGGCCGTAAGCCGCAATTCGTTATTATAGGTCATGAGACAAATATATTCTCAAAGATTTTATAAAAATTTTTGTAAAACTTTTTTTTTTTCTATTTAAGGACGTAAATATGAAATATAAATAAAATAGTTAACATATATCATGTTGTTGAATAAATTGCTAAGTTCACATTTTTATGGAAATAATAATTCTATTTAAGGACGTAAATATGAAATATAAATAAAATTGTTAACATATATCATGTTGTTGAATAAATTGCTAAGTTCACATTTTTATGGAAATAATAATTCTATTTAAGGACGTAAATATGAAATATAAATAAAATTGTTAACGTATATCATGTTGTTGAATAAATTGTTAACGTATATCATGTTGTTGAATAAATTGTTAAGTCCACATTTTTATGGAAATAATAATTCTATTTAAGGACGTAAATATGAAATATAAATAAAATTGTTAACGTATATCATGTTGTTGAATAAATTGTTAACGTATATCATGTTGTTGAATAAATTGTTAACGTATATCATGTTGTTGAATAAATTGTTAAGTCCACATTTTTATGGAAATAATAATTCTATTTAAGGACGTAAATATGAAATATAAATAAAATTGTTAACATATATCATGTTGTTGAATAAATTGCTAAGTTCACATTTTTATGGAAATAATAATTCTATTTAAGGACGTAAATATGAAATATAAATAAAATTGTTAACGTATATCATGTTGTTGAATAAATTGTTAACGTATATCATGTTGTTGAATAAATTGTTAAGTCCACATTTTTATGGAAATAATAATTCTATTTAAGGACGTAAATATGAAATATAAATAAAATTGTTAACGTATATCATGTTGTTGAATAAATTGTTAACGTATATCATGTTGTTGAATAAATTGTTAAGTCCACATTTTTATGGAAATAATAATTCTATTTAAGGACGTAAATATGAAATATAAATAAAATTGTTAACGTATATCATGTTGTTGAATAAATTGTTAACGTATATCATGTTGTTGAATAAATTGTTAAGTCCACATTTTTATGGAAATAATAATTCTATTTAAGGACGTAAATATGAAATATAAATAAAATTGTTAACGTATATCATGTTGTTGAATAAATTGTTAACGTATATCATGTTGTTGAATAAATTGTTAACGTATATCATGTTGTTGAATAAATTGTTAAGTCCACATTTTTATGGAAATAATAATTCTATTTAAGGACGTAAATATGAAATATAAATAAAATTGTTAACATATATCATGTTGTTGAATAAATTGCTAAGTTCACATTTTTATGGAAATAATAATTCTATTTAAGGACGTAAATATGAAATATAAATAAAATTGTTAATGTATATCATGTTGTTGAATAAATTGTTAACGTATATCATGTTGTTGAATATATTGTTAAGTCCACATTTTTATGGAAATAATAATCCAACGCAATGGAAAATGAAAGACCGAATTTTTTTTTATATATATATTCATCAACGTTTCGTCTTTAATTCAAGTCATCTTGAGAAAGTCTTCAGATAAAGACGAAACATTGCTGAATATATAAAAAACTTTCTGGTTTTTCCGTTTCTCTTTTTCCATATATATACATGGTGATTGGAAAGTAGCACCCTATACTTGGAAGTTATTCTTGAAATATAATTTACACAACAAATGAAGGGGGGGGGAGCAAAAGTTATGAATTATGCGTTATTTTTTCCTTTAGTCCTCACATTCCACGAGCAATGTTTTGGACAATGGGGGGAAAGTGCTGTTTTATGGGTCAGCTGCTGTTTTCAATCCTCTCATAGTATTCATCACCATTCATCTGTCAATCTATCAATCTTAGAGTGGGTTTTTAGCCTTGATAAATGTTGACTCATTAGTTTTAAAAAATTAATTTAAAAAAATCAGTTGATGCGGTTTCCAGGCAGCTTTAGAAGCTGGTGGCGATTGCTGGCACCCATATCGAATTTTCAATTGCACCCCATACACTTTCTTATCATATTTATTTCTTGTAAAAATTATATTTCAGTAATAAATTACGAGCAATTAATAAAATATAGGGAGTTGCTTTCCAATCACTGTATAAATATATATATATATATATATATATATCACACAGTACTCTTAAGGGTAGTATATTATTATTATTATTTTATTATTATTTATTTATGTATATATAAGTGAAATTTTAAGCTGAATTATTTCGACACTTGATTATTGAGGAAATGGTAGTTTGATCAGTACCATTGGAGAGCCATGCATATTATAACTGTCCTGTTTTGAAATCTCCGAAACAGTTACATGGTAAACAGCTGATGATCCCCGTGTTAATATTAGATGCTTACGTTAAGGTTTCCTGTTTTTGTTTCACTGTTAGATACTTAATCCCCCTTTAATCTATATACTTACTTGCAACTTTATTCTACACCAGTTTATGGTTGTTCGTGTATTTTAATCACTCTACCGACGATTCCCCTGACGAGAGTCGGACGAAAGGCTGCCTTGGGAACTTTAAGCTGTTTTTTATTTTTTTTATGCTAATGTGAGAACTTTGTTTTTATTCGTGAATTTTTTTATTCGTAAATTCCGAAACCATACAAAACGGTTTTTTTTAAATTTGTTTTATATAAAATTATTTTCTCTTTTTTTTTTTTTTCTATTTCATCTTATATAAAGTTTTCCCCATATTATTCATTATATATATATATATATATAAAGGAGAGAGAGAGAGCGGGAGAACTTGAAACCGCCACGTCTAGCCCACACTCCTCACCTGTAACCATTACATCATTCCACTCCCATAAATGCACTAAGCTTTAACATTTACTGCAGTTTCATGGTTTTCACCATTTATCCGAATTATGTCGTTTGGCATAAAACAAGCTGGGATCAGAAAAGATCAGGGGTTAGGGTTAGGTTTAGGGTTATCTACCGTTATTTAATTATTTATTTATTAGTTTTTAAATTTATATATTTATTAATATCTTTTAATCTTATTTGCTGTTGTCTTTAATTATTCGAGCACTAATGGACAATTATTTGTATGCTGCAATTTTTATTTATTTATTTGCTTTTGGATATATTAATTTATTTATTTTATTCACTAAAGGACAATTGTTTTTGTTGTTTTATATAAAATATTGATTACTTGCAATTATTTGTCCAATTATTTGGACAATTGTTTTTTTGTTTTTTTTTCATTTTTTAATTAAATTATTTGTTTTATTTATTCTTATTTTGATATTATTTAATTTGTGCTTAAATAGAAAAGTTAAGTATTTTGTTTTGAAGACCCCACACACATTTTCTAGAATCAAAATAAGTAATGGATTTTGATCAAAATTGGAATAAGGATTCTAGACATAGGGTTTAGTAGATTTAGATGTTGATTTTAATCTTTGTAAGGAGACATAAAAGTTGTGAAAACTGTTCTATCCGCGTAAATTATTTACCTGTCCTGGGATGGGTATTCTTCTAGCATATATATATATATATATATATATATATATATATATATGCAAACATTGTTAAAAATAACAGAATTCGTCTGTTTAATTATACCTTTTTAATTTTTTTTAAATATTTGTGATGGTCTTTTTTGTAGTAAATCAAAAGAATTAATAAATGTTTCATAGGTTTCACCTGAGGATGATTCGACGGAGAATTGAAAACGTTCGTGAAACCTATGGAACATTTATTAAGTTTTTTGATTTTAATACAAAAAAGACCATAAGAAAAATTGAAAAATAAAAAAAGACGAATTCTGTTATTTTTAACAATGTTTGCATACATGAGAAAATGCTGCCTAAATACACACTATATATATATATATATATATATATATATATATATATATAATAATAAAATGACGACATCTATCTATAAATTGCAATACATTTTTTCACAGGGTTCTTGGCTCAGTGGTAGAGTGTCTCACTATGTTTAGCCACGCTGATAAGTCGTAGACAACGAAATACGTGTCCGAGGATAATATATATATAATTGATAATTGTCTGTGTTTATGTGTGCATGATGTTTTATTAAATTTCATCTTGACACCCGCTGAAGAATCACTAGTCGCCTACTTGATGATCTAATATACGAATAAATTCTGGTGGTTCATGTTACCTTCTCCCCGTGAATAGCTTTTGTGACGTCATTGTTTTTGTGACGTCATCCATTCAAACAGTGGTGGAGATAACCGTCTACAGTGGGTGACATCATCCATTAAAACAGAGCCGTGGAATGATCGTGCACAGTGGATGACGTCACCAAGACGAATGATGTCATCCATCAAACCAGAGAGAGATGGAGGAAGAGATCCTTTAAGAGCGTCTATAATATTGAGATGTTACATGAGAGCGTGATTACGTTCTAAGAGCTGTGCAAGATTCAAAAGTTTAATTGCTTAACCGTTAAGAATTTGATTACGTTCTAAGTGTGTTCAAGATTCAAACATATAATTGTTTAATGGTTAAGAATTTGGAAACGTTAATTACTATGCTAGACACTTTAAAATATTGTTACTAGTTTCGTAATTTACATTATTGATTGCGGGATGTTTAGTTTTTATGTAGAGGGCTTCAAGAATTTTTAAGCAATTATACGTTTGAAGTTGTAAATTACTAGCCGTTATAATAATAAAAAACTCAACAGCAAAGACATATTTTTAAAGACACCAAGACTAACACCACCTGAAGATGATCGGACGAATCAAATCGAAAGAACTCGCGAAAAAAGAAAAGAAAATGGAACAAGAAAACCATGGAACTTACATACAGCAATTTGACCGAAACACTCGGAAAATTGAAAAAAAAAAAAGTCTTATCAAGCAAAAAATTCTGTGTTATTTAATAATGTTTGCCTAAATGAAAATATGCTGCCTAAATACACATACAATATATATATATATATATATATATATATATATATATATATATATATTTAATAAAAATTTATTATATATATATAATAAATTTTAATTATATATATATATATAATAAATTTTAATTATATATATATATATAATAAATTTTAATTATATATATATATATAATAAATTTTAATTATATATATATAATAAATTTTTATTATATATATATAATAAATTTTTATTATATATATATAATTAATTTTTATTATATATATATATATAATAAATTTTTATTATATATATACATATATATAATAAATTTTTATTCATACAAACATTATTGGTTACATATGTGCATACATGTTTCGGTTGTACTCTTCACAGAGAGTCCACCTCTTCAGACCAAAGAAGAGCTCTGTGAAGAGTACAACCGAAACATGTATGCACATATGTAACCAATAATTTTTGTATAAATAAAAATTTATACTTAATGTAATGAGTTAGTCAAAAGGATAGAATAGAATGCGTTTAAGAAGACTAAGTTTGCTTGAAGAAGCTTTATTCGACAAAGATCTACGCAGGGATCTAGTGTCTACGAGGTACAATGGCTGACTAAAAAAGAAAGAGTGATCAAGGGAAGTAATTCACTTCCGAAGCATAGAAGGGGATAGAAGAGTTCTCTTTTCATCACACTTAAGAACAGCTCTACTTGTTATTGAGCACTTTTTATAAACACTGCAGTTTCAACGGATTTACATCTACAGAAACTAATGCAATACATGTACTATATATATATATATATATATATATATATTATACATAATGGTATAAAATATTGTATTTAAACAAACATTTTTGACGACACATTTGCAAACATGTTTCAGTTCTAGCAGGAAAAAGCTGAACTTCCTCACGCCACCTTTTAATATTGATGCAAAAGATGAAACTCTCTCTCTCTCTCTCTATCTATATATATATATATATATATATATATATATATATATATATATATATATATATATATATATATATATAATTTATATATATATATATATATAATGTAATCTATGTGAAAACATTTTTAATTTCAGTAATCATAGCATGTTTATTTCAAAAAAGCACTCAAAATAAAATTGGCCGAGGCAGTTACAAGATATAGGTTCGGAACTGTTTTCAAAAACGTCTTCAGATTTTAAATCCAGCTTACATACATAAATACATATTTACACGCATATATATAATCTCTTTATAAGTAATATAGGTTGCATCATTTAAAATCATGTTCTTGGGGTTATTTTAAGAGCCCTTTTGTATTTTATCTTAGGCCTTTGCACCGTGTTTAGATAAGTTTTACAAGACTTCTCTTAATCTGCCACAACATTTTTGATAAAAAGAGAATATGTATATGTATATATATATATATATATATATATATATATATATATATATATATATATATATATAAAGAATCTCTAAAAATAAAGTGCTAAAAAGGCAACGTCTTTTTTTTTTTTTTTTTCATTATCAAAGTAACCTTAAATTATCATTGCCCCCCAATGGAGTTATCTCCCTTGTATCACAGCAGGCATATAACGACCATGACGAAAAAGATTTTTTTTCTTTTTTTTATATCCTTATGCGTAATATCACTGTGGGTTTATCGTTTTATCGGCTTCTTTTTTTATTTATTTTTATTTCTATTTCTATTTTTTTATTGACGATAATTCTAAGAAGATATTCTTGGATCGTCTTATCTTATCTGCCCCCCCCCCCCTGCAAAGTGTTAGATTGAGAATCAGAGAATCAGCTAAAAACCTCTAACTTGGACCAACCACTGGCGTTGACTGGGGTGATATGGAAACTTGAAAAAGTACTTTTTATTTTATTTTTAAATTTTTAGTATCGTCTCTGTTTTCTTTTTTTTCTTTTTTTTATTTATTTTATTTCGTGGGACTATACATAAGTTTAAAAGTGTTTTTTTAGGAGCTTATAACTCATCTACAATATCAGCTAATGAACATGTAATAAGAAATAATGTCATGTTACCTCGCTATTGGGATTATCTCCCTTGAATAATAACTCTATAGTATATAGATAATTTATTTTAAAAAAGGACTACTTCCCCTATTCTTTGAAAATAATTATCTACCTTTGTCTACAATGGATTACTTCCCTTGTAAATCCGAAACAGCCGTATCTGATGAAACTAGACAATTCTCGTTGACAAATCAATAGGCATTTTATTTTGGCAGGTTGAATGTGAAAAACCTTTGTTCGTCTTCTCTATGGAACCGCTGTCGCTTGTTTTGAGGTTTTTTTGGTTTTTTTTAATGTTACAACATTACGAGTTGTCCGCGTAGGACTACACTTTTTTTAATAAACTGCAGTGAAGTATGTTGTTAAAATACCAAAATCATGGTCCAGCGATAATAAATGAAATTGTCTAGTCAGAATCAAAGTTTTATATGTCAGCTTATATGCTATTCAGGCCCAACTGTTAAAATCTCACAAGATAACTTTGTATGTTAAAAGAACAATTGACACAAATGTTTAAAAGAATTTAAAGATTTTATTTTCTGCAGTCGACGTCAAATACATTTAAGTAGTTAAAATATATTTACTTTGTAGCTCAATACAATTAGCAATTATGTACTCTATTGTGCAATGCAATTATGTACTCTATTGTGCAATGCAATTATGTACTCTATTGTGCAATTAGCAATTATGTACTCTATTGTGCAATTAGTAATTGTGTACACTATTGTGCAATTAGCAATTATGTACTCTATTGTGCAATGCAATTATGTACTCTATTGTACAATTAGCAATTATGTACTCTATTGTGCAATGCAATTATGTACTCTATTGTGCAACTACCAATTATGTACTCTATTGTGCAACTACCAATTATGTACTCTATTGTGCAACTACCAATTATGTACTCTATTGTGCAACTACCAATTATATACTCTATTGTGCAACTACCAATTATATACTCTATTGTGCAACTACCAATTATGTACTCTATTGTGCAATTGGCACTTATGTACTCTATTGCTTAATGCAATTAGCAATTGTGTACTGTATTGTTAAATACAACTACCAATTGTGTACTCTATTGCACAATGAGGTGAGCAATTATGTACTCTATTGCTCAATGCAACTACCAATTAAATACTTTGTAGTTCAATGCAACTAGCATTTATGTATTTTGAAACACTACAATTAGCAAACATATGCACATGCAGTGTGCGTGTGTTGGCTACGAGAAATAAATAAGTAAAATTCAAGTATTAAACAATCTTGTGTGATCTTTCACCTAGTTTTTATTTTGTAATTGACTAGTTTAAAGTCGCTAATTATTAACAGCAAAATTTGCTTCGGCAATACTCCCAAACAACTTATATTTTATTTCAATTCATATTATACTAAAACGTACAAAATAAAATAGTTTTGAAAGTTATAAACATTATTTTCATACTTTTTACGTTTTTTGCGACTACGTGTTCGTTTATATCTTTCCATATAAGTGGTCGCCATTTTTGTGTATGTTGTTATCGTGGATAACGCACTTGATTGCCAGAAGAAAGGAGAAAGAAACAGTTGGATTTACATACACACACATTTATTCTCAGATAAACAGTTTGTTGAAGGCAAATGTAAAGGGATTACAGAAACATGTCATGTGGCACACGTTATAAGATAGAATGGGGAACAGACATTAGTATTAAATAAGGAATACATTAACATCCCAAATACAATTAGTAAAGAATACATGTTGCCAGGGTCGTAGATAGAGAAATATGCGTGAGCAATGAAAATAAATTTTACTTTCTTTTATGGAAATCGCTCCAAACAAGGCATGAAGCCACTTGATGTAAGGAGCTGACAATAACAAATATGATTATCGCAAAGACAGGAGATGCCTATTGGCCTTAGTCTTGAAAAGACAAAGGTTATAGGTAGGAGGGAAACAGTCAGCAGAAAGAGAATCTCATTGAGGGGAGGGTTTTTTTGTAAAGAAATTTAGGTAACATCGTAGTTATAAAAAGATAATCGGAACGAAATTGCTCCAGTCAAGAAGTTCCAAAAGTAGGTTTTATTTTACCTATATCTGAAAGAAATATCGTAGTGTAAATTATTTACAATAGATTTTGGTCATTTCCTAATATATAGTGGCTTATTATTAAAAATAAAATAGTGTTTGCCATTGCTATCGCTCTCAAACACTTTTTTATATTTAAATCCATGTTTTAGTTTAAAATAAATAAGTAAATAAATAAATAAGGAATACTGTATAACATTTTTTTAAAAAGTAAGTTATAGCAAGTTTAATTGTATGAGATACGCGAAAAAAAGTTGATCTGGGGGAAAAATAACTGATATAAAAAAAATCAAGAAGGGAGATAACTCCTTTTTTCTCAAGTAAGGAACAGGGTAAGCAACTTGCAAAGAAAAACATTATTTTACCAACGAAGTTATCTCCCTTTTTGATTTTTCTTATATCGGCCATCTTGCATGAAAGATTAAACTTGCTATAATTGGTGCTGATATCGATCTTGACCCAGTTTTCGTGAGGTTCGACTCGAAGCGTTCGGCTGTCCTACGCAAACGCCCGAGAGTTGACGAGCCGATTTGTACCAGACGACAATTTTGATACGGTGCTGCGTTCTATGATTTTAATGTTTTGCTTGTTTTGTTTTTTTGTTTTTTGTTGTTAGGGTTAAGGTTTAGGGTTAGGGTTTAGGGTTAGGGTTAAAACTATTCATTTGATAACAGTAATTTCGCTCTTTTTGCTTGTTTTATTTGTTTTGTTGTTTAAAAAAATTCTTGCAAATATAACTAAAAATTATAGGACGCAGCAACGTATCAAAATAACAAAAAATATTTATTTGATAACAGTAACTTCGCTATGTTTTGCTTGTTTCTTTTTTTGTTGTTGTTGTTTCTTTTAGAAAATTTCTTGAAAATATAACTTACAATCACAGGACGCAGCACCGTATCAAAATTGTCGTCTGATACCATTCGGCTCGTCAACACTCGGGCGTTTGCGTAGGACAGCCAAACGCTTCCGAGTCGAACCTCACGAAAACTGGTTCAGCATCGATATCAGTACCCTATAATTGACTGTTTAATGTTATTTGGCTTTACTAAAACATTGTTTTAGATAAATTAATAAATAAGTTGGCAATTGTGCAGTATAGTTAACAAGAAAAAAGGTGAATACGATGTTTAAATTTTCGACCGATTGGTTACAGTTATTAGTTTTATTTTTGTTTAATTTTCAATTTTTCAATTGTTAAACATACGACATCGACTCGTCACAAAGTCAAGAAACGTCAACCATTTTGATTTTTTTTTTCTTTCTTTCATTTTTTTTTTTCTTTCTTTCATTTCGAGGAGACAATACAAAAAAAAATTTTAATTAAAAAAAAGAACACTTTTAAAAAGTTCCAGAACTCAAAAAACTATGCTAGTTAATAGAATGTTAAATATTCCTGCGTTTAGTAAAAATTATTTGTTGTAAATTTTTTTTTTTCACACACTTTTTTCTTGTCAACTATACTGCACAAATGTCAGTCAGTTGTTTGCAAGTAATGCCCAAGTCCATTTCACTGTAATAAGCGACCGTACAGAAGGAAATGATCGAGATTTGATCTCGGCCCTGTCGATTCCGTTAGTCGTGGTTTTATCTCGGACAATCACGCAAATAAATAAGGAAAACAGTACTCCTATAGCTGACGCACCATGTTTCCGTGACTTCGCGTCGTCAACGTTCGCACAGGTTACGGAATCGCCCGAGAATTGACGAGGCGAAAACTGCCAAACGCTAAATTGAAGACTGGCAGCCGATAAATTACGACGAAGAAAATCAAACTAAAATATATAATAAAAAAACAAACGACCCACAGCTAAACAACTGTTATTAATTAGATGTTTATTTTTGTTCTTTTTTGTCAAAGGAACCATTGTCAATCAAATGTTTTTTAAATAAAATGTGTTTTTGTTTGGGCACCGGAAAGATTCCAATGATGATTTTTGTTATTATTTTTTATTTAATTTTTAATGATTTTTGTTTTTTTTTACAATGTTGTCAATTTTTTCTTGTTAACATAAACACCGCAACAACTGTTTTTTTGTTTTGTTGTTTTTTTTTTGTTTTTTTTTTAGCATATTTTGTTTGTTTGTTTTTTTTTATTATCATTATTTTAACGAAAACAAACTGTTTATAAACAAATGTTACTTGGTTAATAGTTTCATCAACTCTCGGGCGCTTCCGAGATCTGCTCGAACGTTGACGACGCGAAGTCACGGAAACATGGTGCGTCAGCTATAAGAGTACCAAGAAAACATACGAAACTTTAAATCCTTGCGTAAGAATAAACTGAGAAAAAAAAATAATGATTTAAACTGATTTTGTAACGGAAGGAATTATTTCCCTTTCATAACTTTTAGTTTGCTAAATCTAAGGGAAATAACTCGTTCCTTTACAAAAGGAAAAGAATGGCTTTCTACTTCGTATGAAATTCTGAATTTTAATGTCAGCTTTTTCTTTCTATATTTTTTTATTTGGAAACATATATATATATATATATATATATATATATATATATATATATATATATATATATTAGACGTACCCGTGACTCGTTGGGTAACTGCAACTATCTATTCTATTTTGTTTCCATTCGAAACTTCATAAACTCTGACATATTTGCCTTGCATAACTAAAAATAGTAAGTCTCTTTATTTATTTGATTATTATGGTTATTATTTACTAACTAGGAGTTATCACACTGGTCATCGTCAGCGGTCACCCACTGCCGACAACCTGTGGTATTCCCTGGAGTCCGAGTGACAACAAGTCTCCTCAGGCCTCCAGTATGCTCCACCTCTTTTCGTTCATCACCGCTGATGACCTTGCAGTAATCGCAACAGCCACCTACCAACGATTTCCCGCTGATAAGGGCCATCGGTCCCCTCTGGGGCCCGAGTGGCAACAAGCCTTCCCGAGGTCCCAGAGCTGTCCGCGCTCTTCCAGTGGAGGTCTGGTTTGCGCTTTCCCTCCTCGACCCTCTGTCCATAATTTTTGTGGCGTCAGCCTATGCTTGCGCCTCTCTCGTGCGGTTGTATTTTCCCCGGTTCTGTTGTCTTGTGCTTCCATGTGTTTGTTCTCCATTCGTTGCTTATGTGGGTTGGTTTCCGCATTCGAGGACATTTCTCAGGATTGTAGCTGTTTTGATCATTACTGTCCTTTGTATGGTCTCAGTTATCCCTTTGATTCCTATTTCTCCTAGTCTTTTCTCCATGTTTTTGGGGACTGTTCCTAGTGCTCCTATGATTATTGGTGTTATACTGACTTTCTTCATGTTCCATATTCCTTTCAGTTCTCTGGCAAGTTCAGTATATTTGCTTCTTTTTTCCGTCTCTTTGATCTTCACTCTGTGGTCTGCTGGAACGGCAAAGTCCACGATTTTGCAGGATTTTTCTTTCTTGTTGATTATTATCATATCCGGTCTTATTATTATTATTATTATTATTTATTCTTATATAGAAGTAAAAAAAGGTGTATTTTGCCATTTAATTTACATACGCGTTTGTGGTTGCATAGACACACTATGTAAATTAGATGATGAAGCTGACAAAAGAGTCACTCTTTCTCTAAATGCTCACATAGACATTAAGAATTATTAGGGAGTGGGTGTATGAACATAGAGCGAGAGGGGCAAGAAAAATACATCGATGGCTATTTTTCTATTGTTTTACCATTTTTCTTTTTTCCTTTTTCAAATCAACGTCTTTTTGAACGCGCTGCGTATTTTCAAATAGTTACACACGCACCAAAACATCTCATTTTGCGCTTCTTTTCCTGTGTTTTGTCGTTTTTCTCAATAAATTATAAATCTTCACTTTTTCCAAAGACGTTCGTTTATCCGGACGAAACCGGTCAATCACTTGTTTATTTGTTGTTGTTTTGTTTTTAATTTTACCTGTGTTTAATTTTTTTTATCGTTTCATTCTTCATACATTGATAGCGAAGTAAGATATAGGTGACTTGTTCAGTTAATGATAAATTACGCCTAACTAGAGCAATCAAAACGGAAATGTTTTCAAACATAAGTCAATCCCAGAACTAAGGTATATATTTACATGTATTTTGTGCTATTAGAGTGTATATAGGAAAAAGCCTTAGGGAAGCAAAACTCACATCTAGTAATCTATATAATAAAAGTGAACGTGCGTGTGTCCGGCTTGCTTCAATAATCATGTATGCAAATTGAATTTTATGAGCAAAGAGAGGAAGGCTTGATCTTAATAATAACTGATAATAATAAATGAAAGAAAAGAATAATCATGTATGCAAATTGAATTTTATGAGCAAAGAGAGGAAGGCTTGATCTTAATAATAACTGATAATAATAAATGAAAGAAAAGAATAATCATGTATGCAAATTGAATTTTATCAGCAAAGAGAGGAAGGCTTGATCTTAATAATAACTGATAATAATAAATGAAAGAAAAGAATAATCATGTATGCAAATTGAATTTTATCAGCAAAGAGAGGAAGGCTTGATCTTAATAATAACTGATAATAATAAATGAAAGAAAAGAATAATCATGTATGCAAATTGAATTTTATGAGCAAAGAGAGGAAGGCTTGATCTTAATAATAACTGATAATAATAAATGAAAGAAAAGAATAATCATGTATGCAAATTGAATTTTATCAGCAAAGAGAGGAAGGCTTGATCTTAATAATAACTGATAATAATAAATGAAAGAAAAGAATAATCATGTATGCAAATTGAATTTTATCAGCAAAGAGAGGAAGGCTTGATCTTAATAACAAGTTGCCACAGGAATGTTTCACTACAGACTACAACATGATCCACAGGTGGGAAGTTTGTGGAAAGAAACTCTGTTCATGGAAGTTCTGTTTGGTTTTAGGTACACAGGGGGGGGGGGTTCGTTGCAGTGTTGGAAGAAAGGCAAGTTTTTGCTGAGAAGGTCTTACGAGGGGCGGGGGGTGCAGTGCTTGAAGCTCAGTCGAAAATCTACCTTGGAAATACTGTAAGAGTAGGGAAATACTAGCGGCGCCCCAAATGTACGTTACAAGAAAAGAGATCATCTGCCACTTGGTTTCAAAGTCGATTTTGTACTCTCTCAAAGGCAAGTAAGAGTGCTCTGGGCAGTACCTCCCCAGATGTGGCAGGAGTACTCCATCTTGGATCGAATCTGATTCTTATACATATAGATGATTGCATCAGGAGTCAGGTACTTTCTGGTGCAGTAGAATGATCCAAACATTTTTCCAGTGATTTTTACCAACGGATTCGATGTAAGTTTTCCATTTCACGATCTAGGATGAAAGTCAGTTCTAGGAGCTTGTCAAAGCTTGTGGCTTCTTCGAAGACATGATCGTTTTCAAGTCCAATGTCAACAAATATCTGTTGCGTTGTCCTGTGAATAAATCATAGTTCTCAATCCTTTCATAGTCCTGTTCCATCATCCAATTGAAAATCTCACTGATCCTTATCCTCGAGTGGCTTTTGGTCTTAGTAAATGGTATTAGTATAAAAAAAGCCTTGTAGAATAAATAACTGTTTATTTAATAACGGTATTACCTAAGCAAATACGCGTATCAGCCAAAAAGCAGCCAGCGTTATACAAAACGTATATCTTGTGAGATTTTAAAAGTTGGACCTAAATAGCATTTAAGCTGTATACACTAATATATATATATATATAATAGTAATAAGCTTGCTCGCTTGATGAGAAGTGCCGAGAAGGAGGTAACAGAGGAAAAGGGTAGTGGTGGGAGGGTGAGAAAAGGAGGGGTAGGAGGAGGAGGAAGGGGTAGTAGTAAGAGGAGGAAGCATAAAAAGGGAGAGTAAAAAAACTGACTTAAATGAAGACGAAAAGGGAAAACAGTTGTTATGGGAGTTACCTCCCTTGCATTCGTCATTGTTAGGAATAGTTAAAAAAAAAAAAAAAAAAAAAGAAAGATTTTCGACTCAGATTTCGTCAATATTTGTTTTATGGAAACTGCTTCGATATAAAACGTAGGTGCTTGTAGATAAGAAATGCACAGGCGAAATATGGCGTTTCAAAATAAATTAACATGAAAACTCTCTTGGGGATGACACGGTGGCTAAGTGGTTAGCGACGCAGACCGGTTGTGCCGGGTTCGAATCCAGTTCGTTCCACAGAAACACTTTTATTAAAACCCACACCACACCTGACCTTGCGTCCAACCTCCTGGAGACGACGTACATAAAATACTTACGTATCAGGCAAAGGTAGGTATATACACAAAAAAATATGGGGAAATTATCGAGTAGAATATTAATTAAAAATAAAGATCAGTTTATCGTATTTTTAGGAATTTTCATTGATTTGTGATTGGTACAGGCGCAAAAGGGGGGACAGGGGAGATAAGTCGGTAAAATGCGTTCGTGTTCATGGAGAATCGGAAATATACGAAAAAAGTTATTTATATTTTTAATCAAAATTCTACTCGATAATTTTCCATAATTTTTGGCGTAGATACCTACTTTTGCCTGATACGTGAGTATATCAAAGAGTTTTCCTGTTAATTTATTTTGAACTGTCATATTTCACTTGTGTATTTGTATCTACAAGCACCAAAACGTATTCTATTTTACTTTGATTGTGATTTTTATACCATACCAAAGTCTTTTACAATTGTGTTGCACCGGGATTGGGAACTGTTAGCCTTAGCTAATTGCTTTCATTATGTATTGTTTTAATCACAGTAGACTAGCGAATCCTGTTGATTAGGTGATCATTTTATTGATTTTATATATACAGGGTGACCCCCCCCCCCCCCAAAAAAAAAGGACCCCGTGTACACTTTATGTGATATCTCCTTTATTTATTTACCGATTGCCCTTATTTTACAAGACATGGCAGAATCAACGACCTTATGTACACCAAGATCTCAGTGGGAGCTGGGACAAAGAATACACTGTGTTAAATTTTACTACAAGACAGACTCGTTTAAGAAAACCCAGGACAGTTTCATGCATCAGTTCGAATGTGAAAAGGCTCCATCCAAAAGCAGAATTCAGAACTGGGTGGACCACTTCGAGAAGTATGGGATCGTGGAGAACCTCAACGCTGCCAGTGAGAACCGTCCAAGCCACTCGGGACGTCCCAAGAAGCGGACAGCCGAGCTGGTCGAAAGTGTGAGAGAGTCTCTGAAAGAGAGTCCGAAACGCTCTGTGCGTAAGCGAAGTCAGTCCCTCGGTATCTCCGGTGAGACTTGCAGGAGAGTGCTGGTGAACAATATCAGGGCTTACCCATACAGAATACAGACGCTGCAGACCCTTAGAGCCTCAGACAAGAAGCAGAGGAGCGCTATGGCAGTCAAGATGCTCGATAAGATCGAGGAGACACCAGGTTTTCTTAACCTCCTTTGGACCACAGATGAAGCCCACTTCCATCTTGACGGAAAGGTGAACTCCAAGACAAATGTCTTCTGGGGGTCCTCCAGACCCAATCAAGTAGCCACCAAGCCCCTACACTCTCCTAATTGCATGGTGTGGGCTGCAATCTCGGTCAGAGGCATCATCGGACCAATCTTCATCGAAGAATCTGGCGCAGCAGTGACAGTCACCAAGGAGCGGTATGTGGAGGTCCTCAAAACCTTCAAGAGTGAGCTCCAGACCCTCTACCCGTCGCTCATGAGCAAGTTCTGATTTCAGCAAGACGGAGCAAGTTCTCACACCTCAAACCTGTCCCGAGATTGGCTGAAAGAGAACTTCGGAGGCCGAGTGATCGGTCTCAAGATTAATTTTGAGTGGCTACCCCATAGCTCGGACCTAGGCCCCCCAGATTATTTCCTTTGGGGCTATCTTAAGGACAGAGTGTACGCAGGGAAACCCAGAATCATCACGGAACTCAAGGAAGCCATCAGGGAGGAGATGAGAGCCATTCCCAATTCAATCTGTAAGGACGTCATGGACAACTTCGTTCTGCGCCTCAAGAAATGCACGGAGCTAAATGGAGGCCATCTAGAACACATGCTGTAGAACGTTAAAAAAAAGGCCAATGGCCCTAGTGTTTTGATATGATGTTTTGAATATAATAAACTAGTTATGACCAAAAATTCATTTCATTCGGACGAAACACTAAGAAACGGGGCCTAATTAGACTTGGGGCCGCCCGTTTTTGGGGGGGTCACCCTGTATATATATAGATATATAAGTACTGTGTGGTAGGGCAGGAAAAATCCAGCAGAGTGCTCGATTAATTAAGAAATCCGAGATTTCGAAGGATTAAGAGCGTAAATATTTATTTATAAAATACAGAAATTCAATGTAACATCCCGCTTTGAAACCGACGGTACTGATGTTACATTGAATTTCTGTATTTTATAAATAAATATATAGATATATAAATATATAGATATATATTTTCTTCGGGGAGAGTAGATTCTTGGATCTTATAAGCTAGAATCTCAGTGGATGTTTTGCTCCACTTTTCAAACTTTGAGTAGTGGTAGCAAAACAATAGCACCTTCTTTTGTGCAACAGTCGATGGTTGGGCTTTTAAGCCTCTTATGTTTCTGTTTTTGTTGCTGTATTTGATGGAGATAAGGGGCCAGGACCTTTTGTCTCAAGGTCTGATGGCTGACCCTGGTTGGCTTCTGTCATGGATGGAACACCATTTCCACAGGCAGGAAGGTCCACACCATTGCTTACAACTTCCCGCCTGGTGTATGAACGGGTTGATGGCCCCTTTTTATCCTGGGTACTGGCCTGCCAGTATTTATTTTTGTTTTTATTCATATTTTTTATTATTCATTTCCTCATTGTCAACGGCTTCTAATTCTTTATTCGAAGCTGCCCTCTATTAATAGAGGGGGTGCCCCCGTCCGCAATTCGGGAGACGTGCTGGATGGCTTGAGGAGACAGCACACCATTTTTTAAAAAATATTTGGTCAGGGTTTACTTCAAGTAAAAAGTATCCTCATGTCAAAGTCTCTGACAAACCCCTGTACAGAGAAACAAAAGACACCCGAAAGTGGTGTCTAGTAGGCATTCAAGTCCTCCCTTAAATATATAGAGAGAGGAGGACTTGAATATATATATATAATGTATCAAAGTTAAAAAAAAATTGAATTATGGGAACTACGCACTCAAATTCTAGTTTATATTAAGTATTAAATTGCTTTTAACTCCAATATGTAGTTAAAGCAAAATAAATTGTTTTGGACTATTAAAAGAATTTCTAAACTATTGATAATGTTTAACCATTTATTTATTCATTTATTTTATCGTTTATGTTTGAATTCATGTTTTGAAACATGACGTAAATCATAAATATATGACTTCATGCTAAAACTATAATTATTTTGTTACAGTAATGTTTTAAGCTCTATTTATAAGAAAGTCCAAATAGGTCAGTTAGTAGAACCATAGACTGAAGATGCTATGGTTTCGGTTTCGATTTCCGGTCATGGCATCCGTTTTATTTGTTGGGAATTTAATATTTACTATTAATGCAATATTTTCCATTTCTAAAAGTATTTAAGATCTCTATTAAGAAATGAAACAAATTCCACAATGTATTTATGATGTTTAAAAAAATTGTGACTGACGGAAAAAATTGTGACTGACGGAAAAAAGTGTGACTGATGGACCGACAGACGGACAAAATGTCTATTTATATCAGATAGACATTATTATATATCTATCTTCACGTGATAACTTTTCAAAGAAATAAAGTCAGAAAAATTTGAAAAACTAGACTTGCAAGTCATGTTTACCGTACAGTTTTACTTATAGTTAGGAAAGGGTGATGGATTCATACCTTTCCCTAAAGGATTATTGAAAGTAAATTAATAGTTCAAATAGAACTTAAACATGGCATGCATGGAGACCAGTAAATCGGGAGAGAGAAACAAACAGATTAAGCTACTAATAGCTTTGAGATGTCTATAGATAGATAGATAGGGTTTGAGATAGATAGATAGATAGATAGGGTTTGAGATAGATAGATAGATAGATAGGGTTTGAGATAGATAGATAGATAGATAGATAGATAGATAGGGTTTGAGATAGATAGATAGATAGATAGGGTTTGAGATAGATAGATAGATAGATAGGGTTTGAGATAGATAGATAGATAGATAGGGTTTGAGATAGATAGATAGATAGATAGATAGATAGGGTTTGAGATAGATAGATAGATAGATAGATAGATAGATAGGGTTTGAGATAGATAGATAGATAGATAGGGTTTGAGATAGATAGATAGATAGATAGGGTTTGAGATAGATAGATAGATAGATAGATAGGGTTTGAGATAGATAGATAGATAGATAGATAGATAGGGTTTGAGATAGATAGATAGATAGATAGGGTTTGAGATAGATAGATAGATAGATAGATAGGGTTTGAGATAGATAGATAGATAGATAGATAGATAGATAGATAGGGTTTGAGATAGATAGATAGATAGATAGGGTTTGAGATAGATAGATAGATAGATAGATAGATAGGGTTTGAGATAGATAGATAGATAGATAGGGTTTGAGATAGATAGATAGATAGATAGATAGGGTTTGAGATAGATAGATAGATAGATAGATAGGGTTTGAGATAGATAGATAGATAGATAGATAGGGTTTGAGATAGATAGATAGATAGATAGATAGGGTTTGAGATAGATAGATAGATAGATAGGGTTTGAGATAGATAGATAGATAGATAGGGTTTGAGATAGATAGATAGATAGATAGGGTTTGAGATAGATAGATAGATAGATAGATAGGGTTTGAGATAGATAGATAGATAGATAGATAGGGTTTGAGATAGATAGATAGATAGATAGGGTTTGAGATAGATAGATAGATAGATAGGGTTTGAGATAGATAGATAGATAGATAGATAGATAGGGTTTGAGATAGATAGATAGATAGATAGGGTTTGAGATAGATAGATAGATAGATAGGGTTTGAGATAGATAGATAGATAGATAGATAGGGTTTGAGATAGATAGATAGATAGATAGGGTTTGAGATAGATAGATAGATAGATAGGGTTTGAGATAGATAGATAGATAGATAGATAGATAGGGTTTGAGATAGATAGATAGATAGATAGATAGGGTTTGAGATAGATAGATAGATAGATAGATAGATAGGGTTTGAGATAGATAGATAGATAGATAGATAGATAGGGTTTGAGATAGATAGATAGATAGATAGATAGATAGGGTTTGAGATAGATAGATAGATAGATAGGGTTTGAGATAGATAGATAGATAGATAGATAGATAGATAGGGTTTGAGATAGATAGATAGATAGATAGATAGGGTTTGAGATAGATAGATAGATAGATAGATAGGGTTTGAGATAGATAGATAGATAGATAGATAGGGTTTGAGATAGATAGATAGATAGATAGATAGATAGGGTTTGAGATAGATAGATAGATAGATAGGGTTTGAGATAGATAGATAGATAGATAGGGTTTGAGATAGATAGATAGATAGATAGATAGGGTTTGAGATAGATAGATAGATAGATAGATAGATAGGGTTTGAGATAGATAGATAGATAGATAGGGTTTGAGATAGATAGATAGATAGATAGATAGATAGGGTTTGAGATAGATAGATAGATAGATAGATAGGGTTTGAGATAGATAGATAGATAGATAGGGTTTGAGATAGATAGATAGATAGATAGATAGGGTTTGAGATAGATAGATAGATAGATAGATAGGGTTTGAGATAGATAGATAGATAGATAGATAGGGTTTGAGATAGATAGATAGATAGATAGGGTTTGAGATAGATAGATAGATAGATAGGGTTTGAGATAGATAGATAGATAGATAGATAGGGTTTGAGATAGATAGATAGATAGATAGATAGGGTTTGAGATAGATAGATAGATAGATAGATAGGGTTTGAGATAGATAGATAGATAGGGTTTGAGATAGATAGATAGATAGATAGATAGGGTTTGAGATAGATAGATAGATAGGGTTTGAGATAGATAGATAGATAGATAGATAGGGTTTGAGATAGATAGATAGATAGGGTTTGAGATAGATAGATAGATAGATAGATAGGGTTTGAGATAGATAGATAGATAGGGTTTGAGATAGATAGATAGATAGATAGATAGATAGGGTTTGAGATAGATAGATAGGGTTTGAGATAGATAGATAGATAGATAGGGTTTGAGATAGATAGATAGATAGATAGATAGATAGATAGGGTTTGAGATAGATAGATAAGTAGATAGGGTTTGAGATAGATAGATAGATAGGGTTTGAGATAGATAGATAGATAGATAGATAGATAGGGTTTGAGATAGATAGATAGATAGATAGGGTTTGAGATAGATAGATAGATAGATAGATAGATAGATAGGGTTTGAGATAGATAGATAGATAGATAGGGTTTGAGATAGATAGATAGATAGATAGATAGATAGGGTTTGAGATAGATAGATAGATAGATAGGGTTTGAGATAGATAGATAGATAGGGTTTGAGATAGATAGATAGATAGATAGGGTTTGAGATAGATAGATAGATAGATAGGGTTTGAGATAGATAGATAGGGTTTGAGATAGATAGATAGATAGATAGATAGGGTTTGAGATAGATAGATAGATAGATAGATAGGGTTTGAGATAGATAGATAGATAGATAGATAGATAGGGTTTGAGATAGATAGATAGATAGATAGGGTTTGAGATAGATAGATAGATAGATAGATAGGGTTTGAGATAGATAGATAGATAGATAGATAGATAGGGTTTGAGATAGATAGATAGATAGATAGGGTTTGAGATAGATAGATAGATAGATAGGGTTTGAGATAGATAGATAGGGTTTGAGATAGATAGATAGATAGATAGGGTTTGAGATAGATAGATAGATAGATAGATAGATAGATAGATAGGGTTTGAGATAGATAGATAGATAGATAG
>OY744534.1:78646146-78651146 GCA_963556195.1 Sepiola atlantica
TAGATAAAAATAACACGAAAAACAGATATTAATAAACACGTTCATGTTTATTATATAAACAAACATAAAAGTTATATCAATTTACAAGAAATAAACGTAGATTCGCAAAAGAACTTCAAAGAATGGCTAAAAAGAGGAATATCAAATATATTGCGTGCGAGCCAAATCTGAATGACTGCCACTTTTAATCGGGGATTAAAGCCATTTTTAGCCTAATGTTCCGATTTGTTTCATTCCCCACGAGGGCAGAGTTAGACATAAGGTCGGTTTTTGAATGTGGGAAAATCCATCTCCCTCAAAAAGGGGCACTCTGGGTTGGGACAAACATTTTAATTACCTCAGTCTAAGAAGGATTTCTTCTTCACTGACCGAAGACAGAAAATGATTTTTTTTTAATATGGATATTCTTAAGGTTCATCCATTCAATCTGCACGTTTAGTGATGAAAAGTGATGAAATAAGCTTGACAGACCAACGAGAATGCAATTTCAAACTTATATGTGACAGACCAAAAAAAATGCAATTTCAAACTTAAGCATGACAGACCCAAAAAAATGCAATTTCAAACTTATGGGTGACAGATAAAAAAAATGTAATTTCAAACTTAAGCATGACAGACCAAAAAAAATGCAATTTCAAACTTATGGGTGACAGATAAAAAAAATGTAATTTCAAACTTAAGCATGACAGACCAAAAAAAATGCAATTTCAAACTTATGGGTGACAGACCAAAGAAAATATAATTTTAAACTTGAACATGACAGACCAAAAAAAATGCAATTTCAAACTTAAGCATGACAGACCAAAGAAAATCTTATTTAAAACTTAAGCATGACAGACCAACAAAAATGCTATTTCAATGATTCATGGACACATCTAAAAAGACAAAACTGTAAAAAGAAATCATTTTTTCACAGGATTCATTATAAAGGGAGATTATAAACTCTGTCTGCATGTATAAATATTTATAACTTAGGAATGCTAGATGATATAGTGTTGGATACTCCTTAGTGTGCAGCGATATTGCATGTGTAAAAATACTGTTAAAAAGCTGGAATTTTCACGTAAGATTAGAATAAGTAAAAAAAAGAAACTTTCCATTACAGTTTAAGTTAGAGGTGGAGCTGATGTGTATGGGAAGTTGCGTCCTGGGAGGAAGTATGTGGCAAAGAAGTGAGATGGTTTCTCTTTCTCGGGTGTTTGGCATCAAGGCGAATGGATGTCGGTTTCCAAAGCTCTTCAAACATCCATTAGCATAGTATGGAAGTAAAGAGATTTATTATTTTTTAGTTACTCCATTATTTGTAGAATTTTTTTAGTTATCCCATTATTTGTAAAAAAAATTTAGTTATCCCATTATTTGTAAAAAAAATTTTAGTTATCCCATTATTTGTAGAATTTTTTTAGTTATCCCATTATTTGTGAAAAATTTTAGTTATCCCATTATTTGTAGAATTTTTTTAGTTATCCCATTATTTGTGAGAAAATTTTAGTTATACCATTATTTGTAGAATTTTTTTAGTTATACCATTATTTGTAGAATTTTTTTTAGTTATCCCATTATTTGTAAAAAAATTTTAGTTTCCCATTATTTGTAGAATTTTTTTAGTTATCCCATTATTTGTGAAAAATTTTAGTTATCCCATTATTTGTGAAAAATTTTAGTTATCCCATTATTTGTAAAAAAATTTTAGTTATCCCATTATTTGTAGAATTTTTTAGTTATCCCATTATTTATAAAAAAAAATTTAGTTATCCCATTATTTGTAGAATTTTTTTAGTTATCCCATTATTTGTAGAAATTTTTTAGTTATCCCATTATTTGTAAAAAAATTTTAGTTATCCCATTATTTGTGAAAAATTTTTTAGTTATCCCATTATTTGTAAAACAGACGTTAAACTGATGATGAGGAATGAGGAGGAGGAGGAGGAGGAGGAGAAAATAAGAAGAATGTCTTCACAGATATATCACAGTTTCTGAATTTTTTGAATAAAACCAAAGTAGAACAAATAGTGGTAGTGGTTGTCATCCAACGGATTATGGGTACGTCTAGTATCTGTACCTTCCACTTTATAATAAAGACAAATGTGTATAACTTAATATATTAAAAATCCTCTTTCAAGTAATATTGAAAGTAGAGCACTATCGGAGAGACTAAAAATAGACATTCACCTGAAGCCTCAGTGCAATACTCCAACTCTGTCGTTGAGTTCTATCGTATGTCTAGATATTTATACTCGCCACTTTCAGTGTAAATATCACTTAATTTTTCTGTAATCACATGACAATCTCTTGTGGCCCCGAGGACGAAGTGAACGCTTACAGATTCCAGGCGCATCTGTGAACCAGGTTTGCGCCCTGTAACCGTCTGAGATTGTTATTTCCCTGCACTGATGAGAGCTGAAAGCTTGAAACGACGTCGTACATAGGTAAAATATTTTTTTTTAAATTAATATTATATATATATATATATATATATATATATATATATATATTCATTTTACTTCAGTGTAAAGTCTCAGAAATCAAGAGACCCCTTCCTGGGGCTAACACTTGATCTCTATATGAGATACAGGGTTTACTTGCAGGGTGAAGTATCCTCATGTAAGGTTTTCCTGACAAACCCTTGTACAAAGAGACCGAAGACACTCGAGGATGGTATCTCGTAGGTAATTCAAACTCTCAAGATAATTCAAGCTATATATATGTGGGTGTGTGTGTACTTCTATCTCGTCATGCAAAAGTTAGTGAATAAAACACATGCTTTTTACTAACCACCAGGCGAAACCATTTTTAAGTGATGAGAGAAGCGAGAATGCAAATAGCAAGTCAGACAATCCCCTCGGACTTAGTTTGCTGCCTGAAATGAATTTGCAAATAAATCCACCACTCTATAATAAAAAGTCAACGGTGGATGCTGTTTTTTCTTTAGGTCATCAGAAATGATAATAATAATTTATATGTGAAAAATTAAATTACTAACATATCAAAGATGCAGTTCTATGATTTCATATGAATATTTTAGTAATATATTTAGAAAAATAGTGAGTGTGAACACTGGCGAAGCCTATTTTTTTTTTTTTTTGTCACTTTATGATGGAGGGTGTAAATTTTGTGTGTAAATATGAAATGTTGTGAACTGCAAACTTCCGGTTCAAAGTTCATAGATTTCTACACAGATGCCAAATTGCATTGTGGGATTATTTTTTCTCATAAAAGACGTATTCCGTACCAGATTTCGTCAGATCTGATTACCTGGATTTCTTACCACTTACTTTTACTACTTACCTTGATTTATTGCAACTTGTTACGTGTCAGACACCTCCTAAGATGGAGTACAGTTGCCACATCTGGGGAGGTGCCGTTCAGAGCACTCTTTTCTTTTCTTGACTTTTCCAAATCGACTTCACAATCTATTGGGCGGAGGTGATCTCTTCTTTTCTCTTCTCTACAGCCCCTTTCTCACCAAACAGATGTCGCTAGACGTTCTCTACTTTATTTTTATTTCCATGGGAACTGCTCGACTGAACTTTAATCTCTTGTTGCATACCGTCCCAGGAATGGGCCGTGGCAGTTCTCGCTTAAACAACTGGTCATTTCTAACACCAAAAATGTATATGTTGCATACCTTTTAATTTCTCGTAAATTCTTTCTTTCTACCGTGAACATTGCCGTTCGCTGTGTCTGCAACAAAACCTTCATGACCGACTCACGAGACAATCAATCTTTTAAACTTTTAATTCTGTTTTATTCAGGCGTTAGTCTACCGTTGATCTTGGAGATGTTTCACTAACGCCGAGGGAGAGACCAAATTCCTACTTTATCGTAGTTAATTTCTACTTAAGTCCTTAGCCATTCGAGGAGGGGGGAGGGAAGAAGAAATCTCATGCCTGTATTCTCTTAGGGAATTTAATTCCCCTAATCATGTTGAAGACTACATAGAGAAATTGTCCGTTCGGCTCGCTTCCAAAACCCAGACTGGCAAAACACAGCTGACCACACAAAAGCCCGTGACGTCACAGAGCCCCTATCGCAGGTGCACATTGACCCTTGATCTGAGGTCTCGTCAACGTGGTGACCCCATCAGCGTCTGCGAGCTCCAACTGTGAGAACAGTTTATTCTGCATTCGAATGTACGAGTTCACCCGCACTAAACCAAACGATCTCCCCACACATGCGTCCACTTCAAGATGCGTCCGGCCCCACAGGGCCATTATCCAACACTCTGCCTCCTCCTTGTAAAGCTCTTACGACAAAAACTCATCTCTCTACCACACTGAACCCTCTCTCTCACAGACGTGATGTTGCTAGTCTCAGTCTTTTCTATAAATACTATTATGGCATATGGAGTATTGGGAGAAAATTTTGTAGACAAACATCACCCAACCTCAAGGTGAAATGTCGTCGCTATTTTAACCATTACAAAGAACTTAAATTGACAATGACATTTATAAAAATGAATGTTCTCATTTTAAACATTAATTCTTAACAAAATATTTTTTTCTTTTAAGTTGACTTAATTTTAAACAGGAAAAGAAAATATCAACCAATATCTGATTTGTTTGTTTTTCACCTTTTTTGCGTCCTTTTATTTTATATGTCATATTTAATAATAAATAATGATTCTGTCTGTTATTTTAAAATCTTCTCACATATAAATATTTCTTTTGTTTAAAATGACTCAAAACTTCTTTAGACTATATATTGGGTATTTAGAGTAATTTACTCCTCTCCAGGAGTTAGGCACAAGGCCAGTTTTTATCCTACTCCCACATGTAAGATGTGACCCAAGATCGGGTCGGAAAGTGGGGGTTGAAAAGCCAGCGCCCGAGAGGTGAGCACTCTGACCATTAAAAATTGCCTGGGCAGCCCCGTCGGCATTCTCCGGTAGGGGCGCCTCAAGCAGTAAGCAATTAACTTACTCCTCCCCAAAGAGGGGAGGCAAAGCCTGGGAGGGTGGACCTCCTAGAACTGCACAGGACAGACCCATAGACCGGCGT
>OY744534.1:78656146-78683646 GCA_963556195.1 Sepiola atlantica
TCTTCTACTTTCAGCAGAAGGCGGAATACCCGATGCTGGGCGAATACCACAAAAAAGTGGTATTACTGGTTATTCGATAATCACTATGGATCAAATTGAATGCAAATCTGAAATATTTTAATTTTCAAAGTAAAGGGGAGGCTGTGCTCATATTATGCCCCCTAAAAACCCTTTAAAATACTGCAAAGAATCTGAAATTTGGGGAATATTTATTAATGATGTCTAATACTTATTGTTTAAATTTCACAAAAATCGGAGGTATCTGGATTTTCACAAACGGCTTCCACTCCCTTTTTATCCTAAATTAAACTAAATATAATCCACATTACCACCCTTCATGCCTAGCAACCGTGTTCCAAAATTCATAATGATCGGTTGATTAGTTTAGGACGGAATCCTATAGATAGAAATGTGTAAACATTATACGCATACCTAACTTTATATAAATAGAGATACATAAATTTTTATTTTTTAATGCAAATCTGAAATATTTGAATTTTCAAATGAAAGGCTACACCCATATCAAGCCCCCTTAAACCCTTTTAAAATACTCAAACGAAGCTGAAATCTGGAGAATATTATTACTTACATCTATTGTTAAAAATTCACAAGAATCGGAGGTATCTGAATTTTCACAAAGGGCTTCCACTCTCTTTTTATCCTGAATTAAACTAAATATAGCCCACATTTGGACCCTTTTCTCCTAGCAACTGCGTTCCAAAATTCATAATGATCAGTTAATTAGTTTATGAGTGAATCCTGTACATAGAAATATATAAACATATAAGCATACCTATCTTTATATAGATAGATATAGATTATATAACAAAAAACTAAAACTAAAATCTACTTATTTATAGCCGGGTTGGTCCAGTACCTGGGTATGTCACTTTCCATCTTTACCTAGCTTTAGTTGCGTTATAACTCTTGCACGAGTTATAAAAAAAAAATTAAAAAATCTGAAATCTAGTGGAAAAAAAAATGCTACTTACTATAAGCATAAAAGAGTAAGTAACTACGATGAATGCATTTATATACTGTTTTTTTTTTACAAAAAAAAAAATTCTGAAATCTAGTGAAAAAAAAAATGCTACTTACTATAAGCATAAAAGAGTAAGTAACTACGATGAATGCATTTATATACTGTTTTTTTTTTACAAAAAAAAAATCTGAAATCTAGTGAAAAAAAAAATGCTACTTACTATAAGCATAAAAGAGTAAGTAACTACGATGAATGCATTTATATACTGGTTTTTTTTACAAAAAAAAAATCTGAAATCTAGTGAAAAAAAAAATGCTACTTACTATAAGCATAAAAGAGTAAGTAACTACGATGAATGCATTTATATACTGTTTTTTTTTTACCAAAAAAAAATCTGAAATCCAGTGAAAAAAAAAATGCTACTTACTATAAGCATGAAAGAGTAAGTAACTACGATGAATGCATTTATATACTGTTTTTTTTTTTTTACAAAAAAAAAATTCTGAAATCTAGTGGAAAAAAAAATGCTACTTACTATAAGCATAAAAGAGTAAGTAACTACGATGAATGCATTTATATACTGTTTTTTTTTTACAAAAAAAAAATCTAAAATCTAGTGAAAAAAAAAATGCTACTTACTATAAGCATAAAAGAGTAAGTAACTACGATGAATGCATTTATATACTGTTTTTTTTTTACAAAAAAAAAAATCTGAAATCCAGTGAAAAAAAAAATGCTACTTACTATAAGCATAAAAGAGTAAGTAACTACGATGAATGCATTTATATACTGTTTTTTTTTTACAAAAAAAAAATCTGAAATCCAGTGAAAAAAAAAATGCTACTTACTATAAGCATAAAAGAGTAAGTAACTACGATGAATGCATTTATATACTGTTTTTTTTTTTACAAAAAAAAAATTCTGAAATCTAGTGAAAAAAAAAATGCTACTTACTATAAGCATAAAAGAGTAAGTAACTACGATGAATGCATTTATATACTGTTTTTTTTTTACAAAAAAAAAAATCTGAAATCTAGTGAAAAAAAAAATGCTACTTACTATAAGCATAAAAGAGTAAGTAACTACGATGAATGCATTTATATACTGTTTTTTTTTTACACTAGAAATTATGTTTTTAAGCAAATATAATTCGCTTTGAACTAATGCTGGATACACTTTTGCGTACTTTTTATTTGCAGATTATCAAAAAAAAAAAGTCACTTAGTTTAAAAAAAAAAAATATTTATGTAAATTTTAATTATGTTATGTTAATATCTTTAAATTTATAAATCACATATTCAGTTTTTTTAAAAATCCTTTAGACTTACGTGAGATTCGAACCCGGGTATTGACACTGTTAAAACTACTGCCTTAGTAATGTGTACTCTGCCTATTCCTTTTTATTTGCCGACCAATCACATAACTTTTTAATTCATTCATTCATTCCTTTCTTATGAACCAGATGATTCTATTGTTGGCATTGGTTTCCCCAATACCTTTCTAGTTAGAATTCTTTCTAGAAAAACATTGGGTACTTACGGGAGGGGGACCACATGAAGGTTGCCAACATCCTAAGTGAAAGTGTTTCTGTGGAACGAACTGGATTCGAACTTGGTACACAAACTTGTCAGTCCGTGTCGTTAACCACTTAGCCACCGTCACCTCCCAACTTTTTAATAGTATATAGATTTTCTTTAATTTACCGTGGAATTCCCACAGATCTAACCGAAAACCCTAACCCTAACCCTA
The DNA here is from genome assembly GCA_963556195.1 of Sepiola atlantica. Classification (NCBI taxonomy): domain Eukaryota; kingdom Metazoa; phylum Mollusca; class Cephalopoda; order Sepiida; family Sepiolidae; genus Sepiola; species Sepiola atlantica. Next base: position 78,658,878 of record OY744534.1, read on the forward strand.
GCTTTTATTAGTAGTCACATAAGTGCATACATTTGTTGGCATCTCAATGCAACTGCTGATTTTATTCCTTAGTACTTTGTGATTGGCATTGTCATTTCTAGGCGAAAGAAATGTTTGAGATATGCAACTACTGATTCAGTTGCTGATTCCCTACCGTAATATGCGTCTACCTGATAGACTTCAGAACAGGTGATGATTTCTACAGGTGTTCATACAAACATTCTTCATGGCTGTGTTCATCACTCGTACAATAAACATCTCGTGCCAATAGATCTCAGTTTTGTTCTTATTTTTATTGGCACTACGTCCTACGAAAATGAGCAATAGTAATAATACAATTAGGTTTCTAGAGAATCCAAGATGTAGTGTTATATTTTAGGTTAACGATGCAAGTATAAACCATTATACACTCGTGCCGTCGTTGTCATCGTCGTTGTGAGCCCAGGTTGTTGATAAACTCACTCGGACGACAATGTTTATATAAAAGGTTTATTTAAAAAGACAGTCACAGAAAAACATCAGAGGGGCAACTTGAATACATGTGAGAGAGAAAGACAAATAGACGTACAGCCACACTGTGAGCACTGGCCCCCATTAGGGGGACAGCGCAGCAGACACGTCTTTCCTTCTTGAATTCTCGCCAGCTAAGAGAGATAGCAAAGCCCCGGTCGGAAATCATGTGGTTTAATCGACTTCTTCTGGAGTGACTTCTGACCTTTAAGGTGTCACCACGTCAAAATTTGATGACTTATGAGGACGGTTTATGACAAGTATTTGTTGACATTGGATTTGAAGATGACCATGTCGTAGTCTGCAAGGAAGCACTCCCATGGTAATGTGTTCCACAGATGGAAAGTGGCCATATCATCGAAGTCTCCTATTCTGCACACATCTCCCTATACTATCCAGGTTTAATCTTTCTCTGAAGTCATCGGATCTAAGCCTGTCTTTAAGACTCACATTACACATCCATGGTACCATTTTCATAGCATTTCTCTCCATGCAACGCATGTCCTCGACCCTCACTGGCTAGGTTTTACTTCCATACATCATAACACTGCATACACATGCCTGATAGACTCTTCCCTTGATTGACAGTGATAACACTCTGCTGGTTAGTAATGGCAGAAGTTCCCTTAACTTACTCCATCCACTCTTAATTCCTGCAATCACATAAGCACTTGCTCCACCCTGTGCTCCAATGATATCAACAAGGTAACAAAACTTACTCCACAACCCCAATAGATTTAACATCCAGATATACTTTCTCAACACCTGTGTTCTCATCCATCTCCATCATCTTATACTTCTTGCACACAAACTGGTTATCATCTCTCGACCTACCTGTAATTCCACTGCACTTCTTGCGTATCCAATGCTTACAAGTACCACAAAAAATTAAATTGCACCCGATTCTCTTTCCATAAACTGAGCAGGGGAGCTTTCCTGTTTCTGGGAGTTTTCCAACATGACAGCCATTGATCATCAGTTTGGTCTTGGTAACATTCTCTCTCAGACGTTTACTTTTTCAGAGCATTCCTCCAAGTTTTTAACTTAACAAGTAGACCTTTCATAGCATTCAAAGCATTTTTCATAGCATTCCTTCAAGTTTTTAACTTAACAAGTAGACCTTTCATTGTTTCAAAGCATTTATCATAGCATTCAAAGCATTTTTCATAGCATTCCTCCAAGTTTTTAACTTAACAAGTAGATCTTTCATTGTTTTAAAGCATTTTTCATAGCATTCAAAGCATTTTTCATAGCATTTCTCCAAGTTTTTAACTTAACAAGTAGACCTTTCATTGTTTCAAAGTATTTTTCATAGCATTCAAAGCATTTTTCATAGCATTCCTCCAAGTTTTTAACTTAACAAGTAGACCTTTCATTGTTTCAAAGCATTTTTCATAGCATTCAAAGCATTTTTCATAGCATTCCTCCAAGTTTTTAACTTAACAAGTAGACATTTCATTGTTTCAAAGCATTTTTCATAGCATTCAAAGCATTTTTCATAGCATTCAAAGCATTTTTCATAGCATTCCTCCAAGTTTTTAACTTAACAAGTAGACATTTCATTGTTTCACAGGCAAGTACTAAATCATCAGCATACAGCACTCTTTCCGATGATAACCTGTGCGAAACTCCTAAGACACAAATAAAAAGCAACAAACTCGGTACAAAGATTGATATTTCACTAATTAAACAGTTTTCAAATTGTATTATTTGGACTACTGTTTTCATCTTGGATATTATTCTCACAATGTTTCGGCCGATGTAACCTCCGGCCTTCCTCAGGTGTGTCTCGTTGAACTCTGGAGTCTGTACGGAATTTCGAACGGATTCCCAAGTTCTTCCATTTTGCATTGACTGCAGAGTAATATACAACTTAAAGATCGTTCACATCATGCAATATTTATCTTAAACACGCTACTACTACTACTACTACTACTACTACTAATAATAATAATAATAATAATAATAATAATAATACAAAATATTTTCCATTAACAAACCCTCCCCCACCCCCAAATAGTAAAGGTCCATAACACAGGATGTGTAAATATTATTTGACATTTTTATCTCTTTGGATTTGACCTAATTTGTTAATTCCAACATATTGGGATTTCTTTGACTGGAATTGGTATCTTTGATGCTGCCACACTGAGATAAGCATGTTTGCAACTGACCCGATGAAAGCGCCCCCCCCTCCTCATCGAAATATCTACCAATTCCTCCTTAGACAAACTTTTTTAGAAGATTAAAAAATTCTTGCCGTCCAACACATGTCAGCATGTAAAACGGATGTTAAACTGATGATGATGATGATGATGATGATGATGATGATGATGATGCTGTCTAAAATTCTGGAAAGGATGATTTTGGGATTTTACAATATTGCATTTTGTGGAAATTATTTTGCTTTCAGTTTAGACCATTCAAAATGGAAACAATCTTATCTTTATCTATATAAAAATAGGTATGTGTATATGTTTATATATTTGTATGTACAGGTTTCACCCCTAAACTAATTAAGTGATCATTATGAATTTTAGGTCTTGGTTGGGTTGGTTGTTTACGGCATATCAACCCTTTTCGGGTTATTTAATGCCGAATCTGGTCATTTTGATAAAAGTATTTATTCTTCAAATTCTTTATATGTTCAAGCATTTATTCATGGTGTTTTGTTTGGTTGTTTTGTTCTACGGCATATCAACCATTTTCGGGTTATTTAATGCCGAATCCGGTCATTTTGGTAAAAGTATTTATGCTTCAAGTTCTTTATATGTTCAAATATTTATTCGTGCTGTTTTGTTTGGTTGTTTTGTAAAGGAAAAATGTAGTTTTTGTTTTTGGCTTTGCCGAACATGATTGAGTTTTGCAAAGGGAAAGGAAAAAATCAATAACATTAATGTTTGGTGCATTTTTGGTCAGGAAGTCAGTATGAATTTTAGAATGCAGCTACTAGGCGTAAGGGGTCATAATGTGGGCTATATTTTGTTTGATCTAGTTTTATGCAAAAGAGGTAAAAAAAAGGGGGGGGGGCGAACCCATTTGTGAAAATTCAGATACTTCATATTTTTGTTAACTGTTAGCAATAGCTATTAGACGCCAATTACTAAGTATTCCCTGAATTTAAGTTTATTTGGAATATTTTAAAGAGGTTTTTAGGGGGCATAATATGGACATAACCTTCGATTTGAAAATTACAATATTTCAGATTTGCATTAAATTTGATCCATAGTCATTAAACATCAATTAAGCAAGATTCCCTGAATTTCAGTTTCTCCTTAAACACCCTTAAGCTTGAGGCTTACATTTTAGACATTTTCTAAAAATCAAAATCATGTAATAAGTTTTGATCAAAATTGAAATAAGGATTCTAGACATAAGGTTTAGTATCATTATATCTTGATTTTAATCTTCATAAAGAGGCTTAAAAGTTGTTTTCTATTCAGGGAATTAATTTTACCGGTCCTGGGACGGGTATTATTCTAGCACCCTATAGAATCTATCGTGTACAATTGAGCACTGTTGGGTACGGTATGAACCCACCATTTCTCCCCAGCTATGAGTAAAATATCAACTTGTGTCCATAATAGTATCCAGTGATTCATTTACAATGGGTATTGATTTACTCCTCTCCAGGAGTTAGGCACAGGGCCAGTTTTTATCTTACTCCCACAAGTAAGATGTGACCCAAGGTCGGGTCGGGAAAGTGGGGTTTAAAAATTGCCTGGGCAGCCCCGTCGGCATTCCCCGGTAGGGCCGCCTCAGGCAGTAAGCAATAAACTTACTCCTCCCCAAAGAGGGGAGGCGAAGCCTGGGAGGGTGGACATCCTAGAACTGCACAGGACAGACCCATAGACCGGCGTAAATCAAGCCCTGAAGGTCAAGACAATACCAGTCTATGGGGTGCAGTATCCGTCGGAACAGATACTACACTTTGATCTTAGCCAAAAGGCCAAGACGTTCATTTACAATGGGTAGTTGACATGAAATAACCCCAAAAAGGGTAGATATGCCATAAACCCTCTCCTCCATGTTGATACGAAATTTCAGTAAATGATGATAGCGGTGTTATCAAATGATGATAGCGGTGTTATCAAATGATCAGAAGACAATGTTTCTAGACAAGAAAATTATTATGAAAGAAGTTAAGTTTTCATACATGGATCAACGTAAAGTAACCCAGACCTCTTTTTAGCGAGCTGGATTTTCCCTCAGATTAACAACTTGTGTCTAACTCTCCCCTTGCGGGGAGGCAAGTAAATAGGGGCATGATTATAGAAAATGAGATAAAATGACAACAGCGATATTATCAAATGATAAGAAAACAATATCATCAGACGAGAACAAGATAAGATAATCTTGTAAGATATGTCGACATGATATCCTATATGTGATTTCCTAGGCCTTTGTAGTTTGCATGAGAGAACTGAAAAACTGCGCAATTTATGTTTAAGGATATTTTATTTCTCCAATGAACATATATGCAGCTGCAAAAAACGCAACTTAAAAAAAAGTGTTGACATAAATACATGTAAAAATGTACAAAACCGTGTAAAAACACATATTTCCGAATAAACATATCATATTCGGTTTAACATTAGTTTTACATGCTGGCATGTGTTGGATGGCTTTAAGAAATCATCTTCCGACGTAACCTATCTCTGGGCAGATCTTTATTTATACCTCTTTCCCTCAGGTCCATTTTCATCACTTCCTCCCATGTTTTCCTTGTCCTTCCCTTGAGAACTGAACCTGCTACCTCAACTGCTCTATATATACTAACCAAAGAACTCTTATCCATTCATTCAACGTTGCAATACCATCGAAGTGTGATCTTCTGCACACATATCCCTATACTGTCCAGATATAATTATAGAACTTGCTGCTCTTATACCCCTTTGACGTAAATACACCCGACAAACCCGACAATCAGCTAAATCCCACCCCTTCACTATAAACATCTCCAGATGCCGTAGGGCTTTTTGTTCTAATAGCTTCTTTCCTCGAATTGCTAGTCCATGGAATTCCCTCCCTGCTTCCTGTTTCTCTGACTGTACCAACATGCAGAAATTTAAATGTAATGTGAAAAGACATCTCGCTGCACAACTCCCCACCTAGGATGCCCCCTATAAATATGGCCCCTAATTCGCAGTAGCTCCTTATGTCTCAGTGGCAATATACTCCCTTGTTTAGGGGTGAATTAAAATGTTTAAAAAATAGAGAGGTTGGTTGTTTTGTTTTACGACATATCAACCCTTTTTGGGGTTATTTAATCCCGAATCCGGTCATTTGGGAAAAAGTTTTTATGCTTCAAGTTCTTTATATCTTCAAATATTTATTTATGGTGTTTGGTTTGGTTGTTTTGTTTTACGGCATATCAACACTTTTTGGGGTTATTTAATGCCGAATCCGGTCATTTTGGTGAAAGTTTTTATGCTTCAAGTTCTTTATATCTTCAAATATTTATTTATGGTGTTTAATTTGGTTGTTTTGTTTTACGGCATATCAACCCTTTTTGGGGTTATTTAATCCCGAATCTGGTCATTTGGGAAAAAGTTTTTATGCTTCAAGTTCTTTATGTTTTCAAATGTTTATTCATGGTGTTTAATTTGGTTGTTTTGTTTTACGGCATATCAACCCTTTTTGGGGTTATTTAATCCCGAATCCGGTCATTTTGGTGAAAGTTTTTATGCTTCAAGTTCTTTATATCTTCAAATATTTATTCATGGTGTTTAATTTGGTTGTTTTGTTTTACGGCATATCAACCCTTTTTGGGGTTATTCAATCCCGAATCCGGTCATTTTGGTAAAAGTTTTTATGCTTCAAGTTCTTTATATCTTCAAATATTTATTTATGGTGTTTAATTTGGTTGTTTTGCTTTACGGCATATCAACCCTTTTTGGGGTTATTTAATCCCGAATCCGGTCATTTGGGAAAAAGTTTTTATGCTTCAAGTTCTTTATATCTTCAAATATTTATTCATGGTGTTTAATTTGGTTGTTTTGCTTTACGGCATATCAACCCTTTTTGGGGTTATTTAATCCCGAATCCGGTCATTTGGGAAAAAGTTTTTATGCTTCAAGTTCTTTATATCTTCAAATGTTTATTCATGGTGTTTAATTTGGTTGTTTTGTTTTACGGCATATCAACCCTTTTTGGGGTTATTCAATCCCGAATCCGGTCATTTTGGTAAAAGTTTTTATGCTTCAAGTTCTTTATATCTTCAAATATTTATTCATGGTGTTTAATTTGGTTGTTTTGTTTTACGGCATATCAACCCTTTTTGGGGTTATTTAATCCCGAATCTGGTCATTTGGGAAAAAGTTTTTATGCTTCAAGTTCTTTATATCTTCAAATATTTATTCATGGTGTTTAATTTGGTTGTTTTGTTTTACGGCATATCAACCCTTTTTGGGGTTATTTAATCCCGAATCTGGTCATTTGGGAAAAAGTTTTTATGCTTCAAGTTCTTTATATCTTCAAATATTTATTCATGGTGTTTAATTTGGTTGTTTTGTTTTACGACATATCCACCCTTTTTTGGGTTATTTAATGCCGAATCCGGTCATTTGGGAAAAAGTTTTTATGCTTCAAGTTCTTTATATCTTCAAATATTTATTTATGGTGTTTAATTTGGTTGTTTTGTTTTACGGCATATCAACCCTTTTTGGGGTTATTTAATCCCGAATCCGGTCATTTGGGAAAAAGTTTTTATGCTTCAAGTTCTTTATATCTTCAAATATTTATTCATGGTGTTTAATTTGGTTGTTTTGTTTTACGGCATATCAACCCTTTTCCGGTTATTCTATGCTGAATCCGGTCATTTTGGTAAAAGTTTTGGGGAAGGGATGGAGAGGTGGAAAGGGGAGAAAAGGTGGGAGGGAATTGTTATTTTTTGTTTTTTTTGTTTTGTAGAACATGATCGAGTTTTGCAAAGAGAAAAAAAACAAAAACATCAATGTTTGCTGCATTTTCATTTTAGATCAGGAAGCCGATATCTTCAGACAGCCTGATATGGTAGCACCAGAAAAAAAATAGAGAGAGAGAAAGAGAGAGAGAGATAGAATATATTTCTATTAAAACAAAATTACAAGTTAATTTTATATTTAAAAGCGAAAATTATTTCTCTTCTCTGAGAACAACAGATTTTACGTTAGAAATGAGAATCTTAGTTTCATTTGGGGCTAAAGAAAGAAATTATGTATTAATACATCGGACGATGGTTAGGGTTAGGGTTATTTAGCTTGGTTATTTAATAATAGTATAATACTTGCCGAAACGTCCTTTTAAATAATCAGATTCTGACCTTTCCAACCATCGGTTCCAATCCTCTCGTAGTATTGTTCATAATCCAACTGCTCTCCAGGATGGTTATTTCATGCTAAAATCAGACTGGCAGTTTTGAGCATGGTACGTAGTTCTTTGTCGGTCTGAGGTATGGTCCTGTGCAGTTCTAGGAAGTCCGCCCTCCCAGGCTTTGCCTTCTCGCTTTTTGAGAAGGGGTTAGTCTATTGATAATCGCCTGAGGCACCCTTACGGGAAATTCCGACGGGGCTGCCCAGGCATTTTTTGGTCGGCCAGAGTGCTCTTCCTCTAGTGCTGGTTTTTCAAATCCAACTTTCCCGACCTTGCGTCTAATCTTCACGCTGTGAGCGGAGAGGGAGATAAAGAAAATCCAACTGACAACGTTATTAACACTTATCCTCGAGTGGATTTTGGCCTTGATAAGTGGTGACTCATAAGTATGAAAAAAGATCTCTCTCCTTCTTTCAAAAAAGAAGAAGAAAGGGTGCAAAGGAAGAAAGAAAAAAGAGAGTACAAAGAAAGAAAGAGAGAAAGGAAGAAAGAGTGTAATAAAAGGAAGAGCATGAATTAAGATTGCAAAGAAAGAAAGAAAGAAAGAAAACCTAAAGAAAAAGAGTCGCCAACCTAATAGGTCCCTCACTGTCAACCAAGCTCCAGTCCCTGTCCCATCACCACAATGTAGCATACTTGTACTTGTTTTACAAATACTTCAATGGATTGTGCTCCGATGAATTGGCTACTCCGGTGCCCCCTCGACGTAAATTCACTAGACCAACTCGACAATCAACTAACTCCCATCCATTCACTGTAGAGGTCCCCAGATGCCGGAGAGCCTTCTGCTTAAATAGCTTCTTTCCTCGTGCTGCTGGCCTCTGGAACTCCCTCCCTGCCCCCCGTTTCCCCCGACGGTACTGACATGCAGAAATTTAAAAGTAATGTAAACAGATATCTCGTTGCGCAGCTCCCAATTTAGGTTGACCCCCCCCCCCCCCCAAAAAAAAACCTCCCTTTTTTTCTCAGTAGCCCCTTATGTCTACAGTGGCGGCCTGCCTTGTTTGGGGTTTTAAAAAAATTTTAAATAGAGAGAAAGAAAGAATGAAAGAAAGAATGAAAGCGAGAAAAGAAGCAAAAAAATGAATAAAAGAAAGAACGCAAAGAAAGAAATACAGAAAGTGACTGTTTAAAGAAGGAGAGAAAAAAGAATGAATGAAAGAAAGAAATAAAGAAAGCGTTCAAGATAGAAAGAGTTCAAAAGAAGAAAGAAAGAAAGATAAAAAAAGAGAAAGAGAATAAGAGTGCAAAAATAGAAAGAAAGAAAGAAAAATGAAAGAGAGAGGGGAAAGAGTTCAAGAAGGAAAGAAAAAAGAAAGAAGAACGAAAGAATGAAAAAATAGAAAAGGCCCGAAGAAAGAATGAAAGAAAAAAAGAGGGAATGCAAAGAATGAGTTCAAAAAAGAAAAGAAAAGAAAAAAAATGAAAGAAAGAGAGCGAGAAAGTAAGACTGCAATGAAAGAAAGAGTTCAAAGAAGTAAAGAATAAAAGAAAGTAAAAGAAAAAAAAGAGAATGCAAAGGTAGTTATAGAAAAAAAAGAAAGAAAGAAAGAATGAAAGAGAAAGAGAGAGAGAAGGAGAGAGGGCAAAGATAGAAATAATTTAAAGAAGGAAATAAAGGCAGAGTACACAAAAATTTATGATCAAATAAAGAGAAGAAGAAAAAAGCAAACAGATGAGTAAAAATCTATCTGAGAGACAGGAAGGGTGTGGTTACCTTTTTTTTTTTTTCTGCATCTTTCACTTTTCGCTCTACAAATCTTGAAGGTCACATGACTCTGATCTAGAGGAAGAGGGGGCGATAAAGATAGCCATTTTTGGGTGTTCGGTTATCTTTGATCATCACAGGCACGTATTAGCTTCTTCATCTTCGCCCTCTCCTACTTCTGATGTTACGCAATTGAATTTGTGTAATACGACAAAAGAGACGAGGTCAGGTGCAGCAAAATATAACCAAAGGGGTTGATATGCCATAAAATAGAGAAACTGGTTACATTTAATGCTGCTAAGTTAAAGCTCCTTTCCTTTATCAATTATAAGAAACATTCCCAACCGCCGATTGCCATGGCTGATAGCACCCTTCCTGGGAGTCCAACATTCAGACTCCTCGGCCTAACATTCACGGGTAACATGAATCAGAATAAATACATTGAAGATACTGCCAAGTCTGCTGCAAAGAAGGTAGTCTCCCTTTACCGGGCTAGAAAACTTATCTCACCTGACAGTATCCTATATCTCTAAAAAGCCGCCATTCGCCCATGCATGGAGTATTGTTGCCACATCTAGGCTGGTGCACCATCCACTAGTCTCACCCTCTTAGACAGGGTCCAGAAAAGACGATTTAATGATCTATTCTCCGCTTCTTTTGTTCCAGCTCGTTTGACTCGTCCATCTAGTGGTCTCCATCAATTCGCTGTTTTGATACATCATTGTAATACAGCTTCCTATTCCAGTAACTTCTTTTCAAGAACTGTAGGCTTGGGGAACTCTCTTCCTGTTCACTGTTTTCCTCCTACCTATAGCCTTGGTCTTTTCAAGACTAAAGCCAATAAGCATCTATCTTTTCTATAATCATATTTCGTTCTTGTTAGCTCCTTACATCAAGTGGCTTCATGCCTTGTCTGGAGCGATTTCCATTAAAAAAATATATGTCCTTCACTGTCTACCAAGCTCCAGCTTCTGTTCCATCGTCGCAATGTTGCACCCCTGCCATGTGCTTCTTCTACGATTACTTCAATGGAATGTGCTCTAATGAACTTGCTGCACTTGTGCCCCCTCAATGTAAATACTCCCGAAAAACCCGACAATCAGCAAAATCCCACCCCTTCATTGTAGAGGTCCTCACATGCTGGAAAGCTTTCTGCTCTAATAGCTTTTTACCTAGAACCACTTGTCTTTTGGAATTCCCTCCGTACTCCCTGTTTCCCCCGACTGTACCAACATGTCGAAATGTAAATGAAATGTGAATACACATCTCGCTGTACAACTCCCCACTTAGGAGCCATCCCATAAAGCTGGCCCCTAATTCTCAGTAGCCCCTTACATCTCAATAGCAATGTGCCTTGTTTAGGGTTAATACAAAACAAAATAGACCGATTATGTAATCATACACAATAGGTGTTTTATTTTGCTTTTAAATAACCTGAAAGAGTTGATATGTCTGCCTCAAATTGTTCATATTCACAATAACATCTTTTTTTCACATTTTGTTCACATCTTTTTTTTTCACATTTTATTCTCATCTTTTTTTTTCACATCTTTTTTTTCACATTTGGCTTACATCTTTGTTTTCACTTTTTGTTCACATCTTTTTTTTTCACATTTTGTTCACATCTTTTTTTCACATTTTGTTCACATCTTTTTTTTCACTTTTTGTTCACATCTTTTCTTTCACATTTTATTCACATCTTTTTTTTCACATTTTGTTCACATCTTTTTTTTCACATTTTGTTCACATCTTTTTTTCACATTTTGTTCACATTTTTTTTTTTACATTTTGTTCACATCTTTTTTTTTCACATTTTATTCACATCTTTTTTTTCACTTTTTGTTAACATCTTTTTTTTCACATTTTATTCACATCTTTTTTTCACATTTTATTCACATCTTTTTTTTCACATCTTTTTCACATCTTCTTTTCACATTTTTTTCACATCTTTTTTTTCACATTTTGTTCACATCTTTTTTTTTCACATTTTGTTCACATCTGTTTTTTCACATTTTGTTCACATTCTCAATAAAAAAAAAATTTTCAAGTTAAAAGTGAAAATTTATTCGCTAAGTCCATAATTGAACATTTTTTAAAATGTTTAAATCCTATATTCAGAACATCAGAAAGTTTCATCAGAGGTTGCCAGCAAAAGAGACAAAGTCAGGTGCAACAAAAAAATTTTTTTTTTTTTTCGCTTTTTTTGGGCGACGCTCTAGCATAAGAATTTTGTGACCGATGGTGGAAATAGACAGAAAAATCCGACTGACATTTCTTGCAATGTCTTTTAGTCACTCGTGCATATGACTTCACACAATATAAACCAGAGGAAAAAGGTCACTTATTTTTATTAAAACATAATTCCACCCGTTAAGATATGAGGTTTATGTCGCTATACAAAGTGGTTTGTATTCGTGATCGTGATTTGTGTCACAATCGGTACAATGTTTTCATTTTCAATAGCTTTGTTACAAAGTGATTTGAGGTTCGCATTGGGGTTGCTTCCTATTTGATTTGCGATAATGACGTGTTTTTTTTAAGGTGCATCTCGGACGGTCTCTGTCCATCCGTCAGTCAGCCGGTCTGTCGGACTGTCCATTGGTCTGTTGGTCTATCAAACTTCAGTTCATAATAGAATTTTCAGTGCTAAACTCATAGATTGAAATGGACGTATCTGTTTTTTAAGACATCTCTATAAGAGTCTGAAATAGAGTTTTCATTTGTCTGTCACACTTCAGTTAGTCTGTCACACTTCAGTTAGTCTGTCACACTTCAGTTAGTCTGTCACACTTGAGTTTGAAAAGGCATTTTAATCATTAAATGTGCAGATTGAATGAATGCATCTTATTTTAGAGGTGTCCAAGTATTTCTATAAAAAGTACTGTGATTGGTCAGTCAGTTTCACTTAAATTTGAAGTAGCATTTTTATTGGTCTATCATGCTTAAATTTGAAATATTCTTTTCCTTTGTGATGATTGTTGTTATTAATCATCATCATCATCATCATCATCATCATCATCATCATCATCGATTTGACCTCTATTTTACATACTGACATGTGTTGGACTTAACACTAATATTCTTGAAGTGAAGTAGTGATTATTGTGAGATAGAGGACGAATATATAAAATAAATTGAATAAAACTCTTCTGTATAAATCAACAATTAATATTTAGTCTCTATTTACAACTGAAGAAGAATTATTTATTAGTTTAGACATATTACTTAAAGAGAGCTGTGTGACACATCCAATCCAAAAATGCCTGCTGTCTGGAAAAATGCAAGTGGCATAACTCACTCTGACAATCTCTTTGGTTCAAGGGCTATAACTAAAGACAAAGAGTTACTTCCCTTTTAATGTTTATTAGGTGGAATCTCTTTCATCTAACAATTTTTGAAACAGTTATAAAAACCATGTTCTCTGTACTCCGTTTTTTTGGTGGTAGCTATGGTTATTAGTGTTTATTTAACATCATTATCCGAAGGAAATTAATGAACGTATTCTTTTGCTTAGGTTCCATGTCAGTTCTCTTCATCAACAATTGGCAACCCTTCAGTCTTGGAGACTTGCGAGAGGTTGCGCTCAGAATTCTTTGCCATTATTTCATTTTTTTTCTCTGCCTTTTTTACTCGGCCTGTTTAGCAAGTGTCTCTTTGAACCAAGAAAGACCTTGCTGCCCCCCCCCACTCCCCTGCTCAATCGCCTCGCCAGTCATCTAAGGCGGTTAACGTTCTACTTAACGCAGCTACTTTTCGAAAAGGCAGTAAAACATGTCCCTGCACTCAGTCCCATTGCAAGTTGCTAAAATGGTTTGACCTTGATTCAAGAAGGCATGCGGCATATCTACTACACCAGTGTTCTTGCTCATTCTGGAATACCAAGTTCATAGGAGTGCACAGATATTACACTGATCCTAGGCAGAGAGAAAGGTGTGAGCCGTAAGTACCTACTTCCGTGACTGGTGTGGGTGGAGTAGCCTGCTGAGGAATTCTCATTAATTTTATTTTGTGTTCCCTTAAAATATTAACAAAAATAAAAATATATAGGGTCGCTTTTAACAATAACAACATATTAAAATAACAAAGTTACAGCGCATGTGTGGTAATCTCGTCCAAACGTAGCTTTCATCAAACTTCCGCTCTTTTGAAATTTGCTATGAAGTCAAATTTGAAAACTGCCATTCCTAAGAATCGCCCCATTTGGTATAATGGTGAAGGTGTTGGCTAATGGGACGGGATCTTCTGTTGAGTCGTATCAAAGACTTAAAAGAGATGGTACTGGATGACTCCTTGCTAAACACTTGGCATTATTAGGTAAGGATCAAGGGTAAGTGGAGCACCCGACGGTAAGGTGTGGCGCCTTCTCTTACATCTCCATCTAGTAGTAGGTGAAAAGGAAGCCTTCAAGTTGCTCTCGACTATGCTCGATCAATTTATTAATGATCTATATACCATTATTGATTGGGTGACAAAAAAGGAATAGGAAGAGTACACATTACTAAGGCAGTGTCACTGTGGAGTTTGCCTGTTTGTACACAAATAGGAACACTTGATTGGGTGACAAAAAGGAATAGGCAGAGTACACATTACTAAGGCAGTGTCACTGTGGAGTTTGTCTGTTTGTCTGCAAATAGGAACATTTGATTGGGTGACAAAAAAGGAATAGGCAGAGTACACATTACTAAGGCAGTGTCACTGTGGAGTTTGCCTGTTGGTCTGCAAATAGGAACATTTGATTGGGTGACAAAAAAGGAATAGGCAGAGTACACATTACTAAGGCAGTGTCACTGTGGAGTTTGCCTGTTTGTACACAAATAGGAACACTTGATTAGGTGACAAAAAAGGAATAGGCAGAGTACACATTACTAAGGCAGTGTCACTGTGGAGTTTGTCTGTTTGTCTGCAAATAGGAACATTTGATTGGGTGACAAAAAAGGAATAGGCAGAGTACACATTACTAAGGCAGTGTCACTGTGGAGTTTGCCTGTTTGTCTGCAAATAGGAACATTAGATTGGGTGACAAAAAAGGAATAGACAGAGTACACATTACTAAGGCAGTGTCACTGTGGAGTTTGTCTGTTTGTCTGCAAATAGGAACATTTGATTGGGTGACAAAAAAGGAATAGGCAGAGTACACATTACTAAGGCAGTGTCACTGTGGAGTTTGCCTGTTTGTCTGCAAATAGGAACATTTGATTGGGTGACAAAAAAGGAATAGACAGAGTACACATTACTAAGGCAGTGTCACTGTGGAGTTTGCCTGTTTGTCTGCAAATAGGAACATTTGATTGGGTGACAAAAAAAGGAATAGACAGAGTACACATTACTAAGGCAGTCTCACTGTGGAGTTTGTCTGTTTGTCTGCAAATAGGAACATTTGATTGGGTGACAAAAAAGGAATAGGCAGAGTACACATTACTAAGGCAGTGTCACTGTGGAGTTTGCCTGTTGGTCTGCAAATAGGAACATTTGATTGGGTGACAAAAAAGGAATAGGCAGAGTACACATTACTAAGGCAGTGTCACTGTGGAGTTTGCCTGTTTGTACACAAATAGGAACACTTGATTAGGTGACAAAAAAGGAATAGGCAGAGTACACATTACTAAGGCAGTGTCACTGTGGAGTTTGTCTGTTTGTCTGCAAATAGGAACATTTGATTGGGTGACAAAAAAGGAATAGGCAGAGTACACATTACTAAGGCAGTGTCACTGTGGAGTTTGCCTGTTTGTCTGCAAATAGGAACATTTGATTGGGTGACAAAAAAGGAATAGACAGAGTACACATTACTAAGGCAGTCTCACTGTGGAGTTTGTCTGTTTGTCTGCAAATAGGAACATTTGATTGGGTGACAAAAAAGGAATAGACAGAGTACACATTACTAAGGCAGTGTCACTGTGGAGTTTGCCTGTTTGTCTGCAAATAGGAACATTTGATTGGGTGACAAAAAAGGAATAGGCAGAGTACACATTATTAAGGCAACAGTTTTTATAATGTCAATACATGAGTTCAAATCTCACGTAAGTCTAAAGCATTTTTTCTACCTGGATATGTGTTTTATAAATTAAAAAAAAAGGAACGTAACATTAAAAAAAAATTACATGAAAATTACAAAAAAAAATTACAAAACAAAATTACATAAATATTTTTGTTCAAAATAATGGACTTTTTTTCTATAATCCACAAAAAAGAGACATGTGATTGGTTGACAAAAAGGAATAGGCAGAGTACACATTACTAAGGCAGTTATTTTTACGATGTCAATATATGTCTAAATGATTTTGTTTAAGTGGATACGTGTTTTATAAATTTAAAGAATGAACATAGAATAAAAAAAACATTATATAGGTATTTTTTAAACTAAGTGACCTTTTTTATAATCTGCAAAAAAGTAGACATAAGGATAATTCAGCGCTAGTTCAAAGCGAATTACTTTTTGCTGAAAAACATAATTTCTAATGTTTTTTGCCAATAAAAACAATATGTAAATAGATTCATCGTAGTTACTTACTCTCTTATGTAAACACTCAGTAGCATTATTTTTTTTCTCACGACATTTTACAAATATTTTTTATCGTACTAGTTATAAAACGGTAGAAGTCAGGTAAAGATGGACATTGACATACCCAGATACTGTACCAAAACTTCTCAACGAGCGGCTATAAACTAATCAGTATAAACTTTTTTTTTTAAATCCCTCAGCTAGCAACTTTTGTTCAATTAATTGTATTTGTTAAGTTGTTTATAGCAGGGAGTTTTTTTCGGCATTAAATAACCTGAAAAAGGGTTGATATGCCACTAAACAGATAACTATCATAGATTGAGAGAAAACATAAGTCCATAGAGCCGACAGTGAGGATATGACACTTTGGATTTCAGAGTGAGTACACGCATACTACACGGCTTCTTTGTAAAAGGGATTATAAATAATTATCCTTATGATGTCCCTATTTACTTGCCTCCCCACGAGGGCAGAGTTAAACAGAAGATCGGTTTTTAATGCAGGGGATAAGGTGTGATATCAGAACAAATACTACACTTTGAATTATTTATTTGCACAACATATAAAGGTTGCATCTTGTACAAATTAGGCACAAGGTCATCAAAAGGTGGATAAAATTGGGTGTCGTTGGTCATCCTTTGTCTGTGATAACATATTTAAATTTAAATATCCTACTCTTAGGTAGAATAATTGCAGTCACCACAATACCACATTGGGTATCTTTTACAATAACCCGCAGAGTCGCGGACAGGGTAAAAAAACGAACGAGAACGGGGTAAAAAAAATAAATATACAACAAGTAAAGGTGACCTACGTCGAGAATAGATATTTGACTACTTATCACATTTGTTTGTATTTTTACGTAGTATAAATGGGTTTTAATTAGATGTAAAAAAAAATTTCTTGTTTTTTTGGGCACGGATTTTTACTAAAAAAAAATGGCGCCGATGAGCCTATTTTCCAGCCTCGCTTACGAATCACCCCCCCCCCCCCATGTTCGTGTGACAAAAATATTGATTTCTAATAAATAGCAGTTGGAACGGCTTAAAAATACAAACAAATGTCACAGATAAGTTGGAAAATAACTTTTATCGGCTACAGTTAATTTTATTTGTTGTATATTTGTTTTTTGAGCGTTTTCACTCTGCGGATTATTGTAAAAGTCACCACAATACCACATTTACTCTAAGGGGCCATCCTAATTAAAATATCCCCAAAGTGTTGGAAACTCCGAGCCAAAAGGCCAAGAATGCTAGTAATTATCCTGTCAATTCTTTACGGGAACTATATTCATTTTTCACGATTTGTTTTTATAAACAAATACAGACCGAGAGAATGGCTACATTTTAATGATTGCTATGGAGGTAATAATGATAAAAACAAATAAATGAAACTTAAAGAATCTTTTTTGCTTTTCTTCGTGTGTCAGCTTCAAGCAAATTCATGCAATTGTGAAACGCTATTAATATGGGTGTAGGCCTTTTATTCCATCTTTCTGCCTCAAGTGATCTCATCTGGGTACCATATGCAGCTGGGGCCTGCCAATTCTGATCTTATCATCCCCCAGATCTAGGGTTCTCACCAACAATCTGTATTTCTACGTTTTTATGTTGTTGTTATTATTACCATTATTATTATTATTATTATTATTATTATTATTATAAACTAGTAAAAATGTGCGAACAGAGGAAGCCTATTTTTGCTGGTATATATGACGAACGAATATATACTACATTACCCCCTCCCTTTCAAAGAAGGAGGTAATGTTTGGGAGTATGGTATCATGACGAGGGAACATATACTACATTACCTCCTCTCTCTCTCTCTCTCTCTCTCTCTCTCAGCTGATATAACACTCTCTTTTTCACTCTTTTCTCATACATAAATTACATTCTCTCTTCTCTTCCTTGTACGTTTTAACACTCTCTTCTACCCTCTCTCTCTCCTTCTGTCTGTCACTCTTTCTCTCTCTCTCTCTCTCTTTCAACTTATAACATTCTCTTCCTCACAATTTTCCCATATATCAACACGTGTTAATTAATCTCTCTTCCTTCCTCTGCCTGTTTCAACATCCCCCTCCTAACCTCTCTTTCTCTCCCCTTCTCTCTCTGTTTGAACGTCTGTTATTTAACGGCCAGAATTCTCTCTCCCCATGATTATTTTTATTTACACAGACATGTAAAAAATCTGCGACACTGGCATGTCGATGTTATCGATCAATAGCTATTATAAACTGAGATCTCATCAGGTAGAGTTAGAATCCGATCTTAACCTTAGATCATATTTGAAAAGAATGAAATGGAGAAAAAAGAAAAGAAATTTAAAATTTTAAATTTGGAAAGTCACGTGGTTTGGACCGTTAAGAATCAAAATAAAGAAATAAAAAATAAAAATAAAAAATAAAAAAATAAAAAATAATAAATAATAATAATGTCAAAAAAAATATATATATATTTTAATTACCTCTCTTTCCCTTACTGTCAACTTATATATTTATATAAAACACTATTTTTTACCCTTTCTCATATATTAACATGTGGAAAGTACTCTCCCCCCCCCCCGATATATTAGCTGCTACTGAACACTCTCAGCTGTGTTGCTATGAAGACTAACAATGATATGCAAATGGCAGATTGGTATAGGGATTCATCTTAACTGTGTGGATATCCATTTTTCCTTAGCAAGGAGTTGCTTCCTGCTAGGTCATCCCTACAGAGTCTAAACCTTTATTTAGCAGTGTACGCACTTATATTTCTCTTCACTACTCAGTCGCTGATTATTCAACTTCAAATCCTTTCTATGTCACATGATGGACCGAACCAATCAGATCCATTTCCTATATATGAAGCCGAAACCCTGTCAACCATACCTGATAACCTTCTGCATTTATCAATATCTATACCCACACTTAAATCCAAAAGAGCATTACTCTATATAATGCTAATTGTCCCGACCCGACATTGCCCGTTAGTGTATTCACTTGAAATTTGTTTTGATTTTAGTTTTTTTTAAACTGTGCCGTGTTTTATTCGTAAAAAATATTTTTTTGTTCCAATCAAAGAGAAGTAAGTCTGTATGGAAGAATACTGATTTAAGTCCCTTTTTTAAGATGACGACCATTTGAAAATAATTCCAATCCAGACAAAGTATTTCCTAAAAAGAATTAAATCGAATTACATTTTATTCTTCTTAACAGCATGCTCCAACAATTAACAAGAAAAACTGAAAAACTATAATCATATATTGATTTTGTAGGAAGAAAGCTATCGATGACAAAAAAAACGGTAAAGAAACTGACTTTACTTTATATATTAGAAGATTTCATAGTCCTTTGACGGAAGAAAAATTACCAATTCTCCTAGGGGTTTCCTACTTTCTAGCCAATAATAAAAAATAAATGGCAGTGCACTGTTCTATATATTAATCGTGGTAACCACAACATCTCTATTTATATAAAGTTAAGTATGCATATATGTTTATATATTTCTATGTATAAAATTCACTCCTAAACTAATTAACCGATCATTATGAATTTTGTCACACAACTGCTAGATATAAGGGTGGGTGGTATGGGCTATATTTAGTTTAATTTAGTTTTATGCAAAGAGGTAAAAAGGAAGTGGAAGCCCTTTGTGAAAATTGAGATACCTCCGATTTTTGTAAAGTTTTGAGCATTAGGTATTAGATATCAATCAAAAAGATATTCCCCAAATTTCAGTTTCTTTGGGGTATTTTAAACGGTTTTTAGGGGCATAATATGGGCATCAACCTCCCGTTTGAAAATTCAAATATTTCAAATTTGCATCGAATTTGATCCATAGACACCAATTAAGCAAGATTCCCTGAACTTCAATTTCTTCTTAAGACACCTTATATTTTAGACTAATCAAAATAATGTAATGGCTTTGGATCATAATTGGAAGAATTATTCTAGACATATGGTTTAGTATCATTATATGTTGATTTTAATTTTCGTAAGGGGACATAAAAGTGGTGCAAAACTGTTCTGTTCGAGGAATTAATTTTACTTGTCTTGGGACGGGTATTCTTCTATTTCTCAAAAAATCTAATGCCTGTTCCATTTCTCTCTTTATTTTTATTTTATTTATATTTTTTAACATAGTTCACCCCAAACAAGGCAAGTTGCCACTGTAGACATAAGGGGCTACTGAGAATTTGGGTGAAAGTTTTGGGGGTCATCCTAAGTTGGGAGCTGTGCAGCGAGATGCTTGTTCACATTAGTTTTAAATTTCTGCATGTCGGGGAAACAGGGAGCAAGGAAGGAATTTCAAAGGCCGGCAGCTCGAAAAAAAGAAGCTATTGGAGTAGAAGGCTCTCCGGCATCTGGGGACCTCCACAGTGAATGGATGGGATCTAGCTGATGGTCGGGTTGGTCTAGTGTATTTACGTCGAGGGAGCATCAGAGCAGCACGTTCATTGGAGCACATTCCATTGAAGTACTTGTAAAACAAGCACAAGGATGAAACATTACGGCGATGGGACAGGGGCTGGAGCTTGGTGGATAGACATATATTAGAGTAGAGACTCTTTTTGAGACCTTTCTAAGAAGGAGAGACTTGTGGATGGCTCACCAGCCCAGATGTGACAACAATACTCCATGCATAGGCGGATGGTGGCTTTGTAGATATATAGGATACTGTTAGATGTGAGAAGTTTTCTAGCATGGTAGAGGGATCCCACTTTTAACTCTCCACTCTCTCTGCCTCACTCACTGTGTGTATGAAATGTATAAACTTTATGTACTTATGTGTTAGCTGAAAATAAGATTGTACAGAAAAAATTACACAAATTGATCCAGTATTTAATAAATTAGAAAAAAAAGAAAGAAAAAACGATTTTACGTAGTGGTAGACATTTTGTAACCAGTCCAGCTTACTGTTAGGCAAGGGAGATAACTTGGCGACCCATGATAAAATCTGGAATTGATAGATACAATATGGCGGCCGACCGATAAAATCGTGTTTTATTTTTATTTAATAAATACTGGATGAATTTGTGTAATTTTTGGTGTACAGTCCTCTTTTCAGCTACCACGTAAGTACATAACAAAGTTTATACATTTCTTGAGCTATTTTTTTAAAGAGAGGCTTAACATGTTGTAAAAAGAAAAAAAACTAAATATTGTTTACGGTATAAGAATATTAAGGATCAGATAAGAGTTGCAAATTACTGTGTGTAACGATCTTATTTTAAAATCACGGAGATGTTTTATTTTGTCTCTTTTTTATGACTCAGGTATTTTAAGCATTAGTCACACCTAATGGATCCGCCCATTTGAGCACGGGACTCATGTAATCATTATTATTTCATGAACATGTTCTTTCTAGAAAAAGAATATATTGGGTGACTACAAAAAAAAATGCCACCAATCGTTAACAAAATTAACAATCCTTTCTGCAAATCAACCATATTTGGTACAAATAAACTTCAGTCGATGCCTGACTTGTCCACCAAGTTTCAATTATGAATGTCCAACATTCTTTGTTTTATCGTTATTCAATGATATATGGGGACATTTTGGTGATCGTCTCATCAGTAAAATGTGTGATGATAAATGGGCTTCACACTAACTGGACCTTAAACTCTCCAGATTTTTATCTGTTGGGGTTAACTAAAAAAATAATATCTAATCAAAAAGGATCTCCAGAATATTCCTAAACTAAATTAGCCGTGCCCAGATGTGTTTGCAATGCAGAGGTGTGTATTCGGAGCATAGCATTGGATGGTACTAAACCAAAGACTGTTAGACGTACCTGATTGAAACTTGGTGGACAAGTCAGGCACAGACTGAAATTTATTTCTACCAAATATAGTTGGATAGCAGAAAGGAGTGTGAAGTGTATCAACGATTCAATGGGTGGCATTCAATTTGGGTCAAGCTGTATATTTTTCATTTTATTTAGACTGGTTTAAGTTTTTCACAGTCATAATTTTTCTGAATTTTTAATGCCTTTCTATATTATATTTTATGCAAATATTTACAAAATTGAGAGTTGAAAACTTTTAAATAAATCCAATGTAATTTCATAATCCAATCATTTCCAATGAATTTCTATGGTAAATGTTATTGTCAAAGCAATTTGTATGGTAAAGGGTGTTGTCAATGCATTTTCTATGGTAAAAGCCATTATTTTAAGCATTGCTTTAGAAAGGGCCATTTTCAAAGCATTCCTCTCGTCAAAACCGTTTCAAAGTTTTCATGTAGTAAACGACGTTTTCAGAAATTTTTTTGAGTCAAAACCGTCTTAAAGTATTTTTCTAGTAAAACTTGTTCCAGGTGCATCCTTTAGTAAACAAAGCAATATTCTAGTCAAAGCAGTTTTCGAAATATTCCTCTAGCAGAACAAGTTTTCAAAATATTCCTCTCACGAAACAAGTTTTCGAAACATTCCTCTAGCAGAACAAGTTTTCGTAAGATTCCTCTAGCAGAACAAGTTTTCGAAAGATTCCTCTAGCAGAACCAGTTTTCGAAACCTTCCTCTAGCAGAACCAGTTTTCGAAACCTTCCTCTAGCAGAACAAGTTTTCGAAAGATTCCTCTAGC
This sequence comes from Sepiola atlantica, assembly GCA_963556195.1. Classification (NCBI taxonomy): domain Eukaryota; kingdom Metazoa; phylum Mollusca; class Cephalopoda; order Sepiida; family Sepiolidae; genus Sepiola; species Sepiola atlantica. Next base: position 78,681,512 of record OY744534.1, read on the forward strand.
AGAACCAGTTTTCGAAACCTTCCTCTAACAGAACCAGTTTTCGAAACCTTCCTCTAGCAGAACCAGTTTTCGAAACCTTCCTCTAGCGAAACAACTTTTCGTAAGATTCCTCTAGCAGAACAAGTTTTCGAAAGATTCCTCTAGCAGAACAAGTTTTCGAAACCTTCCTCTAGCAGAACAAGTTTTCGAAACCTTCCTCTAGCAGAACAAGTTTTCGAAACCTTCCTCTAGCAGAACAAGTTTTCGAAACCTTCCTCTAGCAGAACAAGTTTTCGAAACCTTCCTCTAGCAGAACAAGTTTTCGAAAGATTCCTCTAGCAGAACAAGTTTTCGAAAGATTCCTCTAGCAGAACAAGTTTTCGAAAGATTCCTCTAGCAGAACAAGTTTTCGAAAGATTCCTCTAGCAGAACAAGTTTTCGAAACCTTCCTCTAGCAGAACAAGTTTTCGAAACCTTCCTCTAGCAGAACAAGTTTTCGAAACCTTCCTCTAGCAGAACAAGTTTTCGAAACATTCCTCTAGCAGAACAAGTTTTCGAAATATTCCTCTAGCGAAACTCAGCAATCATCAGTAAATGCACAAGGAGTTTAAACACCCTTATATCTCTGGGTCTTATAAGTTTCTTCCACTAAATTTAATTGCAACTGTCTATATCACTTAAAATCCCTACTATGTCTAATCCAACCAATCAGATATCCACGATAGTGTATAGGACCATAATTGACTCTGTCAATCATACCAAATAACTCAATCTACAACTAACTCTAAAAGCATGTTAATCGAAGTAATATGTAACAGTGCAACGTGTTTGGCCCTTCCCTTTTTTGAGAGGAGGATCCAACATCTTTGTTGAGGATGCAACATTACATAAGACTAAAAAAGAAACATTTACTTGTCCTTCCGTTAGTGAATTCTCCTAGGATTTCTGGAAACATCTTTCCCTTGCAAACTGGTTTAGAATTGAAGACTCGAAAAACACAAAAAGGATTTTCTCATCGTTTACTTTATTTGACGTTACAATATTTTCTCACACTTTTCTATTTCATGTACCATGTGACTCCGAGCCCTCCTTATTGTAGTGAGAGCAAGCACAGTGGACGTCCTCGCTTACCCAGTTGCAAAATCCACTCTGACGTTTTTTTTCGTTGCCACAGCTAGTATCGATCCCATTGTTTGTTTTTGCGCATACCTTAACTAATTCTGAAATTAATTTTGTTTATCTTTCAAGTCGATCTGAAACTCACAATATTGTATTTTAATTCCATCAATAATTTCCTTACTAAATTCCAAACTTAACCTAACGCACTTTTTGTCACAATTAGTATCACCACCAGCGACCCCTCCCAAGGGGCAATCTCGTTTCAACGGGTCGATATCCTGTAAAACAGACAAACCAAAAACAACTTCCAACTTCTGCCAATCAGCCACCCTTCATTATCTCGCAGGCAGAGAGGAGGATCGACCAGACGAGAGATTGGTAGATACACCTCTTTTTTGAAAGTTCAAAGTTTTTGCCAATGACTGTCTCTGCCACATATTGCATTGCTTTTGGGTCGATTGTATCCCAACAGCTCTTCTCCGCCAACACCTAAATCTAATGTCTCTGCCATCTGTCCTGTTGCAGTGACGTCTTTGATGGTTTGGGTATGCAGCACGTCACCCGAAGGAGTAGTTAATTTGTGATGTAATTCTTCATACCTCTGTGCCTGGGTGGCGCACACATATCAGTTGACAGCTGAGGACCTGGACAATCAAGGAGAATTTGGCTGAGCTCTTAGGTCCACAGGTGGTCGTCCTTCCATGTTGGAATCGTGATTGGTTGGCCATCTTGTGCAACCTTGCTCAGGACCACTGATTTTGAATGTAGTGCAGGCCAGGGGAGAAGCTGTCTCAACCCGACCAGGGTGAACACTATTGCAAAAACAACAAACCAAACCAAACCAAACCATGTGAATCGATGCTTCACAGGCACACACACGGCCCAGCTCCTTGTTTGTCGGCTTGTTTCTCTTTTTATCTCAAGATTCAAGTTTTTCTTTCTGTTCTTCCAGGACCGTTTTGGAACTATCACAAGTGCTCACATTCATCAAGTAAGTCTTGCAGTAACACGGGTAACCACCACCACCACCACTACCA
>OY744534.1:78688646-78716146 GCA_963556195.1 Sepiola atlantica
CTTACATGGCTTCATGTCTTGTCTGGAGCGATTTCCATAAAAAAAATTTTTTTTTCAAATCTGTTTCAATAAGAGAAAGAAATTTCGAACTAATCTGCTGTTCACCTGACGAAAATGATGTTTTTAAATACTTTCTTGAATATTCGTATGCTTATTATAAAAATACCCTCAACTTTGATAAAAACAATTTAATATGCTGATGAGGAGATTTCTTTATCTACTGGAAATTTTACGAAAATGTAATTTTGATAATTAATAATTGCTGGAATCTCGGAAACGTTTGTACACATAAAGAACGTGTTGGAGTATTTCTTTCCGGAACTCGATTTGAATATTTGAAATTCTACTTAATACGTTTTGAATAAATCGAATTGGACTTTTTTTGCTGACGCGAGATCTGCAATATATATATAGGGTCCTCGCATCAGCGAGGAGGGTTGTGAAGCACGAAAAAACTGTTAAAGGGAAGGTCCTGAAACGTTATGTATTCTCTCTCTCTTTATAACCCAATATTATCTGAAGTCAAAAAGAGATGATAAAACGAGTAAAGACCAAGGTAAGCTGATTATCGCAAAGTATTGATCACTGGTCCGTCCGGTCGTCAGGTGTTATAAAAACGTGCTGAAACATTTGAATAAAATCAGTTCTCGTTTCATTCACCCTTTCTCCTATCGAATACATACCAACTCGACAATCGACTAAATCCCATCCATTCACTGTGGAGATCCCCAGATGCCGGAGAGCTTTCTACTCAAATAGCTTCTTTCCTCGTGCTGCTGGCCTCTGGAACTCTCTCCCTGCCCCTGTTTCTCCGACAGTCCTGACATGCAGAAATTTAAAATTAATGTAAACAGACATTTCGCTGCGCAGATCCCAGTTTAGGTTGACCGCCCCAACCTTCTCTCCTTTTCTTTCTTCTCAGTAGCCCCTTACGTCTACAGTGGCGGCCTGCCTTGTTTGGGGTGAACTACATTAAAAAAAATAAAATAAAATAAAAAATAATCAACCAAGCAAGATTATTAGTTTTAGTGTTAATCTAAACCCCCAGGGGTCACGGTTCGTTTATATATAACATAATAAAGAACCACCAACGCTTGGATCCTCGCTTTGTCTGAGTTGAAAAGAATGGCCTTATCCTTGATAAAACCTCCTGCTTTGGTAAGCTCCGAGGACTAACTTTCACTCCAGACCTGAAATGGAAGACTTACATCAAATCTGTTGCTAAGGTCGTCGGAAAAATGGTTGGATTGTACATTCGCTATACAAGGTACATCGCTTCTGACGCAATCCTCGACCTGTATAAGAGTCAGATATATCCTAAGATGGAGTTCTGCTGCCACCTCTGAGGAGGTGCCGCTCAGAACACTCTTTCTTGCCTTGACAGACTACAAAATCGACTTTGCAATCTAGTAGGGTATGATGTCTTCCCTACAGCCCTTTTCTCTGGAAGGGATTTTATTAGTCTTTCTCTACTCTGTCATTATCTCCATGGATGGTGCTCAGCTGAGCTTCAATCTCTGGTTCATTCCTGTAAAACATTCACAGCAAGAACTCGTCTAGCGACCTACACTGCGAAGAAGTTTCCTTTCTTCCTTTGTACCTAAAACCAAACGGTATTTCCATGAGCAGAGTTTCTTTCAAAGAACTTTTCATCTGTGAAACATGATTGGACTGCTTCCCTACAGACTACAACATGATCGCCTTCAAGTCCAATGTTAACAAATACTTGTTGAGCCATCCTCTTAAGCAATCAAATTTTGTCCGTTCTATTCATCGTTTTCAATAGTATTGTTCATCAGCCAACTGACATCATCCAACTGACAATCTCATTAACCCTTATCCATTACTATTGCCACATCTGAGGAGGTGCCGCTCAAAGCACTCTTCCCTGCCTTAACAGAGTACAAAACCGACTTCAAAATCGAGTAAGGGATGTCCTCTTTTATTCTCTACAACCTCTTTTTTCACAGAAGAGACGTTGCTATTTTTTTCTTTACTTTCTCGTTATTCTCATGGTAGGTGCTCGACTGAGCTCCAATCTCTGGTTCACCCCTGGAAAACATTCACAGAAAAAACTCATCTAGCTACAACCACTATAAATAATTTTCCTTTCTCCCTCTATGTACCTAAAACTAAACAGAACTTCCATGAACAAAGTTTTTTTCCAAGAACTTCCCGTCTGTGTAACACAATACCATGGGGCTGCTTCCTGGCCGACGACAACATGATCGTTTTCAAGTCCAATGTTAACAAATTCTTCTCGAGCTGTCCCTCTTAAATAATCAAATCCTGCCTATTTCACCCATCGTTTTCTCAAGGCGTTGTTCCTTGTCCAACTGACAAACTCATCAATCCGTATCCTTGAGTGGCCTTTGGGTCTTGCTAAGTGATTCGTTAGTATATAAAAACAAATCTCTCCCCCCCCACCTCTCCCTCTCTCTCTGGATTGATGGATGATACCTTCATTTTGTGACGTCATCCACTGTGCACAATTATCCCATCTGTGCTAATAGATTACATCATCCATTGTGCAGGGTTATCGACACCTCTGTCTTATAGGATAACGTTACAAAGCGATGACGTCATCAAGTGTGCACAGGGACAAACAAACAGGATAACAAGATCCACACAGAGTTTTAGTAGTATATAGATAGATTCAAGTTTGTCCCGAATTTCTAGCGCCTCCAGATGTCGGTAACCTAGGCCAATCCCCAAGAACCTGCAACACCATTAAAACTCCCGGATATTTACGAGTTAAGAAGTAGAGCATTGAGAAAACCCCTATCAAAGTTCAGTAAGATCTCCTTATCAATATCTCGCAGTATTTCCCGTTTCAATCTTTACACCTGATAACTCACTTTTTCCGCCCAACAGTCACATGTTTGGAAACTTGAAATAAAAACAAAATTTAGCGCCGACGAGTAAGGCCTTCGCATCAATCTCAAGATGTTTTTGGCAATCTTATATGAAAGATGCAAAGTTTCTATATTCTTGAGAATTAAGGATCCAATTTGTTACCAATTATGGTGCTTCTACAGAATTTGAACCGAACCAAACCGACTTTTGCCGAACTAAAACTAAAACTTTGGTTAGAGTTAAGTTATGGTTAGTTTAGGATTAGTTTAGGGTTAGAATTTTTTTGAAACCTAGTTTGGTTCAAATTCTGTAGAAGTACCCCAATTATAATATGGTATCTAAATTTTAACGGCCTGTATGTGCAGTTTTGGCCTTTTGGCTAATATGCAAAACGTAGTATCTCCCAACTTCCAATTAATTTATATATATATATATATATATATATGTTTATATATATATATGAAGAGTTTGAATGCAAAACGCGATAAACGCCATTTTCAAAATCATGAAACTGTCCATACAAAAAGTGTAACATTTCAACACTCGACGACACCCCAAAACTATGTGTTACATAATATGATACTGAAATAATTTTATTTGATTTCAATTAAAATCTAATTTAATTCGAAGTCAAGATTTAAAATATTCGTGTTTTTATTGTTTAAGGTCCTAATTTAAACGAATTGGATTTATTGCGTTTTGCGTTCGAACTCTTCATATATATATATATATATATATATAGTACACGTATTGTATTAGTTTCTGTAGATGTAAATCGGTTGAAACTCCAGTGTTTATAAAAAGTGCTCAATAACGAGTAGAGCTGTTCTTAAGTATACATGTTTATTTATACAAACATTATTGGTTACATATGTGCATACATGTTTCGGTTGTACTCTTCACAGAGAGTCAACCTCTTCAGACCAGAGAAGTCTTTGGTCTGAAGAGGTTGACTCTCTGTGAAGAGTACAACCGAAACATGTATGCACAATGCACATATGTAACCAATAATGTTTGTATAAATAAAAATTTATACTATATATATATAAAAAATAATAAAAATTTATACTATATATATATATACTAGTAGAATATCCGTCCCAGGACGGGTATAAGCAATAAAAATAGCATTAGTTTTAAAATTCTAATGTTTCTTTCTTTTTATTGTGGGGCATGGTACGGTTTTGGTGGCACTCCCCTAAATGGTAAAAATAATGTGTCCACGTTACTCACCCTGTTGCCTAGCATACATATTCCATAATTCATAATGATCAGTTCAGTAGTTTAGGATTTTACCAAGTAAATATATATCATTGATGCTCACATGCGCACACATATCCTTTTAAAAATATATTACTTAATATAACTCAATATTTTATGTAGAGCAATTCTTTTCGCTGTTAAATTTTTTGTATCTAACTTATTTTAAAAGTTTTTTGGGAGGGAAGGTATGACCCCCTAAATGATAAAAAATAATGTGCCCATTTTACTCACCGTGTTGCCAAGAACATATATTCCAAAATTCATAATTATCGGTTCATTGGTTTAGGAGTTTATCCTGTACAACGAAATATATTACCTAACTTTATATATATGCACCCCCTAAATGTTAAAATTTACAAAAAAACATAATGTGCCCATGTTATTACCCGTGTTGCCTAAAATATATATTCCAAAATTTATAATGATTCGTTTATTAGTTTAGGAGACTATGATGTAAATAGAAATATATATATATATATATATATATATATGTAAAGGAGTAAGGCTACCAACATTTGTAGAATGTTTTTTTCAACATTTATTTATTATTTTGTTGTTTTTTTCAACATTTATTTATTATTTTGTTGTTTTACCATTTTATGATTTTATATATATAACGCGTTTCAATGAAACAACATTTGCTCGAATCGAAAGACATTTCTTCAAATGGATTTTCATATCTGATGAAAGCGGGCCACCGCTTGAAACGCGTTATATATATAAAATCATAAAATGGTAAAACAACAAAATAATAAATAAATGTTGAAAAAAACAACAAAATAATAAATAAATGTTGAAAAAAACATTCTACAAATGTTGGTAGCCTTACTCCTTTACATATATACTTTTCTCTCGTTGGAACTGCACTAATACTGCACTACCCTCTTTTCTATATATATATATATATATATGTGTGTGTTTGAAAAAAGGCAAATGGAAAACAGGTTAGAATGCAGGAGAAAAACAAAAAACAAGAGATTTGACCGGTTTCGTTCGTATTATCGAACGTCTTCAGAAAAAGTGATAATACGAATGAAACCGGTCAAATCTCTTGTTTTGTTTTTCTTCTGCATTCTAACCTGTTTTCCATTTGTCTTTTTTCAAACATTTTGTCTACCACAACATTTCATTTTCATGACTTATCGTGTACCTTACCCCATATATATATATATATATATATATATATATATATATATATATATATATATATATAAGAGGGTAGTGCAGTATTAGTGCAATTCCAACTGGAGAAAAGTATATATGTAAAGGAGTAAGGCTACCAACATTTGTAAAAAGTTTTTTTCAACATTTATTTATTATTTTATTTTATCATTTTATATAATGCGTTTCAAGCGGTGGTCCGCTTTCATCAGATATGTAAATCCATTTGAAGAAATGTATTTCGATTTGAAAGAGTGTTGTTTCATTTGAGGAAATGTCAACACATTTCCTCAAATGAAACAACACTTCTCTGATGATAAGATTTTTATCTTTGAAAAGCCTTGGCTAAAGGAAAGAAAAATAAACATGTTTTTACCGAGTACACCTTGCATTGAACAATCGAAGTTGAAATAAATTTGTCATTCGTACATATTTATCTCTCTTCTTTCATTTATCTTTATAATTGCTCTATCTCGTATATTGAGCTTAAACCATTTCACTATCGGTTCTATTCTCTAAAAGTATACTTTTAGTTTCATATTTTATTTTTATTATATATATATATATATATATATATATATATATATATATATATATATATATATATATGCACACATACCTAACTTTATATACATGCTCATAAATAAAATGACATTTTCAACACATTGAGGATATTTTAAGTAGAATAGCTACCTAAAGTAAATGTGGTATTGTGGTGAGTGCAATAATTCTAGCTAAGACCACTTCCCCACACTTGACCTTGTGCCTAATTTATTTAAAAATTTAAATTGCATTTTTATATTTTTTGCAAATAAATAATTGTGTAGTATCTGTTCTGACAGTACACTTCATCACTTCTCCCCTCGTGAAGGAGAAATTTTATTTTTGTCTCAATCCAGCATGACTCTTTTGGGGAGCTGAATTTTCCTCACATTAAAACTTGACTTATTGTCTTACTCTGCCCTCGTGAAGAGGCAATTGCGCAGAGCCAGCACTACCTACCTCTGAACACGCTGACCGAGGAGGGGAGGTCTCAGGTCTGTTGGAGGACCTCGTAAAGGATTGTTTCAGCAGCCGGGAGCTCTCATTAGTATCATTTGTTTACCACTTATTGAAAATGTTGTCAGAAACGAATCATAGCGTCATATTCGGCTTAACGTGCGTTTTATATGCTGGCATGTGTTGGACAGCTTTTAGAAATCTAACTTTGAAACCAACCTATCACTGGCCAGGGTCTTATAAATCCACCTTTCTCTCAAGTTAATTCTTACCATTTCCTCCCATGTTTTCCTTAGCCTACCACTGCTTACTGACACTGCTACCTCAACTGTTCTACCTCTACTACCTGCTTACTGACCCTGCTACCTCAACTGTTCTACCTCTACTACCTGCTTACTGACCCTGCTACCTCAACTGTTCTACCTCTACTACCTGCTTACTGACACTGCTACCTCAACTGTTCTACCTCTACTACCTGCTTACTGACACTGCTACCTCAACTGTTCTACCTCTACTACCTGCTTACTGACCCTGCTACCTCAACTGTTCTACCTCTGCTACCTGCTTACTGACACTGCTACCTCAACTGTTCTACCTCTACTACCTGCTTACTGACCCTGCTACCTCAACTGTTCTACCTCTACTACCTGCTTACTGACCCTGCTACCTCAACTGTTCTACCTCTACTACCTGCTTACTGACCCTGCTACCTCAACTGTTCTACCTCTACTACCTGCTTACTGACCCTGCTACCTCAACTGTTCTACCTCTACTACCTGCTTACTGACCCTGCTACCTCAACTGTTCTACCTCTACTACCTGCTTACTGACCCTGCTACCTCAACTGTTCTACCTCTACTACCTGCTTACTGACCCTGCTACCTCAACTGTTCTACCTCTACTACCTGCTTACTGACCCTGCTACCCCAACTGTTCTATCTCTACTACCTGCTTACTGGCCCTGCTACCTCAACTGTTCTACCTCTACTACCTGCTTACTGACCCTGCTACCTCAACTGTTCTACCTCTACTACCTGCTAACTGACCCTGCTACCTCAACTGTTCTACCTTTACTAAACCAAGAACTCCAATCTATTCTTTCAACATGGCAATACCATCAAAGTCTTCTCTTCTACACACATCCCCCTATATTGTCCAGATTTAATCTCCATCTGAGGTCATCAGATCTAAGCCTGTCTTTGACTCAAGTTACACATCCATCGTATCATTCTCATATCATTTCTCTCCATGCAACACATGTCCTCAACCTTCGCTGGTCAAGTTTCACTTTCATTAGATCATTACACTGCGTACACATGCCTGATAGACTCTTCCCTTGGTCAACAGTGGTAACGCTCTGCTGGTTAGTAATGGCAGAAGTTCCCTGAAGTTACTCCATCCACTCCTCACCCTTGCAATCATATTAGCAACTGCTCCTCCCTGTGCTCCAATGGTATCACCAAGATAACAAAACCTCTGAACAACCTCAATCGCTGCTTCGCCATCGAAATATGTTTTAGTCACTTCTTTTTAACAGTAACAAATTGAACCAAAACAACAACAAAAAAAACAGGAATTGACATTAGCAAGTTTCGTGTTTTACGTTATTCTTACAAACCAGTTTCAATTATAAAAAAATAAAAAAAGTAATGGTGTTTTTTTTGTTTTTTTTTGTTTTGTTTTTTTAAAGATATTTCACCCCAAACAAGGCAGGTCGCCACTGTAAACGTAAGGGGCTACTGAGAATTAAGGAGTAGGTTTTGGGTGTCATCCTAACTTGGGAGCTGTGCAGCGAGATGTCTGTTTACATTAGTTTCAAACCTCTGCATGTCAGTACAGTCGGGGAAACAGAGAGCAAGGAGGGAGTTCCAGAGGCCGGCAGCTCGAAGAAAAGAAGCTACTGGAGTAGACGGCTCTCCGGCATCTGGGGACCTCCACAGTGAATGGATGGGATCTAGCTGATTGTCGGGTTGGTCTAGTGTATTTGCGTCGAGGGGGCACTAGACCAGCTAGTTCATCGGAATACGATCCATTGAAGTATTTGTAAAACAAGCACAAGGATGTTACATTGCGGCGATGGGACAGGGACTGGAGCTTGGTTGACAGTGAGGGACCTATTAAGTTAGCGACTCTTTTTTGGACCTTGTCTAAGAAGGAAGAAACTAGTGGATGATGCACCAGCCCAGATATGACAACAATACTCCATGCATGGGCGGATGGTGGTTTTGTAGAGATACAGGATAATGTCAGGTGTGAGGAGTTTATTGCACGGTAGAGGGAGCCCACCTTCTTTGCAGCAGCCTTGACAATGCCTACAATGTATTTGTTCCAATTCATGTTACCTGTAAATGTTAGGCCGAGTAGTTGTGATGTTGAACTCTCAGGTAGGGTGTTATTTGCCACAGCAATCGGTGGTTGAAGAGGTTTCTTGTAGTTATTGAAGGAAAGGAGCTTCGTCTTTGCAGTATTAAAAGTTACCAACCATTTATGACCCCAATCCACTACAGCCTGGAGGTCACTTTCTAAGGATTCAGCCATTGCCTCGGATATGTATGCGTTATGGGCAGGAAAATATATAGAAATCTATCTTCGCGACTCTAGATCAGAAGGTTGCGTGTTCGAATCACGTCGGGGGTCACCATCTTATAGGAGCCTACCTTTGCATGGACTGTAATACAAACTCTTATAATATGTTGCAACAAAAGAATTGTTAAATGAAAGGAAAACAAAGCTATTCTATAATTAACAAATAATGTATTTCTTTGAGAGACCTACACCGTTGGGTGTAGGTTTCGGAAAGTTAAATCAGTGTCACAGTGAAGGGAGTAATAATAAAGTAGGACAGGTCTGCTGCCGATTGTCTTTGAACAGTATATCTTCCAGTAGAGGATAACCTTGTGCAGCATCAAGTTGACTGGGTCAAGGGAAAAGACATTTTTCTTTGGAAGCTCTCTGACTTCTGTGTCAGTCCCAAAAGGTCTGGATGTAGTTCTTAAAAGGTTTGGTTAAAATTAATACGCCCTGTATTCTTATTAGTCCTCGCATGACCACATCACCTCACAGGGGTTGCTTTCCACAAGAAGAAAGATACTTATGACTCCTACAGACATAGGGTTTCTCATTTTAACCTCGAGTCTTTGGGTCTTCCTCGTAGTCTTACATAAATATCGAAAATTTATTAGAATTGAATAGATTATAGATTAAATAAAAAACAAATTCAAGTATACATTTTTTTAAAATAATTTTCAATACAATTTTCAGACATAGCAAAAACATGCAAAAACATGCAAAAACACGCAAAAACACGCAAAAACACGCAAAAACATGCAAAAACACGCAAAACCATGCAAGCAAAATGTAAAAAAACATTTAAAAGTTTATATTTTCATGTTTCGGAATTTTTTAAAGTTTATATTTTCATGTTTCGGAATTTTTTAAAGTTTATATTTTCATGTTTCGGAATTTTTAAAAGTTTATATTTTCTATGTTTCGGAATTTTTAAAAGTTTATATTTTCATGTTTCGGAATTTTTAAAAGTTTATATTTTCATGTTTCAGTATTTTTAAAAGTTTATATTTTCATGTTTCGGAATTTTTAAAAGTTTATATTTTCATGTTTCGGAATTTTTTAAAGTTTATATTTTCATGTTTCGGAATTTTTAAAAGTTTATATTTTCATGTTTCGGAATTTTTAAAAGTTTATATTTTCATGTTTCGGAATTTTTAAAAGTTTATATTTTCATGTTTCGGAATTTTTAAAAGTTTATATTTTCATGTTTCGGAATTTTTAAAAGTTTTTATTTTCATGTTTCGGAATTTTTAAAAGTTTATATTTTCATGTTTCGGAATTTTTAAAAGTTTTTATTTTCATGTTTCGGAATTTTTAAAAGTTTATATTTTCATGTTTCGGAATTTTTAAAAGTTTATATTTTCATGTTTCGGAATTTTTAAAAGTTTATATTTTCATGTTTCGGAATTTTTAAAAGTTTATATTTTCATGTTTCGGAATTTTTAAAAGTTTATATTTTCATGTTTCGGAATTTTTTAAAGTTTATATTTTCATGTTTCGGAATTTTTAAAATGATAATTTATATTTGAATTATTTGGACTACTGTTCTCATCTTGGATATTGTTCTCACAACGTTTCTGCCGATGTTACCTCAAATCTTCTTTGAGTGCATCAGGTCGAACTCAGGAATCTGTACGGAATTTTGAACCAAACCCTTTATTTCATATTTTTACGTAAATTTATAAATATGACTTTTATAGCAGAATTCTGTTATAATCTCTTTTCTTGCAAATGCAAGCAAAAATTTGAAAAAAATATCGTTTAATCGAAGTTTCAAGCTTTTAACGCTAAAAATGTTATTTCAATTTTAATCGTCACAGACCGACCGACAAAACTTTTGTTACATTTCATGACGTTGCTACACAGGTTTGTTAATCTTTGTCCAAACTTCAATTCTGATTTTTGGCAATTCAAAAATAGGTCAGAGAAACTGTCAAAAAAACATGCAAAGTTTTATTCCCAACTACTTTAGATTTGTTTATCAAAAAAAAAAAATGTTTAATTCACAAATACTTGAAAAACATGCCGTCCACTTTAAAATCGAATCACTATAAATAATAGTATGGTTCTTTTCGCCAATTTCTACATACAAAGGTCTTCCCACAACTACCACAAAGGTTTTTCGACTACTACATACAAAGATCTTCCCACAACTACTACATGCAAAAGTCTTTCCACAATTCCTACATAAAAAGGTCTTCCCACAACTACTGCATACAATGGTCGTTCCACCATTACTGTATACAATGGTCTTTCCACAACTCCTACATACAATGATCTTCCCACAGCTACTACATACAACGGTCTTTCCACAACTACTTCATAAAAAGGTCTTCCAACAACTGCTGTATACAAAGGTCTTCCCACAGCTACTACATACAAAGGTCTTCCAACAACTGCTGTATACAAAGGTCTTCCCACAGCTACTACATACAAAGGTCTTCCCACAGCTACTACATACAAAGGTCTTCCCACAGCTACTACATACAAAGGTCTTCCCACAACTAATTATACAACGGTCTTCCCACAACTACTGTATACATCGGTCTTCCCACAGCTACTGTATACAATGGTCTTCCCACAGCTACTGTATAGAACGGTCTTCTCACAACTACTACATGAAAAGATCATCCCACAACTGCTGTATACAAGTCTTCCCATAACTCCTACATACAAAGGTCTTCCCACAACTAATGTATACAACGGTTTTCCCACAACTAATGTATAAAACGATCTTCCCACAACTAATGTACACAAAAGTCTTCTCTAAACTTCTACATACAATAGTCTTTCCACAACTAATGTATACAATGGTCTTCCCACAACTAATGTATAAAACGATCTTCCCACAACTACTGTACACAAAAGTCTTCTCTAAACTTCTAGATACAATGGTCTTCCCACAACTAATGTATACAACGATCTTCCCACAACTAATGTACACAAAAGTCTTCTCTAAACTTCTACATACAATGGTCTTTCCACAACTAATGTATACAACGATCTTCCCACAACTAATGTACACAAAAGTCTTCTCTAAACTTCTACATACAATGGTCTTCCCACAACTAATGTATACAACGATCTTCCCACAACTAATGTACACAAAAGTCTTCTCTAAACTTCTACATACAATGGTCTTTCCACAACTAATGTATACAATGGTCTTCCCACAACTAATGTATAAAACGATCTTCCCACAACTACTGTACACAAAAGTCTTCTCTAAACTTCTACATACAATGGTCTTCCCACAACTAATGTATACAACGATCTTCCCACAACTAATGTACACAAAAGTCTTCTCTAAACTTCTACATACAATGGTCTTTCCACAACTAATGTATACAATGGTCTTCCCACAACTAATGTATACAACGATCTTCCCACAACTAATGTACACAAAAGTCTTCTCTAAACTTCTACATACAATGGTCTTTCCACAACTAATGTATACAACGATCTTCCCACAACTAATGTACACAAAAGTCTTCTCTAAACTTCTAGATACAATGGTCTTCCCACAACTAATGTATACAACGATCTTCCCACAACTAATGTACACAAAAGTCTTCTCTAAACTTCTACATACAATGGTCTTTCCACAACTAATGTATACAATGGTCTTCCCACAACTAATGTATAAAACGATCTTCCCACAACTACTGTACACAAAAGTCTTCTCTAAACTTCTACATACAATGGTCTTCCCACAACTAATGTATACAACGATCTTCCCACAACTAATGTACACAAAAGTCTTCTCTAAACTTCTACATACAATGGTCTTTCCACAACTAATGTATACAATGGTCTTCCCACAACTAATGTATACAACGATCTTCCCACAACTAATGTACACAAAAGTCTTCTCTAAACTTCTAGATACAATGGTCTTCCCACAACTACTACATACAAAGGTGGTAACGTTCTGCTCTCACAACTACTGTATACAAAGTTCTTCTGGCCGACTATATAACCGTTCTTCTCACTACTACCACAACTGTATACGAATTTATTGCCAGTAAATAGAATTGACACTTGGACATTTACCAAGTCTTCTTATTGTGTATTGCCCCTCACGCTTTCTGTTAACAAACTATTCTACTTACAAGCTTCCATGTTGTAAAAGTGACGTAAACGGCACCAACTCTAAGAACTTTGTGGATTTTCTAGTTGTTGCAGATTATTCTAAAAACAAAACAAAAATCAGCTTCACAAAGAAACATAGCAGACATCTTGGGCAATGGCTAAATTACAAAAACATGTTAGCGATTGGAGAAATGACTTTCTTGGTTCTTTGTTGTTTTTTCTGCTCTTGAATGAAAAGAAAAGAATGGTAAAAAAAAAAAAACGAAAATGTAAATCTAATAAAACCAAAATTAAATTATGGAATTAGGCCTTTTACAAAAAAAGAAAAAAGATCAGGCTGACATGTTTGTAAGCGCTTGGTTTATAGCAAGGCATGCTAATGTATATTACATGCCAGCAGGAGGACTCGGCATTGCCAGCAAGGCTACCTGACTTTGCCTGTCTGTTTGTTTGTTAGGCGGTCAGATTGTATGGTCTGCATGAAGTCCTCTTCGGTGGTCACAGATATTTGATAACCTGCAGAATTGCAGGATTTTACTCCTGACGCTGATCATAGGGAGGTTTGGCTAAGAAAACACAAAGGAATGGCGCAGAAGCAATGTTGCCACTATCACTCCATTGATTTGTGGTTCCACACCTGATACGTTTTTATTTATCACATGCAGAGGCAGAGATGACCAGAGGATGACGGATCCTGATGCAGACTCCTTCTGGATTTTCACCAGAGCCCTGTTAGCCGGAAAGCTCTGACACTACCACATTGCAAACATCCCTACCACGGTAAAGAAAGGGTTGGGCTTTAGAGGAGGCCTGACATTGTTTTGCTGTTCAGTTAGTAAGCCAGAGTTAAGGGGTCGGAGTCAGGGCAAATTCATGGCTTAATGAATCAGACCATTTCAAATTTCAGTGACAAGAATCAGAGTAATGACTGATGCTGAGCTTCCATGACACATATTGTCCGTTTTTTTTATTGTGTAACTCGGCGTTGCATTCAAAGAAGAGGCATTTTGCTTTTGAGAAATGCCTGGGTTGCTGGTGGAATGGATATGATGATCTAAAACCTGAAACCTGCAGTGAGATCAGTTCATCACTGTTGGCCGACCTCGGAGCATCTACAACATGAATTTGCAGATTTTATATATACTGCATCATAAAAGAAAACCAAAGGTTAAAATTTACCATGACTGGTTTATGTACAGTCCAGTACCCTAAAATAACGACTTACGAACAATTCACAATACAAACACTTTTATAGGATGCAACTTGTTCATATTTTTTTTATGGAAATCGCTCCAGACAAGACATGAAGCCACTTGATGTAAGGAGCTAAAAAAAATACTACTTCAAGATCAAACACTAGCAAACAATAAGTGTTATATGGATAGATTCTAACCCAGAAAGCAGCAATTTTTCCCTCTTTGTCAGAAACATCGCTGATGGAATGTGCGGACTAAAGGACAGAATAAGGGAAGCTAGAGTTACGAGGCTGTCGAATTGGGGGAGTGTATGTACTGCAATTCATTATCCTTATCATCCTCGCTTAAACAAATGGATCCATTTCTCTTTTTCAAGTTTCCGGAACTTCTAAGATAAAATAAGAATTTTTTTTTTATGATTTCACTTTTTTATTTGTTTTCTCAATGGGAGAGATTCTTCTTTTGAGAATGCTTGGGTTACTGGTGGAGAGAGTGTGATGATTTAAAACCCCAAGTCTGCAGGAAAACTAGTTCATTACTGATGCCCGACCTCGAAGCATCTACAAGATATATTTTACGATTTAATCACGGTTTGTCCCTGTTTGATTTTCAACAGTTCGTAATTCCTTACAAATCTGTTTCTGTTACGATTTGGCCTTGTTTTCTTTGCAACGGATGGTAATTTATTTGTTACAAAGTGGCTTATGTCGCCATTTGTTTTGCAACAGCTGATAATTTGTTGTAAACCAGTCAGTTTTGTGTCATGGTTGGTTTGATTCGCGGCACTGATTCTTTTTCTCTTTGTGCATTATTCTAGGATGTATTTAGAAAAACTCGTCTAGCTACAGCCATTGTCAATAATTTCCCTTTCCTCCTCTGTATACCTAAAACTAAACGAAGCTTCCATGAGCGGAGTTTCTTTTCTTTAGAACTACCCGTCTGTGGGACAGAATACCATAGGGCTACTTCCCAGCTGGCTACAACATAGGCGTTTTCAAGTCCAATGTAAACAAATTTTGTAGAGCTGTCCTCTTAGATAATCAAATTCAGCACCATTTCAACAATTTGTCACCGTACACCTGACACTGCCATGATTTAATTTGGCGATCAGAGTGATCTCCCTTGTATAGAATCTTGATATAAATAAACGCCCGGAACGCTGACGTACGGCCTTTTGGCCGGGATCAAAGTGTAGTATCTGTTCCGATGGATACTGCACCCCATAGACTGGTATTGTCTTGGCCTTCGGGCTTGATTTACGCCGGTCTGTGGGTTTGTCCTGTGCAGTTCTAGGAGGTGCACCCTCCCAGGCTTTGCCTCCTCACCCTTTGAGAAGGGGTTAGTTTATTGCTAATCGCCTGAGGCGCCCCTACCGGGGAATGCCGACGGGGCTGGCCAGGCAATTTTTAATGACCAGAGCGCTCAAATTCTCGGGCGCTGGTTTTTCAAATCCCACTTTCCCGACCTTGTGTCACATCTTACCTTGTGAAAGGAAGATAAATAAAACCTGACAAACTCATTAACCTTTATCCTCGAGTGGCACTTGGCCCTTGATAAGTTGTGAGTGAGTCTAATTTTGGAGAGAAGCAGGACCCTCTCAAGTTACTCCCCTAAATAGCTTTGAGAAATGCTTTAAAAAAAAAAAGGCGAGAAAAAAAAGGAAGAACGAAAGTATGATGGTACCCTGACAGTTTCTACTTGGGGATGAGATAATTTGAACCTCATGAAAAAAGCCATCAGTCTGGATGTGTAAAGACACAAACAAGGACAAACATATAAACAGTAAATCTGAGTCCTGATTTTTAACATCAACACTCTTGCGACTATTAAATGTATAAAAAGGAAAGAACGAGAAGGCTTGGTATGACTTGACTTTTGACCTTTATTTTGTTGTTATCAAATAGAGTTATCATTTAGGGGGGAGGGACTCTGACAGGCAGGGCGTGGGTGACAGGAAGAGTGGGGGTGGAATGGCAGGACACACAAAATAAGGGATTTGGTTTCTTTAATGAATGAATGTCTGGTTTTGCTCAAGAAGCCAGAAACACAAAAGCAATTCAAATTCTTTCTCTCTCTGTCTCTCTCTCACTCTCTCTCACTCTCTGTCTCTGTCTCACTCTCTCCATTATGTTTAATCTCTTCTTTTCTTCTCTCTCTATCTTTATGCGTTCCCTCTTTCTTCTTTTTCCATGTTTCTCCTTATTCTTTCACTGCTCCCTCCCTCTCTTTCTGAACTCTTTCTCTCTATATCCCTTGCTTTCTCTCTTGTCCATCTCTATCTGTCTCTCTCTCTCTCTCTATCTCTCTCTCTCTCTTTCTCTCTCTCTCTCTCTCTCTCTCTCTCTCTCTCTCTCTCTTTCTCAGTTATCTTTAATCTCTTCTTTTCTTCATCATTCCATCTTAACGCGCCCCCTCTTTCTCCTCTTTCTTTCACAGCTCTCTTCTTCTCTTTCTGAACTTTCTCTCTATATATTCATCACTCTCTACCTTGTTCATCTCGCTCTCTCTTTCTCTCTCTTTCTCCATATTCCATCTCTCTTTCTCTCTCTCTTTCTCTCTCTCTTTCTCTCTCTCTTTCTCTCTTTTTCTCTATATCCCATCTCTCTCTCTTTCTCTATATTCCATCTCTCTTTCTCTTTCTCTCTCTTTCTCTATACTCCATCTCTCTCTCTTTCTCTCTATATTCCATCTCTCTCTCTTTCTCTCTTTTTCTCTATATTCCATCTCTCTCTCTTTCTTTCTCTATATTCCATCTCTCTCTCTTTCTCTCTTTTTCTCTATATTCCATCTCTCTCTCTTTCTCTCTCTTTCTCCATATTCCATCTCTCTCTCTCTCTCTCTCTTTCTTTCTCTATATTCCATCTCTCTCTCTCTTTCTCTCTTTTTCTCTATATTCCATCTCTCTCTCTTTCTTTCTCTATATTCCATCTCTCTTTCTCCATATTCCATCTCTCTCTCTTTCTCTCTCTTTCTCTATATTCCATCTCTCTCTCTTTCTCTCTCTTTCTCCATATTCCATCTCTCTCTCTTTCTCTCTCTTTCTCTATATTCCATCTCTCTCTCTTTCTCTCTCTTTCTCCATATTCCATCTCTCTCTCTCTCTCTTTCTCTATATTCCATCTCTCTCTCTCTTTCTCCATATTCCATCTCTCTCTCTTTCTCTCTCTTTCTCCATATTCCATCTCTCTCTCTTTCTCTATATTCCATCTCTCTCTCTCTCTCTCTCTCTCTCTCTCTCTCTCTCTCTCTCTCTCTCTCTCTCTCTTATTGAGCTGACAAATAGGGAGGAGCCGGTCCTTATCATTTATCTGTATACATATTTATCATTATCTTTAAAATTAGACATGTCTTTCAACAGGCCTTCCTATAAGGTAACCCCTTCCTTATCACACCAAAATTGCTTGACCCAAAAGAAGCGAGCCTTGTGCTATCTGTGCTCCTGACCCCCCCCCCCCGCCGGTGTTGGGCACAATCCAACCTAAAGCTCAAAAGATGTCATATTTTATGATTATAATTATATTATTTTTGTTTTCTGTTCGTATACGATTGTATAGCTTGCAACTGGGTAGCCAGCTGGTATTTGATCAATATCAGCTGGTTTTCCTGTGTTAAAGGGTCTGATGTTGCAAAACATGAAACGCTTAATGTCCCAGGCTGACAATATCACTGATAATGTAGCTCGGAGCATCTGAACAATGTATTTTACAACAATAACCCTTGTAATAAAATAATAGACAATGCTACCTCCCCTTTTTGGATAACTTGGACCGTTTCATTTTTAATTTTACAACACATACATTCCTGTTTTATATATATTTGCTTGTTAAGCCCATGCCATATTAATCTATACTAATATGAGAGACATGGGTCTGTCCGTTAGCTATATTGAGACTATAAAACCTAGGCACTTGAAATTTATATCAAACGCATCAGAATGAAATTCTCTACCAAACCCAAGTAGTTTTAACGTTTATAACACTTTTTATTTCAGATATTTTATCATCATCATCGGTCTTTTGATTATCGTTCAGGATTGGGAGCGATGTCCACACCAGTTGACCCCCCCCCCCTCCAGACAGCTAGCTAGCTAGCTGCATGCATGGTAGTCATCACCGTTATCTCCACTTTTATCGATTCTGAGGGTCAGCGTTTAAGAGCCTCCAGTCCGATTTCCTCTATAAAATATGTCTTCTTTCTCAACAATCGACAGTTAATGGCGGCCATTAGCTATACTTTCGATTGTCAAGAAGACGGATTTTATAAAAGAAAAGTCGGTACTGTTGTAGATGACGCGCCTGATTTCCGTGACTTCGCGTCGACAACGATCGGGAATGTCGCGGAAGCGCCCGAGCGCTGACGGAATAATATAATTTTTTCTTTCTTTTATCTTATAAAAACATTGACAAAATTTTACCCCTCCCCCCCCAAAAAAAAACATTATTTTCACAAAAAAAAAATGCTTTTAGATATTGTTCGTTCTTTTTTTTTATAAGCATTGAATGAAAAGTAATATAAATGACGATAAAAGCCCTTTTTAATCTCTGATGATGGAGGATTCCTCCGAAATTAATTGGAAAAAAAGAAAAAAGAAATAAATTTGTCACGCATTGTAAAAAGGGCTTTTATCATCATTTATATTTTTTTAAAAATGATTTTAATCTATGTATTTTAGAGCTTGGCAGTTTGAATGCAGGGCTTGGTTATCGCTAAGAACGGGAGCCCTAACCCCTAAACCCTAACTCTAACCCATTTTTCTTTTTTTCTTTGTTTTATGTTAGCAAGAAAGAAATGAAAAAGAAAACATTGACAAAATTCCCCCTCCCCCCCCCACCCCAAAAAAAAAATTTCTTTCTTTTGATTAAAAATGGTTCATTTGATGTCTTGCTCTCTCCGATCCCCACTTTGTCCAGGTTGAAATGAACGGCTCTCCCCTTGAGGAAGCCCACTGCTTTGATAAGCTGCTGGGACTGACCTTCTCTTCAGACTTTAAGTGGAAGACTTACATCAAATCTGTTGCTAAGACAGCTCAAAAAATGGTTGGATCATTCCACCGCTCCAGGAGATATCCCATGCCTGACGCCATCCTTTACCTGTACAAGAGTCAAATATGTCCTAAGATGGAGTACTGCTGCCACATATGGGGAGGTGCCGCTCAGAGCTCCCCTTTCCTGCCTTGACAGAGTCCAAAATCGACTTCGAAATCTAGTGGGGATTTCCTCTTCTCTTCCCTACAGTCACTCTCTCACAGAAGAGATGTTGTTAGTCTTTCTTTGCTCTATCGGTATTTTCATGGTAGGTGCTCGGCTGAGCTCTAATCTATAACCCCCCCCCCCTTTGTAGAACATTCACAACTAGAACCCACCTAGCTACAGCCACTGTAAATGATTTCCCTTTCTCCCTCTGACGAAATGAAACTTCCATGGGCAGAGTTTCTTTCCTAGAACTGCCCGTCTGTGGAACACAGTGCTGCGAGCATGCTTCCCAGACGACTACAACATGGTCGTTTTCAAGTCCAATGTAAACAAATTCTTGTTGAACCGTCCTCGTAAATAATCAATTTCTGCCCTGCTACAACCATCATGCAGGTGTTCGCGATGTTGTCTCACTGTCCACCAGTAAAACTCTTTAACCCTTATCCTCGAGTGGCCTTTGGACCTTGATAAGCGGTGACCTTTATTGTAAAAAAAAAAAAGAAAGAAAAAAGAGTGTTAATACCAACTCGTATATTATCAGCTGTAAGTAATTAAAACCATCGCACGAAAGGAAAAACAAAATCTTTTTTATAACAACAACGAAAGGGTTTATTCATTAAAGTTACCAACACTGTTTGGTGTAGGTTAAAGAAAGTTAGGACAATGTCCACGTAGAGGAAATGAAGAGTTGGAAAGTTAATCTGTCGCTTTTCTCCGAGCAGTAATTCTTTGAGTGGAGAATAGCTGGTGCTCGGAAATCCATTGGATAAAAACGCAGAAGCGAGAAAGAGGGGCATTTTTTTCTGGTTGCTTCCAGGGAACTCTCTGATCACTGTCCGTGATTCCCAAAAGGTGCTGGAGTCGTACTTCTTGTGACTGATGAAATAAATGCGCCCTGCAAGCTGAGTGGTCAGTGTGGGATCAAATCATCTAATGGGGGACAGTTCTACGAGAGAGAAAACAATTAGTCATTTTTTATGACCGCTACATATGTACCTAGGTATTGTGTTCTTAATATTCAGCACTAACAAAGGACGCTGGGGTCGCTGGAAGCAGTCTAAAGTCATTAGTTTCGCTGTTGTTAGCAGGGCCACGAAAAGGCTGACTTTCACAGATTTGTGGAGGACCCGGATAATCTACCAGGCATGGACCTCCCTCGCCGGCAGTGGACAATGCTCAACCGGCTCAGGACAGGTGTCGGCCGTTTCGCCGCGGCCATGAAAGGATGGGGACTCAGAGACTCGGCTGTCTGCGACTGTGGTCACTCTGAACAGACAGTAGAGCACATCATCGAGTCATGCCTCAAACATCGACCACCCAACGACGAAGCCGGCATAGCTGAGCTAGACAACAAAACATTAGCATGGCTTTTCTCAACCGAACTGGTGATCTAACAGTGAATTGCTGTGAAGCAAACGAAAGAAGAAGATCGCTAAACGTGTAAAGGTGGTCCTCATCGATGGTGGCTTTTCTTGACGGGGCAAGGACAGCCACCTCACGGCGCAGGGTTGGTGGTGTGATGCCGGCAAGTATCGGTAGTTGGTTGATTGGTGTGGCGCGCAAGCAGATAAATCAAGGTTGCACAGATTTGTGAAGGACCCGGATAACCTACCAAGCATGGACCTCCCTCGCCGGCAGTGGACAATGCTCAACCGGCTCAGGACAGGTGTCGGCCGTTTCGCTGCGGCCATGAAAGGATGGGGACTCAGGGACTCGGCTGTCTGCGACTGTGGTCACTCTGAACAGACAGTAGACCACATCATCGAGTCATGCCTCACACATCGACCACCCAATGGCAAAGCCGGCATAGCTGTGCTAGACAACAAAACATTAACATGGCTTTTCTGCAAACAAAGAAGAAGCACTAACAAGGTTTGAGCTAGTCACAATTTAAACTATAACTGTGTGTCCCCCTTCCATCCTTTTAGTCTTGTACTTTATTAAGCTAGGTTTAGTAGATGTCTGCGTTATTGGGTAGAGAAGGATTATTTGAGCCGAGGGATAAGATGAGCAAAAGAAAATACAAAAAGAAAAAAAGGGGGTAGCAAAAAAAAATGGAGGTAGCAAAAAAAAAATGGAGGTAGCAAAAAAAAAAAAAAGGGCACCACCCACATCCTACTTACATGACATTTTATCTAGCAAGTTCTCTACCCTTATTACAAAATAACTGTAATAATACCTCCTCGTGCCATAGCCCCTCGACTGGCTAACGACTGGGCTACTTTAAAATGATAGAAAGCTTGAGAAAGACAGCAGACGACACGGGGGAATGGTAGTTTAGTTGGCACGGGTGCGAGTGTGGGGGACGAAGGAAGAAAATGAAAACGAGGCTTGAAAGATGAAGAAAGATAATTAACAAGAAAGAAAACATTCAAAACAAAATGGAGTTATATGAACAGAACAGGGTAGAATAAAGAAAAAGAAATTATGGGAAGTTGAAATAAAAAATAAAAAAATAACATGGCAGAAATTGGATGAAAACAGAAGGCAAATGAAACTGTGAGAAAAAGTCATATATATATATATATATATATATATAATATTTGTACATACCCGGCGTTGCCCGAGAGTCCCTCTTTACTTGCCTCCCCGCGAGGACAGAGTTAGACACAAGGACGTTTTTTGGTACTTATACAGTTTATGGACCGGGCTGAAATAATAACGTTATTATGTAGAAAGGTATCCTTAACATGGGGAGGGGGAGCTTTATTAACTATTCTATACTTTCACCTAACAATTTAATAAACAAAAATATACCATAAAAATTTAATTTAACTTGAAAATCCTATCTAAAAAATAGCCCGGTCCGTAAATTACATAAGCACCCGGTTTTTTAATGTGGAGAAAAACTGACTCCTCAAAATAGAGTGCTCTGGATGGGAACAAAAATAAAATTGCCTCAGTCCAGAAGGATTTCTCATTTACTGAACGATGACAGAATGTGTAGTACAGAACAGATACTACACTTTGCTCATAGCCAAAAGGCCAAGGGACGAGATAGACCACCTATTCTAAAAAAAAAATTTTTTTTAAACGGTGCTTCTGCTGTTTCATAATGACATTAAAATGTTTAAAGAAATATATATATAACCTTTGTTATGTACTTACGTGGTAGCTGAAAATAAGATTGTACAGAAAAAATTACGCAAATTCATCCAGTATTTATTAAATTATAAGGAAAAGAAAAAAAAAACGATTTTACGTATCGTTAGACATTTTGTAACCAGTTTAGGCAAGGGAGATAACTCAATGATAAAATCGGGCGAAGATACAATATGGCGACGACCGATCGAAATCGTTTTTTATTTTTTATTTAATGAATGCTGGATGAATTTGCATAATTTTTTGGTCTACAGTCTTCTTTTCAGCTACCACGTAAGTACATAACAAAGTTCATAGATTTCTTTCGCTATTTCTTTTAAAGAGAGGCCTAACAGGTCATTGCGAAACAGCAGAAGTAACAAAAACCCTTTTATCAAACTAAATATTTGCCCAAAATGTTTTTTGTTTTTTTTAAATTGGTTGTATTGAAGCCGTGAGCTGACAAAATGGCTGCCAAATTTTATCGACTAGTTTTGTCTGCTTTTCCAAGCGGTTACAGGGCAAATCAATCCACCTTATTAATTTGTTGTCTGATTTTTGCAGACTTCTTTTCTTTCTTTTTTTTTCTTTTCATCTTTCAAAGATCAGACAACAAATTAATATGGTGAATTAATTTATCCTGTCACCGATTTGGAAAATCAGACAAAACCAGGCGATTAAATGAAGCCAGAACAGATACTACACTTTGCTCATAGCCAAAAAGCCAAGGAGGGAGACGTTTTACTTTCATTTTTGTTTCGCTCGTTGACCCCCCCCCCTCTCCTCCCTCCCCGCAGGTATATTTTCTGTTAATTACTTTTTAGTAAGAAAATATTTACATTTTTAAAAAATATAATTCAATGAAGGTATATATGTTATTCATCAAAATTGGTTGGACGTCTTTAAATCTCATAAATACATTCGGTTTTTTAACTATGCCCTTTGTTTCACCCAATTATCATTGTTTTAGATGGTGACGGTGGTTAAGTGGTTAACTACACGGACTGACGACCTGGGTGTGCCAAGTTCGAATCCAGTCAATTCCATAATGCCATTTTCACTTAGGCATGTTGGCAACCATTAAGTGGCCTCTCCTGCAAGAATGCCGACAACAGAATCAAACTTGTCAACAAAGTTGTACTATTCTGATTCGTACCAATCTACTTACTTTACTTTATTGTTTTTAAATAGGATTTTGAAAATTGAATTGAAATATCACAGTATCGTCTGGTCCTCAAATTATTAATTGATCCAAATTCTTATGAAAATATATCTAATTTAGTGAAGGTAATGTTCTTTTAATTTCTATTTATAAAATTACTGGATGTAAAAAGCTTCCAACATTTTCAATCTTTTAACAAGCCGCGTGTGCGTGGTCCCTCTCTGTATGTGACTCGATGTGGCGAGTGTAAAATACAATAAATTTGGGCAATTTGGGGAATTTTTGATCCCCCCCCCCTTTGACCACTTGGGGGCGCGAACCAGAATTTTTCTGAGGTTAAGGATGCTCATTTTATATCCAGAACAATTGCCTCTACATTTTGGCCAAGTTTCAGAAAAATTGAATGGATGGATCAAACGTTATGGGAGAAAAGGGTCATTTTTTGCCATTTTGGGGGCTTTTGACCCCCTGGGGGCGCGAACCAGATTTTTTGCAAGGTCAGCGATACTTATTTTCTATTAGGAACAATTGCTTCCACATTTTGGCCAAGTTTCAGAGAAATTGAATGGATGGATGAAAAGTTATGGGGCAAAAAATGTCATATTTTGCCATTTCGGGGCCTTTTGACACCCTGGGGAGCTAACCAAATTTTTTTTTTTTAAATCGGAGAATGTCACTTTCTAACCTGACCAAAGTTACAACTTCATGCAAAATGTCAGAGAAATTCAGTGGATGGTTGCGGAGAAAAATCCGGACGGACGGACGGATGGACATGCCTCAAAACATAAGTCCCCCAATTTTATAAATCGGGGGGACCAATTAAATGAGGATTTGCTAAGAATTTTAAAGCCAGTTTAAATAGCTTTCTATTGACCGGTTTAAATGCTTTCATGTTCTGGTATTTATACAGATTAGGATCCAAGCTAACCCTAACCATAACGCTAACCCAAACCCTAACCGACTCCAAGTCGATTTTAGCTTGGGTCCTAATCTGCATAAGTACCCATGTTCTTTTCAAATTTCGAACGTCACAGTTCATTCTTTTTTGTCAACTATTTAAAAAAGATTAAAATGGCTGACTTGTTAAAAAATAAGTCAAAATGCATTCTGGTAGTTTTGATTTCGTAATTAAATTATTTTTTAAATAGGATTTTTTTAAATTTCGTTTTATTTTATGTTATTTCATTTTGTATTTAGATAAATATCCGATTAATGTTACATTTTAAAAATGTGTAATTTTTTAAGTTACGTTGACACGAGAAATACAGACACACAAGAAGTGGTCAAGCTATTTAATTAATATAGA
The DNA here is from genome assembly GCA_963556195.1 of Sepiola atlantica. NCBI lineage: Eukaryota > Metazoa > Mollusca > Cephalopoda > Sepiida > Sepiolidae > Sepiola > Sepiola atlantica. The sequence goes on from OY744534.1 coordinate 78,713,523, forward strand.
AGTTATAAAATAATTTGAAGTCAATCAACCCACCCCCACCCCCACCCCCCAAAAAATGAGATTTTACTTTTTAGGTGATTAGGTGTGAACACCTTGACAAACTTGGGTAAATAAAGAAAAAAAGTATTTTTAGAATTTAGAGTGGGGGATCAGTTCTGTATATAAATTTAATGTAAAATAATCCCCCCTGTCCGGGCCATTCTAACATTTTAGAGCAGTTAACTAAAGTGTTTTACTTTTACCACTAACCCTAAGTCCGACTGGCAAGGTCATGAAACTACATGTAATCGCCTAAAAAAGTTGAGCACCCCTCCTCTAAAAAAACAGCGCACAGAATTTATCTCCCATATTAAAAAAAAAAAAAAATTGTTAACTGCCTTAAAACGTTTTAACGTCTCGGAAAATATATATATTTTACATTAAATTTATATGCGAAACTAATTATAATTGTTTGTTTAGGGGTTGGTTTTCTTTCGTCAAGTTTTTTTGTGTGTTCTGACGTAATCGCCTAAAAAAAGTAGAATCTCATTGTCTTTTGTGGCGGGGGGGAGATTTGGTTGAGGGTGTTAATATACAATAATACATAATTTTGTGTTTAGTTTTTGTTTTATTTTTCTTGAAGTTATTTTTTTCTTTAAATCGTTAGAATTAGGGGTGGGACGTAATGGGTGAAAATTTCAGATTCATGCGAGTAGTATTTTTTTGTGTTCATTTATACATAAATAACACTAAACAATCAAACATTTTGAAAATTTTGCAAAATTCAGAAGGTGCAGGCCACTAGGTTTTGGCTATTTTACATTCATGAAAACCCTTTCACAGCCTGAAAATGGTCCTAAATTAAAGTACTATATCAGATTTAACCATCTATATCCATTCATAGCTTTCGAGGATGTTTTAGGACCTGCAATGTCGCATGAAACCACTTATTCACCGAAAAATGATGGATTTTGAGTCCCGTGGAGCCCTAACGGCTATTTTTGGCCTGCACCTTCTGAATTTTGCAAAATTTTAAAAATGTTTGATTGTTTAGTGTTATTTATGTATAAATGAACACAAAAAAATACTACTCGCATGAATGTGAAATTTTCACCCATTACGTCCCACCCCTATTAGAATCCATTTTGGAAATCCAAGCAAAGTTTTCTTGCTGCCTTTGTTCTGCAAATAAGATTTTTTTTTTTTCGTTAAAAGAACCGGCGCTGCTGCTGCCGCTGCTGCTGCTGCTTCTGCTTCTTCTAACGTAGGAACTAAATTTGGTACCAGTATGGTAACATCAACCGCTACCAACTTTCCATCTATCTTCCATTCCTTGCTCACTCTCTCACCCTCTCACCCTCTCTATTCTATCACCTTCCTTTTCATTATCTATATTATGAGTAAAGAATCCTGAAGACTACAAGAGTTCTTGGCACTGGTAGTTGGAGGAGGCAGGGCAGAATGATTGGTTGTGTGTTTTTTTGTTTTGGGGGATTCGGCTTGGCAGTTTGAAGAATCTGATGGAGGACAGACAAGAGTTGCAATTTAAGCCAAGAATAAAAACACAAAGAAAGTTAAAAGAAAAATAAGGGGGAAAGGCACGAATACAACAATAGAAGAAAGAAAATACACACACAAAAACAAATACTCACGTGTTAAATTCTTTACCTCTGCAGGAAATATACCTACCTATATATGCATGCAACTCTGCGTAACATAGTTACGGTAACTTCAGAAGAAAAAAAGTGAAAAAAAAATACTGTTTTTTTTAAAATATATAATTTTGAAAATTGCGAAAATAATTTATTTTCACCCAAATAAGCAAAAGAAAATTGTACAAAAAGATTTTGAGGGAACAAGAGTTTACTAAATAAAACAACAAAAAAAAGAAAGAAAAAAAATTCCTTAAATGGAAACCAAAAAAAAAAAGGAAAATATATAGTAAAATTATATAAAAAAAAAAAATGGTAAAAATTCTTTCTTTATAGTATATGTTTATACATCCTGGGATGAGAACATTTTTGTTTAAAAATAAGACTAGAGAAATTTCTATACCTGGATTAAGGGGCCGAGTTTGGGTGTTTATTTGAGGGGGGATACCAAAAGTACCACAAAGGTGTGTAAATTCAAATAATAATTATTATTATGATAAAATAAAACTTTAAAAAGTAAGAGAAAAAAACATATACTTTTTAGAAAAAACTTTTTAAAAAAGAAAGAAGAAAAAGAAAAAAAGCCAAAAAAAAAACATACTTTTTAGAAAAAACTTTTTAAAAAGGAAAGAAGAAAAAGAAAAAAAGCTAAAGGAAGGAAGCCAAAAAAAAACAAAAAACAAAAAACAAAAAAAAACAATTTTCTTATGCCTGACTTGAAGAGGATCATAGACCTTTTTTAAATGGATGAATTAATTGGTGGCGAAGTCGAACCTACTGCCGAAGAAGACAGCGAAGAAGATGAAGACAGAGGAACCGGGCAACAACAGCATCATTATTTAGACATGTTTCTGCTATGGAAATGTACGAATCTCTTTGGAATTACCACCAGGGGTTGATCAACTATACTTACAAACAGACGAACAAACCAGAAACTCTGTTTTTCTTCTTTATATATATATATTCAAAACTTAAGTTAAAACGTCTCATAAA
>OY744534.1:78718646-78773646 GCA_963556195.1 Sepiola atlantica
TATCCTTATCACATTTTATGAGAATACACAAAATTATATAATTTAATATATATATATATATATATATATATATATATAAGATATGTTAGCATCAAAACGTTGGTTGATTTACGTAAGACTGTAATATTGTTTATGCAATTATATATATACGAGGCCTGTCTAAAAAGTATCTGACCTTAGAAAGAAAAAAAAAAATTTCAAATACGACGGGGTTGGGACCCTAATCCCTTTCAAAGTTGGCCCCTTGTGCTTGCACACACTTAGTCCACCGATCCATCCACCTCCCGAAACACCTCTGGAAGTCTTCTTTTTGGAATGGTGTTCATCTCCGCCATCGTGTTCCGCATTATCTCCTTTTTCGCACCCTCTCAACAACAGCTGCACTCCGAGCAGTTTGGGACCTGCCAAAACGCTGGTCACTCTCTGCTGATGTGCGGCCATTTTTGAATCGGTTGAACCACTCCTTAATTTGTGTTACACCGATCGCATCTTCTACAAACACCTGCTGAATCGAACGCGACGGCGGAGATGAACACCATTCCAAAAGAAGACTTCCAGAGGTGTTTCCGGCAGTGGATGGATCGGTGGGCTAAGTGTGTGCTAGAAGAAGGGGCCTACTTTGAAGGGGATTAGGGTCCCAACCCCGTCACGTATTTGAAATATTTGTCTGGCCTAAGGTCGGATACTTTTTAGACAGGCATCGTATATATATATATATATATATATATATATAAACAATATTATGCTACATTCTAATGACCAAGATTATATTCACCTTACTGATCATCTTTTCAAAACAAAAACATCGGTACATTTACTGACCGTTTCGTTCACAGAAGAACATCCAAGATTACTATGTTAATACCGGATCTTTCCTCCATAAACTCATCAGAAACCAAAAACGTTCTCCTTCAGAAAAAGTTGAAATCGATTTCTAATGACCTGCAAGACGGGGTCAAATTTACTTTCATATAAGTTAACTGTCTTAAATTTTGAATCTGTTGGTGAGAAAGTTTCTCTAAAAGTGTGCGTGTGTGGGGGCGATTATGCAGATGTGTATGTAAAAATCAAAAATCTAATTGGTGGAGGAATTTCGAAAATGATGTCACTTCCATTCGGGACTGATTCTATCTCTTGTTCCTGACTCTCGACCGGGGCAGTTGTGAAAAGGCCCGATCCATGTCAATAGGCGGGGATCGAGGGAAGAAGGACAGTGGCACAAATGGCCTGAATATCTTTCCTCGGTAGTTATTTTTCTCTCTCTCTCTCTTTCTCTCCCTCTTTCTCTCTCTCTCTCTCTTTCTCTCCCTCTTTCTCTCTCTCTCTCTCTCTTTCTCTCCCTCTCTCTCTCTTTCTCTCCCTCTCTCTCTCTTTCTCTCCCTCTCTCTCTCTTTCTCTCTCTCTTTCTCTCTTTCTCTCTCTCTTTCTCTCTCTCTCTCTTTCTCTCTCTCTCTCTTTCTCTCCCTCTCTCTCTCTCTCGCCCTCTCTCTTTCTCTCTCTCCCTCTCTCTCTTTCTCTCCCTCTCTCTCCTGTGCAAGTGAACCCAATCTGTGTCATCTGTTTTATACTTGAATAAAACTAGACCAGCGTCCAGTGTTATTATTCAGAACCCGAGACACACAGAAAAACAAGACACAATCTGGGTACCCGCTAAGGTAAGCAGAAATGTAACATCTCCGATTTGGAGTATGCAACACATTAAGAAATATTAGAAAATGGTTTAATCAACATAGTGAGAGGGGGGAACAGAAATACAGAGATAGCTAAGTGAAATATGCGTGATGTGTTCAGTTAATTACAAATTACAGATAATTAGAACAACTAAAACAGAATATTTTTCAAACATAACTCAATCCTAGCACTATGTGCATATATTTTCTCAAACGTAAAAAATACACTTGAGGGGATGGGGATCTATAGATTTTAGTTTCACTGGTAGATTTAAAATCAATAAATATTTATCATTTTATCATTAGTACCAATAAAGGAAAATTAAGTTTTAAACAAAAACAAAACAAAAAAAATAACAATTAAAAGAATCGTTTTTGGCACCGAAAAATAGGCACAATTTTTTTTGATACCCCAAAAAGTTCTGATTTTTCCGATTCCAGAATCCAATTAATCGTATCAACACTACAATATATCTTAAGCGAAGATAGCTTTGCTCGGCTGTCCAGTGGACAAAAGCATTAGAGAGAGGACGTCTTTTTTCGTCGGTTCCAGGAAGCTCTCTAAGGCTGCTGTTCAAATCCCATGGGGTCTGGAAGTAGTCCTTCAAGGGTTGGTTGAAATTAATACGCACCGGATGCTGATTGGTTTTCGTGTGACCCAACCACCTTACAGGGGCTGTTCTCCGCGAGTGAAAAGAAATGTTAATGTTTATGACTGCTACAAACTCTGTTCATGGAAATTCCGCCTGATGCTAGGCACGCGGAGGAAGAAAGGAAAGTTTTTTTCAGTTTCTCGGATTAATAAAAAGATCGCAAGACGATTTTTTCTTAGACAGTTTACGAGAATCATGCGTCCCTATTTACTAGCCTCCCCATGAGGACAAAATTAGACATAACATAAGGTCGATTTTAAATGTGGAGATATTCGGCTCCCCAAAAAAGGGCACTCTGGATGGGATAAAAATAAAAGTAGCCCCAGGATTTCTCCTCCTCTGATTTAGGGTAAAACAGCCCAAACGCCGGCAATGTGTCTCCTCGTCTCTCTTTAATGAAGAAAAACATGAAAATGTATATACCAGTGGTTCTCGACCTTTTTTATCCCGTGAACCCTTTCATCATGTATCAGAATAATATTTCCCCCTTTTCAAAAAATGTCTGACTCAAAATGTGCATTCATACTAACAATAATAACTAATACTAACTAATACTAACAATACTAACTAATACTAACAATAATAACTATTACTAACAATAATAACAAGCCGCGCATGCGTGGTCCACCTCTGTATGTGACTCGATGTGGCGAGTGTAAAATGCAATAAATTTGGGCAATTTGGGGCATTTTTGACCCCCCTTTAGCCCCCTGGGGGCGCGAACCAGAATTTTTCTGAGGTCAAGGATGCTCATTTTATATCCAGAACAATTGCCTCTACATTTTGGCCAAGTTTCAGAAAAATTGAATGGATGGATCAAACGTTATGGGAGAAAAAGGTCATTTTTTTGCCATTTTGGGGGCTTTTGACACCCTGGGGGTGCGAACCAGATTTTTTCCAAGGTCAGCGATACTTATTTTCTATTAGGAACAATTGCCTCCACATTTTGGCCAAGTTTCAGAGAAATTGAATGGATGGATGAAAAGTTATGGGGCAAAAAATGTCATTTTTTTGCCATTTTGGGGGCTTTTGACACCCTGGGGGGCTAACCAGATTATTTTTCAAAAATCGGAGAATGTCACTTTCTAACCTGACCAAAGTTACAACTTCATGCAAAATTTCAGAGAAATTCAATGGATGGTTGCAGAGAAAAATCCGGACGGACAGACAGACGGACGGACGGACGAACGGACAGACGGAAATGCCTCAAAACATAGGTCGCCCGATTTTATAAATCAGGGGACCAATAATTCTAACAATAATAACTAACACTAATATAATAAAAATTAATACAAACTCTAGGGGAGAGAAAATCCAACATGACCTTTCAGTAGTGATGGGCGATGCACACTGTTTTTTTTTTTTTTTGTGACCCTGGATCCAGTTTGCGTCTGCTAATCTCTGGTGCCAATCCCCCCCTCTAAAACCCTGAAATACCTCCCAGAGAGGGAACTCCCCCTGGTTGAGAACCACTGGTATATTTACTCTATTATAATTTTAAAAAGTATGTGGTTCACTTAGCAGACACACACACTAAGGGAGTGCCGGATTATTGTATACAGGCTACTTATAGGCGATAAAGCCCGCCTATGCTAATTACTGTATTAGCAAGGCCAACCATATTACATCTCCGAGAATTGTATGAGTTTCATGTCCTGTGTGGATCTATGGTCTCTTCTCCATTCTCTGCCATTTGAGATTCTTCCATATTCAACTAAGATCATGTCAGCGACACAATTTTATTATGATTTGACTTTTAGACTAGGAGCAAAATGTAGTATCTGTTCTGATACTTCATCTGTTCTGTCGTTGGTCAGTGAAGGAGAAATCCTTCTAGACTTAGACAAATTTTATTTTTGTTTCGTCCAGCTAAAGCACATACAGGATACTAAAGAGAAAGTCAGAGATTTGGAATTCCTTCATTAATCAATTAGTTCCTTGAGTTACTCAGAGTCTCCCATGCCTTCTCTTGCCTTTCAAACAATTCCTGAAACTACTTCAAGAGAATGGATTTATCATTGACCAAAGCAATATTAAACAGTAAAAGCTATTGCACCTATTTGCAGCCTTGACAGATTCAAGTGTATGCATGCATGCAGGGCAGAGGTAGGGAGTTGGCTGAAAGGAATCCGACTTCCAACATCAGCCTTTTGGCTAAGATCAAAGTGTAGTATCTGTTCCGATGGATACTGCACGCCTGTCCTGTGCAGTTCTAAGAGGTCCACCCTCCCAGGCTTCGCCTCCCCTCTTTGGGGAGGAGTAAGTTTATTGCTTACTGTCTGAGGCGCCCCTACCGGAGAATGCCGACGGGGCTGCCCAGGCAATTTTTAAATGGCCAGAGTGCTCACCTCTCGAGCGCTAGCTTTTAACCCCACTTGCTCGACCCGATCTTGGGTCACATCTTACTTGTGGGAGTAAGATAAAACTGGCCTTGTGCCTAACTCCGCGAGGAGTAAATAAACATCAGCCTTTTGGCTAGGAGCAAAGTGTAGTATCTGTTCTGATGTTGCATTTCATCTTTTCTCTCTTCGGTCGGTGAAGGGGACGTTCATCTAGACTAAGACAATTTTTATTTTTGTCGCAAGTCAGAGTGCCCCTTTTTGAAGAGCTGGATTTTCCCCACATTACAAAACTGCCTTTGTGTCCTCGTGGGGAGCCAAGTAAATAGAGACTCTTATAAATGAATTACATTTATTACTTACTTAAGTAAGTAATAAGACTTTCTTTTTTTGTTTGTTTTATCTACAACCCGCATTTTGTCTGCGGCGGCGGCGGGGGGGGGGGGGGGCTCTTCTAATAAAGATTCCATGACAGACCAACCGATGTACAGAGACTCTAATAAAGACGCATGGTCGCATCTAAAATAAAATGCATCCATTCAATGTGTGCGTTTTGTGCTGAAAATGCTGTTTCAAACTGAAGCATTGCCGACCAACAGACAGAGCCTTTTCTAGGAATGCGAGGCCGCATCTACACCAATCTATTCTGGTTGTTGGGGTTGTTTGTCATCGGGTAATGTTATGTAAATACAAGTCACTCCCGAGGAGAATCGCAAGATAAATCCATCTGTCAGATTTGGAGCGGATTCCCTCCGGGATCTCTACTTCATCAAATTTGCGGTAACCTGCACCAAGTTAGTTCAACGAGTTTATTATTGTTAAAACAGAGAATCCTTTCCCGAAAAAAATCTCTCCCAACGTTTGGTTCTGAGTGATGGTTTAACATGTATAATGCATCGCTCTGAGTGATGATTTCACATGTATAAGTCATAGCTCTGAGTGATGGTTCTGAGTGATGGTTTAACATGTATAATGCATCGCTCCGAGTGATGATTCTGAGTGATAGTTTAACATGTATAATGTATCGCTCTGAGTGATGATTCTGAGCGATGGTTTAACATGTATAATGCATAGCTCTGAGTGATGGTTCTGAGTGATGGTTTAACATGTATAATGCAAAGCTCTGAGTGATGATTCTGAGTGATAGTTTAACATGTATAATGTATCGCTCTGAGTGATGATTCTGAGCGATGGTTTAACATGTATAATGCATAGCTCTGAGTGATGGTTCTGAGTGATGGTTTAACATGTATAATGCATCGCTCTGAGTGATGATTCTGAGTGATAGTTTAACATGTATAATGTATCGCTCTGAGTGATGATTCTGAGCGATGGTTTAACATGTATAATGCATAGCTCTGAGTGATGGTTCTGAGTGATGGTTTAACATGTATAATGCATCGCTCTGAGTGATGATTCTGAGTGATAGTTTAACATGTATAATGCATCGCTCTGAGTGATGATTCTGCGCGATCGTTTAACATGTATAATGCAAAGCTCTGAGTGATGATTCTGAGTGATGGTTTAACATGTATAATGCATAGTTCTAGGTGATGATTCTGAGTGATGGTTTAACATGTATAATGCATCGCTCTGAGTGATGATTTTGAGCGATGGTTTAACATGTATAATGCATCGCTCTGAGTGATGATTCTGAGTGATGGTTTAACATGTATAATGCATAGCTCTGAGTGATGGTTCTGAGTGATGGTTTAACATGTATAATGCATAGCTCTGAGTGATGGCTTAACATGTATAATGCATAGTTCTGAGTGATGATTCTGAGTGATAGTTTAACATGTATAATGCATAGCTCTGAGTGATGGTTCTGAGTGATGGTTTAACATGTATAATGCATAGTTCTGAGTGATGGTTCTAAGTGATGGTTTAACATGTATAATGCATAGCCCTGAGTGATGGTTCTGAGTGATGGTTTAACATGTATAATGCATAGTTCTGAGTGATGATTCTGAGTGATGGTTAAACATGTATAATGCATAGCTCTGAGTGATGGCTTTACATGTATAATGCATAGCTCTGAGTGATGGTTCTGAGTGATGGTTTAACATGTATAATGCATAGCTCTGAGTGATGGTTTAACATGTTTAATGCATAGTTCTGAGTGATGGTTCTGAGTGATGGTTAAACATGTATAATGCATAGCTCTGAGTGATGGTTCTGAGTGATGGTTAAACATGTATAATGCATAGCTCTGAGTTATGGTTCTGAGTGATGGTTAAACATGTATAATGCATAGCTCTGAGTGATGGCTTAACATGTATAATGCATAGCTCTGAGTGATGGTTCTGAGTGATGGTTTAACATGTATAATGCATAGTTCTGAGTGATGGTTCTGAGTGATGGTTTAACATGTATAATGCATAGTTCTGAGTGATGGTTAAACATGTATAATGCATAGCTCTGAGTGATGGCTTTACATGTATAATGCATAGCTCTGAGTGATGGTTCTGAGTGATGGTTAAACATGTATAATGCATAGCTCTGAGTGATGGTTTAACATGTATAATGCATAGTTCTGAGTGATGGTTCTGAGTGATGGTTAAACATGTATAATGCATAGCTCTGAGTGATGGTTTAGCATGTATAATGCATAGCTCTGAGTGATGGTTTAACATGTATAATGCATAGTTCTGAGTGATGGTTTAACATGTATAATGCATAGTTCTGAGTGATGGTTTAGCATGTATAATGCATAGCTCTGAGTGATGGTTTAACATGTATAATGCATAGCTCTGAGTGATGGTTCTGAGTGATGGTTAAACATGTATAATGCATAGCTCTGTCTAAAAGTATAAAACACTCACGGCTACTGAAAATGCTGGTACTTTTTTACATTAGGATCCACACTAACTTTTACTCTAACACTAACCCTAATGACAGGGTCAAAGTTAATGCGGGTCTTAATGTAAAACAGCACCAAAATGCTTAATATAGCTTGTGCTGATAGCATACTGTGTAAGAATTCTACCTGATGCCAAAATGTTCAGGTTCCAATCTCAGCTGGAAGTAGTGTGTTGTCTAGATATATATTAATAAAGTAAAATCGATTTTCCCTTTTGTATGAAATTAAAGGAATTTATAATATATATATATATATATATATATATAGAGAGAGAGAGAGAGAGAGAGAGAGATTTTTAAAATTTATACAGATATGTACAAGAAGCTGCTTCACTGGCTTGTCAATGTTATTGATCAGTAGTTATTAAAAACTACGATCTCATCAGGGAGAAAAAGTCTGATCTTACACTTACATGTTCATATTGCAAAAGCTAAGTGAAAGATCAGATTTTGTCCGCCTGATGAGATATTAGTTTCTAATAACTACTGATCGATAACATCGACATGCCAGTGTAGCGCTTTCTGTACATGTCTGTATAAATAAACAAATATATAAATAGCTCTATTTACTATTGAGCACTATTATATAAACACTGTTGAAATTCTTTGGATTTTTATCCTGTGGATGTTTACTTTACCTGGATTAAGATATATATATATATATTCTATCAGGACCTGTGTCTCGCTGTTGCCAGGAGGAATATAAAAGAATAATTTAACTATCAAGTTCCGATATTTCTACACAATACGAACCGAACTAAACCGATGTTGCAAACTAAAACTTAGGTTAAGTTAGGGTAAAAAGAAAAAAGAAAAACAGTTCGGTTCGTATTGTGTAGATTGTTCAGTGAAGTTAGTTAACATTCGTTATCGTCACTTTTACTTAGCCAAACACGGTTATTTTCCATCAGGGCCGAATTCGTTTTGTCAAGTAGTAGCTAATTTTAGAATTCAGTAAATATATATGTGTGAAAATGATCCGCCACTTTAATTGCTAAAACATATATATATATATATATATATATATATATATATATATATATATATATATATATATTTAATAGAATTTATCGTAAACAGTGAAAACACAACAATAAATACCTTATATAAATCTATCAACGTTAATTCTATTTTGAATAATAACAAACGTTTGTTGTATTTTCGTTAATAAGAAAATTTCTAATGGTCGTTTTCGAACGAAATTGAGACATAAAATGCGATATTTTTTTATTCCTTAAATACAGTCGTAATGACTGAAAGCAAGAAAGTGAAATTGAGGAAGCGTTCGTTCTGTATATCAAGGATTGAACGTGATTTATATATGAAAAAATAAAGTATGTGTTAAAAGTAATATTTTTTTGTTAAGAGAATTATTGTAATTAAAAAAGTATATTTGTAAATGAAGGCGTTTTACTGAATGGAAGGATAGGAGACGCCATGTTTGAATTTAAATTTTTTTGTTTAGTGTTCGGTAATTATATTCGATTATTCCAGAACAGGAGTGTAGCCAGCCAATCAAAGCGCCGTAAAATTAGGATGGATAAACTGATTTAGTTAGTGAAGTTATAATGGGTAAAAGTAAAGCAAATTCGTGTGAATCAACATGATACAACTTTGTTGACCGGCTTGTTGGAATTCTTGCAGGAGGGACCACGTGAAGGTTGGCAACATCCCTAAGTGAAACTGATATTATGGAAACGACTGGATTCGAACTTGGCACACCCAGGTTGCCAGTACGTGTCGTTATCCACTTAACCACCGTTACCACCCTTAATGACAATATCACCGAATTAAAAAATGAAACAATGACAGACGGAGCTGGAAAATTTATCCTATAAACAAGAAGTTTCGGTGTTAGATGGTGGTTTTTGTGTGTATCACTTGTTTGAAAGAGTCAGGTATGCCGGAATTAATCGAGGAAATTATTAAATTGAATGAAACTGACTGATAATTTCCGAAAACATGCCTCAATTATTGACATAAAGTGTGACCGTATTGGAATTCTATATAGCGCTTGTGTTTAAAGTTTTATAGTGACTGAAGTTGCAGGGGGAAAATCGAGTTTACTTTATTAATATATATATATATATATATATATAAGGTTAATACAACAAAAGATATAAGAGGCAACTAATATCTTTAATTAGTGAACATTTGGATAAAACTGAAGCTTAATATACTGGATAGAGCATTAATAGCACTAGATGAAGTGAAAGAATAGAATAAGGTGCGAATCAAATTTTATTAGAATTCAATGTTCAGGCAAAGTATTTAAAGTCCTTAACTCATGAGTTTTCAAAGAAAAATTCTTCTCCTCAGAGGACCATTACCGCAATGACATTACTGCAGGTGATAAAATTAAACTTTGAAAATATATAAAAATATATATACATAAAGGTATATTAAACATCAAATATATCGGCCCAAAACATACTTTTTTGTTAAACCTATACAGTTCATCCAAGTCATAAAGTTTATAACAGCTTCAAGAAAGATATCAAAGAGGTTGATTAAAAAACAATCCAGGTGGTGAATGGTAGTCCCAAAAACGTTATCCAGGCAGGAAATTTGTTTGCTATCGATGCAGTAAATGACAGTGAAAAATGTATCCAAATTAATAAAATGATAGAAAACACCAAATCATATGAAAAGTTCAGGAAACTCACTTGGTGTTGAATATTATAATGAACTTTTCATATGATTTGGTTTTTTCTATCGTTTTATTAATTTGCATACAATCACCATCTTATTTTTTTAAGCGTGTGTGAAAGGTGATAACGTACGTACGAACATGAAATTTCCTTAGCGTATAATCATATAGATGTGATTTGCTATTTTGTAATTAACGACTGACAGCGGAAACATCTAATTGAAAGATTTGGAATATCAACTTTGCTTTCATCATCAAGAAAATGATTAAAATCTTTTATAAAATAAATAAATAATTCATTGGAATCGGTTTCGGCTTCGGAAAGCAAGAAACCAAATCCAGTTCTTTGATGAATCTTCCAAAGAAAATATTACTTCAGCTTGTTTTTTGTTTTATTTATTTTTATTTATTTATTTTTATTTATTTTTCAAAGAGATTTTTAACAAAGTTGTTAGATTTTTTTTTTCCTCTCCGTAACCAATTTAAATGCTTAGAATTCTTTTGTGGCGAAGGGTTCTTAGAATTCGTTTTCTTTTTCTCTTTACATTTGATATGATTTTTTGAATTCTCCAAGAAAGAATTTTGTTCAACAAAAAGCCGGCGGAAATATGAAAGGGGGAGATAATTCAAAAAAAATTTTTTTTTGGGGGGGGGTAATCGAATGCAAAAAAAAAAAAAACTTCTGAGTATACGTTAAAATTAAATAGATTCATTGAAATAAATTAAACATTAAATAAAAGGTTATGGTTTAGCGTTAGGGTTACTTCCGCGTCTAATGGACACCTTCCTACATGTCAAATTTTATTTTTCAAAGAGATTTTTAACAAAGTTTTTAGAATTTTTTTTTTCTCTCCATAACCAATTTAAATGCTTAGAATTCTTTGGGGGTTCTTAAGATTCGTTTTCTTTTTTTCTTTACATTTGATGTGATTTTTTTGAATACTTCAAGAAGACTTTTGTTCAACACAAACGGTGCTTCTTTAGAAACGTGGCCGAGGCTGGCGGAAATATGAAAGGAGGAGATAATTCAAACTTTTTTTGGGGCGGCGGGTTTTTATCGAATTTAAAATGCAAGTAATAAAACTTCTGAGGATACGTTAAAATTAAATAGATTTATTGAAATAAATTAAACCTCAGATAAATAAATAAATAAATAAATAAAAAGTTTAGGATTACTTCCTCGTCTAATGGACACCTTTTTCCTGCATGTCAAATTTGGGCATCCCCACACAAATCCATCGCTTTTAGTAGTTAATTTCGACACCAATATTTAGGCCCGATACATATTGAGTGAGGAAGGAGAATGCAGGTATTGGATCCACAGTGTTAGTTAAGTTATAATAAAGTATATTTTATAAAGAACAAAATATGTATCCCAGTGTTGTATTTCTGCTTTACTTAAAAGAATGACGACACACTTTTATATAAAAATATAATGATATATCTTTTATTGTCGATGGCGGTGAAGGAGTGTGGGTTCGTGAGAAAGGAAGACGCATGCACAGGAATTTGACGGGTGTTTTTTCTCGGGCCAAAATCAGCAGTAACTGCCGATATCAATTTCGGATGGTTATTATATAACAATTTGTGACCCCCTGTAAACGCCGACTTGTAGAACATCATTGTCAATGTAGCCATGCGTCTAGGGTATTTTATTTAACAATGGGGTGTTTTCTTATGCCATCTAGTTTTTTGCTGGTGGTTCTAATCAACAATTATTTTATTTTTGATAATCCACCATATTTGTTTTTCCGGATCAGGTGACCCGACTTCAACCAATGATTATTTTATTTTTGACAAACAATTATGTTGTTTTCTTCCGGCCAGGTACGTGTCCATGCAAAATGCACCTACTCCTATCACTTTACCTTTTCAGTACACCCGGCCTGGATATTTAACATCGGTTATCAAAAAAATGTAGAATATTTGCATATCATCATCATCATCATCATCATCATCATCATCATCATCATCAACAACAACAACAACCGGTTTATTTGTTGAATCAGGCCACAATTAATCCTCTGATGAGGGTGGGGCCTGATTGTCTAGTCTCGAAATCTAAGTTTTCCTCTCCACTCCTGTCTTTGGCAAGGCTTGATGGAATCCATACCCATGGCCTTCCTATCACGTTTGACTACGTCCTCCCAAGTCAACTTGGGTCATTTTCCTAAGTTGATTTCAATCTGTCGTTTCACGAGCCACATGATTTAATGCCATGCTCTTTTGGCTTCAGCAGGGACTGTGTTAAGATGCTCATTTTTGGTGGGAAACGTGTTTGATCGACCACATGTACGATTCTGCGCGAGCGAATGTCCTGCTTAAGTGGGATTTTTTACAACGTTATAATTTGTGGTGAAAAGGATTTGAAAAAGTGGGAGAAGAAAGATAAAATCATATTTTCGCCTTGTCAATAATTTCAAAAGTTCTTTCTTCCCTTTTTTTCCTTTTTATATCTCACAAGTTGAAAGATAGGACTTCTTTGCTCGATGTTAATTTTATATTATCTAATTTACTTGTAAAATACGAATTTCTATTTTTGATATCAGATTACACATTTGGCCAACTCATGAACCATTATCCTCGAGTGAGCTTTGGGCCTTGATAAGCGGTTACTCATTAGTAGATGAAAAAAAAGTACTCTTATAGCTGACGCACCATGTTTCAGTGACTTTGTGTCGTTAAAGTTCGGGCAGGTTACGGAAGCACTCGAGAGTTGACAAGGCGAAAACTGCCAAACACAAAATTGAAGACTGGCAGCCGATAAATTACGACAAAGAAAATCAAACTAAAATACATATATACAAATAAAAAACGAACAAACCATAGCTAAACAACTGTTAGTAATTCAATGTTTATCTTTGTTCTTTCAAATTTGACATCAACAAAATGTTAGTTTCTGAAACTCTTGAAGTTTCTTCTTCAGTACATATAAAAAGAAGAAAGCATCATTTCACTATTCGTCGGGTTAGACAAAGGAGTCACAATAAGACCACAAATACATAAAAATATAATGAGCTCTGGATGACCGAAACGATAATTGAAGACTGGCAGACGATAAATTCAGACAAAGAAAATCAAAGTAAAATAAATTTATAAAAATAAAGAACGAACAAACCAAAGCTAAACAAATGTTATTAATTAGATGTTTATTTTTTTGTCAAAGGAACCATTGCTAATCAACTGTTTTTAAATAAAATGTTATTTCATTTGTGCACCGGAAAGTTTCAAATGATGATTTTTGTTTGATTTGTTAAGAAAATGTTTAGTTTTTTAATTATTTTTCAATGTTTTTTGTTTTTTTTACATTTTTGTCATTTTTTTTTTTTTGTTCATATAAACACTGCAACAATTGTTTTTAAGCAAATTTTTTGGATTTTGTTTTCCTGTTTTATCGAAAACAAACTGTTTATAAGCAGATGTTTCTTGGTTAATAGTTTCGTCAACTCTCGGGCGTTTCCGAGACCTGCCCGAACGTTGACGACGGAAAAAAGTCTTATTTCACACGATTCTTTGAATTACCCCAACAGAATATTAAGACCCTCATTTTTTTTTTATTCCACAGACTTTTCTCTTTTATTTCTTTCCTGCTTTCAAGATAACATTCCGTTGTAGGTAAGATCAGATCCGGCCCACACCAACTTTTCCGAAGAATTAAAGCTGGCATTTTTATTTCCCAGAAAGTAAGGAAAGATTCTTGTTTGGAGTTCTTAAATGGTTTGAACTGTGTATTTAATGGTATTCTCAAATGTTTTATAGGCTTTATTCGCGAATCGTTTTGTAAATAAACTGTATCAAAGTTTCATTTTACGGCAATGAACTGTCATCGGTAAAGCCTTGAGAAATGAGATTAGATTGCTCCATAAAACCCAACAGAGACTGGTTTATGTATAAATCAGACTCTTAAATGGGTCAAATATTCCGACATTCATGTAGTATAGTTAACAGAGCAGAAATCTGGGGGAAAAACAAATGTACAACAAATAACTGCTACCTAACGCAAGAATATAAAAAAATTTATCCACCTGCATAGTTTTAAAATTCTGAAACTGTTTTAAAGTTTTTTTAATTTAAATATAACATTTCGTCAATATCCGTCTATCGGAAACAGTAAAAAATCCAATATGGCCAATCCATGTGTTGCTGTTTCATTCCTTAATGGATCAAATATTCCGACATTCATGTAGTATAAGTTAACAAAGCAGAAATCTGGCGAAGAACAAATGTACAACAAATAACTGCTACCTAACGCAATAATATTAATTTTTTTACCCACCTGCATAGTTTTAAAATTCTGAAACTGTTTAAAAGTTTTTTTAATTTAAATATAACATTTCGTCAATATCCGTCTATCGGAAACAGTAAAAAATCCAATATGGCCAATCCATGTGTTGCTGTTGCTGTTTCATTCCTTAGAAAATAGTTTAAAAAATGACTTGCCTTATCACTAACTCTAAGTTCGAACGGCACTACCCCGAAGTTAGGGTTAGTGATAAGGTAAGCATTTTTTTACTATCTTTTAAGCCTGAAATTAGCGAGCCTCTCCAAACAAAATCGACCGCCATTTTTTATTTACTTGCGGTTGGCTAAGTGAAAGTGACGATAACAATTCATAGATAATGAATCTTACAATCAGTTTATACACTTTAAAATTATACAATCTGTAGAAAATTTAATTTACTTGCGTTGGGTAAAAGTTATTTGCTGCATATTTTTTTTTGTTTTCGATTTCTCGGCTGTTAACTATACTTAAATTTAATTTTTTTTTTTTTTTAACTTAGTTCACCCCAAAGAAGACAAGTTGCCACTGTAGACGTAAGGGCTACTGAGAATTAGGTGAAAGTTTTGGGGGTCAGCCTAAATTGTGAGCTGTGCAGCGAGATGCTTGTTCACATTAGTTTTAAATTTCTGCATGTCGGTACAGTCGGGGAAACAGGGAGCAGGGAGGGAGTTCCAAAGGCCGGGAAAGAAGCTATTGGAGTAGAAGACTCGCTGGCATCTGGGGACCTCCACAGTGAAAGGGCGGAATTTAGTTGATTGTCGGGTTGGTCGAGTGTATTTACGTCGAGGGGGGGGAACCAAAGCAGCAAGTTCATCGGAGCACATTCTATTGAAGTACTTGTAAAACAGGCACAAGGAAGCAACATTGCGGCGATGGGACAAAGGCTGGAGCTTGGTGGATAGTGAGGGACCTATACTGAATCAATGCCAATATTCCTATTAGATTTAGAAACACACAAGACATTGAATGGATACGTAAATTAAAGAAAGATATATTCTCTCTAAAAATTCCACATACCTGATAGCAAATCCTAAATTTTTAACACATACAACGAAATTTATTCAATCAAGGGAGGCGCGAGAGCGCTCTATCCCTTAATAGACTTCAAGAATGGCCTATGCTGGAAATCTCATTTCTTTGATCAATCATAACTCAAAAACCAATAAACCAAATTAGTTAAAACTTTGCACAAAATTTTTATTTGATAGGTTCTATAAGTGTGTAGAATTTAAGCATCATTAGTCAAGGCAACCCAGAGATCCAGAAAGTTCAATCATGAAATCATGTTATCCGTGTGTACGTACGTACGTACGTACATATGTGCCACCCTGTATCTCATCAACTATTTGATGGATTCAGCTGATTTTTGGCAGAGATAGAGGTTCTAGGGTCTAGTTGATGGCATTTTAATTTCAGTTTACCATATACCTTAGTTTTCCAGAAAATTCCAAAAAAACCTTTAAAATGACCATTGTATTGAGGCATAGCCTTTACAAAAGTAGTGACATTCCATGATAAATGCCAGTATACTGAAATCATATGCCCTTAATAGGGTTAAGATGAAAATTCATATACACTAAATGTACAAAAGCAAGTTTCCGTTGGCCGAGTGGATATGGCGACCTCTTGCAGATTCTAGGCTGCCTCTGTGAACTGGGTTCGTGCCTCCCAATGGTCTGAAATTGTTAATTTCCTGCACTGATGAGAGCAATAAGCTTGAAACGCTAGCGTCTGTAGGTATTAATAATTTAATATTTATTTTTAAAGGCAGCCTAGAATCTGCAAGAGGTCGCCATATCCACTCGGCCAACGGAAACTATCACGTAATTAAGGGAAATTGAGATCTATATGTACCTAGAAGCGGGCACAGGTAGAAGACTAGTCGAGAGTGTTCTACGAACTTATTCGGAACTTTGCATTAGAGCTTTTTGACAGTCTATTTTTAACATCCCCGAGAGTGCTCAACTTTAGTATGCACACGCCCAAGTACAGAATATAGCATGAAGCCCATTTCTCGACTACCTCAGTAAACAAGGTACTGGTGAACATTAGGTACAATTATAACATTGTAATGTACAGTCAGAAGACGTGGAATTTTCAAACAGAAAAAAGCTTTGTTTATCAACCAACCTACATGAAAATCTTTCTGTCTAAGTTAATTTTAAACATTCGCTTAGATGGCTTAATTATGATTACTTTTATCGCAAATATTTTTACTTTTTTATTTTTTATTTTTTTCTCTGGGTGTTCTTATTTATTTATATTTTTTCTTGAGCACCCCCCCCCCCCCCGAGCACTTTGCCGTTATTAGCGCTGGCATATTCTTCCCAATTATATCATAACCAAGAAATCGTGTTCTCTCAAATTGGTCTCCTTGGCTAAGTGGCGGCTCTGGTTTTTTTTTTTTTTAAGTGCTTACCAAGCTGTCTTCGCAGACTGACCATTTAATGTACTTACTAACAAAAAAATAAAATAAAATAAAATAAAACCAACAGCATTGCAACTGAGGTGGAAATAGGACAGGGTTAGGGTTAGGGATGAAAGAGGCAGGAATGTATTCAGGAAGAATGGCATCCCTTGACTTCATATTTTCCAGTCTTCTAGGAGAAAGGTATAGGAATATTTATAAAGCTGTTAATTGGATAAACGTTTAGATTCGCGTCAAGGACAGATCGCGATAAAAAAATTTTTTTAAATTGGGTGCTTATCCAGAAGTATGGAGACATTCGAAAAAAAACATTAAAAAATTGGGTGCTTATCCAGAAGTATGGAGATATTCGAAAAAAAACATTAAAAAATTGGGTGCTTATCCAGAAGTATGGAGACATTCGAAAAAAAAAAAAGAAAAAAATTGGGTGCTTATCCAGAAGTATGGAGACATTCGAAAAAAAACATTAAAAAATTGGGTGCTTATCCAGAAGTATGGAGATATTCGAAAAAAAACATTAAAAAATTGGGTGCTTATCCAGAAGTATGGAGACATTCGAAAAAAAAAAAAGAAAAAAATTGGGTGCTTATCCAGAAGTATGGAGACATTCGAAAAAAAAACATTAAAAAATTGGGTGCTTATCCAGAAGTATGGAGACATTCGAAAAAAATAAAAAATAAAACAAACTGAGGAATATCTGTTTGATGTACGTACCTGTCACGGGTTGAATATATCCTATACCAAAAATCATGTAAATTAATCAAGTAGTTTTTCTTTTATAAAATAAAAACTAATTTCATCGATAAACGAATAAGGGGGAAATATCGCCGCCATCTGGCCATATTCAAGGGAGATAATACGAACTTTTATACTATTCATAATGCGCACTTAGGAAGTTCACATAAGTTCGTATTATCTCCCTTGAATATCTCCCTTGATCATGTCCAAATGGCGGCGATATTTCCCCCTTATTCGTTTATCGATGAAATTAGTTTCGATCATCTCCCAGCTCTTGTTGGACAGAAGGATGGCCGGATCGTCAGCGTATCCATATTTCTTGGACAGCGTGTCAGAGAGGTCGTAGATGTAGATGTTGAACAACATCGGGACGAGTATGGAGCCTTGTGGGACATATATATATATATATATATATATATATATATATATATATATATGATTCCCTTCAGGGATGGAACATAGATGCCGTCGAGTAGCTTAATTTCCATAGATATGTTTTCATACTACTACTAAGCTCTACTCACGTATTGAGCACTGTTGAAGTAAATAATAAAAAATATATACACAATGTATCATATCACCTTATAATATGTGTATAGGCATGAAATAATATATAGTATATATATATATATATATTTCTCTCATTTTTTTTTTTTTTATCTTTCTGTTTTTGCTGGAGATGGGGCATCCTACCGGATGCCAGACATTCACCGGCTATTTCAGACACTCCAGCTTAGAGATCTTTTTAAGATTCTAACCGTCTCTTTAAGTGCAATTGTTTGTATTTCTCTTGCATTCGGTTCACCGGGTATACTCGCCAGATAGCTTTTGAAATTCTTCAAATATATATATATATGTGTGTGTGTGTATGTGTGTATCTGGGTAGACTGTTTTTTTATTGAAGACATATTTCATTAAATATTACAGAAAACTTATGTCTGTATATCGTTTCTTTGATCCTTTCTAAATTCCTGATTTTTTTTTAGTTTCTGACTGGAACTGGCTCTCTCTCTCTATATATATATCGAAAAGAGGGTAGTGCAGTTCCAACGATAGAAAAGTATATATGTAAAGGAGTAACATTTGTAGAATGTTTTTTTCAACATTTATTTATTATTTTGTTGTTTTATAATTTTATATAACGCGTTTCAAGCGGTGGTCCGCTTTCATCAGATATGAAAATCCATTTGAAGAAATGTCTTTCGATTTGAGTAAATGTTGTTTCATTTGAGGAATTTGTTATTGTTTTTGCGCATGTGGGTATCTTTTATTTTTTATTTTTTAATTTTTGCTGCTTCAAGTGCGTGTTACCCATCCATGACCCATCGGTCATCCCAGCCTCCTAGGTGCGCCGGATTTCTTTTGAAATTTAATACTTTTTATTGCTTTTTGTCGTTCCAAGAATATATATATATAGTCATCCACATACAGCCTGTTTCGCTGTTTCACAGCTCATCAGTGCGGCTAGACCAGTTAGTGTCTCAAGCCGGGATCGAAACGCAACCGTCGAGCGACACTGACTGAATGTAAGAGATATCTCAATGTAACGAAATGTAAACATTGCAAATGCCTGAGCTCGAAATTAGTTTTACCTAATGAGCATTTGCCTTAAAGCTAATGGCCGTTGACAATACCCTTACAAAAATAAGCTCTACCCGGAGGGAGCTTTTTATAGTCATCCACATACAGCCTGTTTCGCTGTTTCACAGCTCATCAGTGCGGCTAGACCAGTTAGTGTCTCAAGCCGGGATCGAAACGTATATATATATTAATTCAATTCGCTGTTCTACTTCTGTTCCAAAGTCCTGTCAGTTGACGGAATCTTTATATGAAGATCTTGTGCCTCATTCCAAGAAGCTTCTGTATGTGATGGTATGAAAGGCGCTGACGAAGATTTTCTGTGTATCATAAAAAAAATAACAAAAAAGTAACAATAACATTTTTCCAGAAAGTCTTGGAAACGATCGTACGCCGAATGCTTGTTGGTTTTGAATTGTTAGAACAATGTTCAAATTATATTGATCTAAAAAACATTATATATATATATATATATATATATGTAGTAATGCAGGTAAAGTAAACATCCACAGGATAAAAATCCAAAGAATTACAACCGAGCTTATAGAGAGTGCTCAATATCTAATAGAGTTTTTATAGAGGAAAATGCAGTTTTCAGTCTAGCCTGGATTAGATCTAAATGACTGAACCCTCTCCCATCCACTCCACCCAGAATCAAGGCTAGACTGAAAACTGCATCTTCCTCCCCACTCCCATATCGTGCATAATATTTGACATGCTAAAGCAACCCTTAATTCATATCCAGACATTAATCTGCCGTTAAAATGTGCCATGGATATTTGACCCCCCCCCCCTTTCCTCCCTCCCATCCAAAACATGAGTTTATATTTGATTTTCGACGGTTTCAAATCTGACCACGTGACCTTACAATCTTAAATTTTGAATTTCGTTTTCTCTCATTTTCTTCTTTCCAGTTTCGTCGTTTCCAAATATGACCTAAGCAAAGGATGAGATTTTTATTCTGCCTGATGAGAACTCAGTTTCGAACAGCTGTTGATCGATAACATCGACACGCCAGTGTCACACAGATTATGTATATATATATATATATATATAATTAATTATTAAAGACAATATACAGGGTGTTTCAAAAGTCTTGGGAACATAACGATTTTTAATAACTCAAAAACTATTAGGAGTTGAAAAATGAAATTGGTACCGTTGGAAAGGTTAAAGTTTCAAGTTTTGTGGGGAATCTTCAAAGTTGCTCAATATGAGCACCATTCGTCACACGGCAGACATCTAGTCGATAGCCCATTTCCTGCCAAACGCGTTCCAGAATCTTGACGTCAATGGTTCCCACAACTGCCGTTACTCGAGCCTTTAGTTCGTCAATATCTCTTGGAAGGGGCGGCACATAGACTTGTTGCTTGACAAAGCCCCAAAGGAAAAAGTCACACGGGGTAAGATCTGGAGACCTAGGAGGCCAGGGCATGAGAACGTCATCACCTCGCCCAGATCTCCCAATCCATCTACCAGGCAGCCTTGTGTTAAGAAACTGCCTTACTCTAAGACTCCAGTGTGGTGGTGCACCATCTTGTTGAAAAATGAAGTCATCAGATTCTGCTTGTTCCAACTGAGCCCTTAACCAGTCTTCCAGCATGTTGAGATAGGATTCACCAGTGATAGTTGCCTCTTCAAAGAAGAACGGTCCATAGACACCTTTCTTGGAAATTGCACAAAACACGTTCACTTTTGGTGAATCTCGCTCGTGCTCAAGAAGTTCATGAGGATTCTCAGTACCCCATATGCGAGTGTTATGCTTGTTAACTTTGCCATTCAGATGGAAGGTCGCCTCATCGCTAAAAACAAGCCGGTCATCAAAGCCGTTATCTTCCAACTTCTCTTGCATTGCAATGCAAAAGTCACGGCGAAGTGGCTTATCAGTGTCCTTCAACTTTTGGACCAACTTGAGCTTGTAAGGTACCATTTGCAGTCGTTTCCTTAAGACACGCCAGACAGTTGCTGGAGCAAGCTGAAGTTCCCTGCTGGCTCTTCTCACTGATTTACGGGGGCTCCGCTGAAAGGCTGTCCGAACTTGCTCAACTGCATCTTCTGAAGTTGAAGGGCGACCTGTTCGCTTACTTGGGCACAAACACCCATCTTTCACAAATTTAGCATGCCATCTGACAATGGATTTCCTTTCAGGGGCTTCTTTTTTAAATTTCCTGCGAAATGCACGCTGAACACATGTCCACGATTCAGTCTTTGCAAACTGGAGGATGCAAAATGCCTTGTCTTGTTTAGAGAACGCCATTACTGCACCTGGAAAGATAACACGAAAATCATTAGTATGACCAAAAACTTGATTAAGCAAGCTTTAAAATGGCACCAGTTTCATTTTTCTACCTGGAATAGTTCATGAGATATACGCATTTGTAATGTTCCCAAGACTTTTGAAACACCCTGTATGTACTACCATATATCATCAGATCCTTTTACGTTGTAGTCTCCTTTGAAGATTCAGCTCAATGTTTGTCAGTTATTGATAACAGAGCAAAATATAGGACAGTTTTTATTATATTCCAATAACCATGGTTTGTTTTATTACTTTTATTTTTATTTTTTCACATTTCCAAAAATTTAAAATTTCTGTAAGATATATTTAACGGTCCGTTTCATTTGTCTTGTGCCAAACAATATTTGTATGTCAATATCGTCTCTGCAACACTACAAAATCATCAGAAAAAGTTCACAAATAATAAAAGACTTCTTGGATTAGAGTGTCTTGAAAACACCTACACTATACATCAGTTTCATTTTAGGGTGAAAACAAACAAAAAACAAACAAAAAATTGAGAGCAAAACACTCACACGTGTGAGATCCAACTAATCTGCCATTTTGAATATATATATATATATATATATATATTACTATTTCATGTATCCAGATAAAATTTTATAATGAGGATATCATTTTTTATGTATCAATTTTCAGCATTTACTTCAACAGTGCTCGATACGTAAGTAGAGCTAGGTAGTAAGCTATGAAAATATATTTATGGCAATTAAGCTACACAGAGGCTCCCGCGTTTCATCCCCGGGGGGAATCTTCAGGCTAAAATGCTTACTACCTAGCTCTACTTACGTATGGAGCACTGTTGAAGTAAATACTGAAAATTGATACATAAAAAATTATATCTCCTTATAAAATTTTATGTGGATACATTAAATACTAATATATATATATATATATATATATATATATATATATATATGAAAAAAAAACAAAGGGAAAAACAAATTTTAAATACAAGAAAAAATCATCAAAGAAAACGAGAGATTTTACCGGTTTCGTTCAGATCCGAATGAAACCGGTAAAATCTCTCGTTTTCTTTGCTGATTTATTCCTGTATTAAAAAATTTGTCTTTCTTCACACATCTTGTCTTTCACGGCATTTCATTTTTATGATATATTGTGCATTTTACCATCATTCATATATATATATATATATATATATATATATATATGGGGTAAGGTACACGATAATTCATGAAAATGAAATGCCGTGGTAGACAAAATGTGTGAAAAATGACAAACGGAAAACAGGTTAAAGTGCGGGAGAAAAACAAAAACAAGAGATTTGACCGGTTTCGTTCTTTTTCTGAAGACGTTCGCCTACACGAACGAAACCGGTCAAATCTCTTGTTTTTGTTTTTCTCCTGCACTTTAACCTGTTTTCCGTTTGTCATTTTTCACACACACACACACACACACACATAGTATATATATATATATATTTCATGTATCCACATAAAATGTTATAAGGAGATATAATTTTTTATGTATCAATTTTCACTATTTATTTCAACAGTGCTCGATACATAAGTAGAGTTAGGTAATAATTAACTAACTACTTATATATATATATATATATATATATATATATATATATATATATATATACCCTCACACATTATTACCAGCAATAAAAAAAAAACCCAAAACAATCAATTACAAATAACTACAACTCACTTCTTCGTTTATTGAACCTGTCCAGTATTTTCTCTTTGGACTTTTTAGAAATATGGTTCAATATATTAAATATATATTGTTTTCTTTCCCCATTTGGGAGTAAGAATTTTTTAGGGTCTTACACATAAGATCAGCCAGGCCGTCTCTTTCTTAATTCGGACTAACGGCTGCTATCACCATGTGCTCACATACACACACGGTCGCTATCTTGGTATGTAATAACTTTTCTCCACTAACATACAAAATACTCTGACTTTCTACTATAGACAGTTTGTCTCTACGTGCACCAATGCATAAACACACACACACACACATTATTCCACTTACACTCACTTTATATACGTTTTAATGAACACTATTTCATAGTCGGTTCCGCATACAAAAATGTTTTATTGCATCATATATTGTATTCAACTTGTTACTTTGCTCTCATTAGTACATGCTTGTATTGTGAACACATATATATATATATATATATATATATATATATATATATATATATGATGTATATTTCTTATACATGTGTTGTTAAAGACCACAGAGTTTTCTCTCTTCGCCATCTTTCTTGTTAATTTCTCGACGCGGCGAGCGATTCGTCTATTTTCTGGTGTTGATTGGTGGAGTATAGCACCTTACGTTGTATCGTGGGCCATTCCTCTAGCGCTTTCGGTCTTTCGACCGTCTTCAGGAGGCTGTGTCTTATTGTTACTAAGAGCTGTATTTATAGTTTTATTATTAGTTATATATCTATTAATTTACATATGTATATGTATATATATATATGTCTTTATTCGTTTATTTATTATTTATTTATTTTTATTTATTTATTTATTTATTATTTATTTTCCATTATTATTATTATTGTGTATTACTTGTTAAAGACTTATAGGGCGTTAGTACCAGTGGTGAATGCTATTTTATTAATTGTGGGTTGCAATTTTTTTATGTGTAGGGCTTCGAAGATTTTTAGTCTGTTGGTGCAATTGTTTTATGTATGATCTTAGTGTTAGTTGTTAATATTTGTCTTAGTTCGGTTGATTTTATGCTTTTTTATGTGATATATATACACATATACATACACGGAAATCCAGCACTGTGCTAGCATTTTCAGGAATCCCATCACAGGTTTTATAAAGGAAGTTTTACTCTTACAGAGTGGGTAGAAGGGGGCAATTTTCTTTTTGTCTCCTTATAAATCCAACCCTGTGAATTGGTATTTTGAACCCTTCCTCGGACGGGTAATCCGTCTACTATTTATATATGCATTTTAGCTCTGCTAATATGGAATTAAAAGACCAATAATGAGGCACAAAATATGTCAGAAGAATGCTTTTATAACTCACTCCCACTTTCTCTCGCTTTCTTTTTTCTTCTCCTCCCACTACCTCCCCCCACTTATTTATGTTGACCATTCCTTCCTGAATTCTTAGATTTTACCATATCATTTGAGGTCATCAAAGGTCATGTGATGATATTGCTGTCAAAATCCTATCATACCACCTGGACTCAAGTCAATCTCCTTTTTCTTGCTTTTTTTCTGTGAGCTTCTGTTTACACATATTAAATCTGTGAGCTGAGAATTTCAGTCCAGATTTCCCCCCCCCCCCCCCCGGTCTCCATGGTGTGGGTGGATCTGAGTGGGACAGGTGATGTGTGGACGGGTGGGTGGGGGTTTAGGGTTACGGTGAGGGTGTCGATTTCAACGATCTGACCTCCCACCTTCTTTTTTATTTATCCCCCCCCCCCACTTGGTTCGTTGACTCTGGCATACATCGCCGACCAAACTATAAATAACATCGACATTTTCCAACAACAGGGAGGCAATTTGGAGTCAAACATTCTGTTCTTTGTTACAACAGGGGCGCCTGAGAAAAGTACCTTTAACAGGAGGGGGGGGGGGTTCTACTAATGATAGGTCTTAGGACGTTGCGGAAACAAAACCTATTTTCTATATGAATAACACCTATTCTCAAAATAGTGAAAAAAAAAATGTATTTAATTTCTTTTTTATTGTCCAGAAACTTATAGTTGCCCCTTAGGGTGAGGCTATTATAATAATAAATTTTATAATACATTATCATAGTAGCCCCTAAGGGCGGGGCTATTATAATAATAAATTTTATAATATATTATCATAGTGGCCCCTTAGGGCGGGGGCTATTATAATAATATATTATAATAATAACTTTTATAATACATTATCATAGTAGCCCCTAAGGGCGGGGCTATTATAATAATATATTATAATAATAACTTTTATAATACATTATCATAGTAGCCCCTAAGGGCGGGGCTATTATAATAATAAATTTTATAATATATTATCATAGTAGCTCCTTAGGGCGGGGCTATTATAATAATACATTTTATAATTCATTATCATAGTAGCCCCTTAGGGCGGGGGCTATTATAATAATACATTTTGTAATACATTATCATAGTAGCTCCTTAGGGCGGGGCTATTATAATAATATATTATAATAATACATTTTATAATTCATTATCATAGTAGCCCCTTAGGGCGGGGGCTATTATAATAATACATTTTGTAATACATTATCATAGTAGCCCCTTAGGGCGGGGGCTATTATAATAATACATTTTGTAATACATTATCATAGTAGCCCCTTAGGGCGGGGGCTATTATAATAATACATTTTGTAATACATTATCATAGTAGCTCCTTAGGGCGGGGCTATTATAATAATATATTATAATAATACATTTTATAATTCATTATCATAGTAGCCCCTTAGGGCGGGGGCTATTATAATAATACATTTTGTAATACATTATCATAGTAGCCCCTTAGGGCGGGGGCTATTATAATAATACATTTTGTAATACATTATCATAGTAGCCCCTTAGGGCGGGGCGATTATAATAATAAATTTTATAATATATTATCATAGTAGTCCCGCGATACAACACCATAATAACCCCGTCTTGTAACAAGGCACATAAACACACACCCCTCCAAAAGAAAAAAAAGACACAGAAAAGGATAACTAAGCACATCTGCTTTTACGTTTTCTCAAACCAGACCTAGATGGTCGCGAATCAGTAAGATCGAGTTTTTGTAAGGTTTTCTCTTTCTTTTGGCAAAATATAGTTCTCAAACATTTTGGCAAACCGTATATCCAAGAACTTCTTGCACTGACTTAGCATTGGCGAGGAAACAAAAAAAATATGTTACAATTGTTCCATACATATGATACAGTCCGGTCTCAGGAGTGAAACAAATCAAGGTATTAAAAGTGAAAATCTACAGATTGATATAAGATTGTCAAAGTTGACGGTATTTTTTTTTTAAGTGATGAAAAGTAATTTATTACATGATCATTTTTTTTAACATGAAAAAATTCCTAAGACTTTCTAAAACTACTCCCCTCCCCGCAAACAGACGGTGTGCGGACATAAGCCCACCGGACAAAAGCCCACCAGACAAAAGCCCACCCAAATAAGTCAAACACGGAGAAAAGCCCACCAACGTAAAAATAAATTAATTTTTAAAAATGAAAAAAAATATTTTTATATTTAATTTTTTTACAATTATCAATAACTCTTTGTCTGCAATTCTTTTTTCATGACAAAATTTTTTTTTTTAATTTTAATAATTAATTTATTTTTACGCTGGTGGGCTTTTGTCCGGGTTTGACTTATTTTGGTGGTCTTTTGTCCGGTGGGCTTTTGTCCGGTCAGTTTATGTCCGGTGGGCTTTTGTCCGGTGGGCTTTTGTCCTACCACCAAACAGATGCACACAAAATTTATGTCCCTGTAAAAAATATTTGGGGTTATATGTCCTTAAAAACGCTATCTGGTTCGGAAGTGAGTGATTTTTCTTTCGTTTAAGAGCATAAATGAACCAGAATAGAGTGGTCACTAGAAAAGCGGGAAATTTGTCAAACGGTAATTTATTTTTACAAAGAATAACTTTTATTAGGTTTTTCGAAGACTAATATTATAATACACTCACAAATGCTCAAAATGTCGTCCGTGCAAATCGAAGAAGGGAATAAGCTAGAAGCAATAAAATTTAAATAAAATAAAATTTAAACAAATAAAATTTAAATAATAAAATTTAAACGAAATAAAATTCAAACGAAATAAAATTCAAACAATAAAATTTACAACCTCAAATTTCCCGCTTTTCTAGCGACCACCCTGTACTTAACGTATTTAAACTTAAGTTAGGCCAGAAATTATTTCATGTTTCTCAGTTTAAAAACGATTCAAAACAGTTCAGGAGTTTTTTTTTAATACATTAATAATAGATTAAAATGGCTGACTTGTGATTACTATTGTGACCTTTCGAAATTAGAAATAATTTTGAAACTTTTTTTTTAAACTAAAAGAAAGTAAATTCATATGAAGCAACCTGTTACGACTTTTTGTCTAGATTGATTCTGGATTGACTCACAGGAGGAACCACGTGAAGGTTGCCAACATCCATAAGTGAAAGTGGTGCTATGGGACCGACTGGATTCTGTTGCATTATGCCGTGTTCTTTACTGGCCTGAAAATGTGAAAGGTGTTGCAGTCAAAATGAAGAATTCAAACAAGAAATTCCGTTGACACACCCATGACTTACAGATGCAGTCAACTCCCCAGCCACTGCTGGAGGGAGCAAAAGGTCGAACGTCTGCTCACTTTTATCACAAGTCTCGCTCTGTTCTTTTTCTCCGATTTTATCTCTAATGTAATTCTGAAAATGTTTTTCAACACATTCCCCAAATCCGCATATCTCAAAATACAAGCAATAAAATGTTCACCTTTTTATATCCGTCTCAACCTTGAAATTAACAAAACAATCACAGTCGCATTCCAAATGCAACGTCTACTCCACCTCTGACCGACATCTTGTTAGCATCTAGATTATAATTCTTATTTACAATCCTGCTTTTTGATTACCTCGGAGTAATCTCGTTACAATTCGAACATGGCACATCGCTGTCGCATCCCTTTATTTTTAAACTAAAACATACAAAGTAATTTCTGACTTAAATAAAGCTTCTGAGGCCAAAGATTTAAGGTCAAGTATTATGATTCATTTGTGTTCCTAATTTACACATACGTACACTAGAGGGGCGCTTAGATTTAATTACCTCTCTTTTCGCCACGCTAGGCAGCGTTGAGATCGGAAGTATAAAAGCTAAAACACAAAGAGATTCTCTAATTTCTCTTCCTTGCGTCATCTGAAAACATGCGTGCATAACGCATGCATAAAATCCAAGGTATGTGAGACACATTCTCTCAACATCTTCAAACACATGCTAACTTCGTTTTGTTCCTTTGTTTCATGTATTTGTTTGTATGATAGAACATATATGGAGGGACGCTTCACAAGCGTCAACAAACTCTACAATTTTGATGAACTGGTGTTATTTTCATTCTCCCAGGTTAGTTGCCCTTCCAAGGTCTAAGAGCATAGTCTATGCTATAATGTAATCCATAGCTGGAGTGAGAGCAGAGGGTTTTAGTGCAAGTGATACACTAATACCTTGACAGAATTTGATCACAATACACCACGCAGTGTCTAAATGTTATGCTGGTAACCGGGAGGGGGGAGGGGCATACAAAGGAATCTTAAACATTATGTGAAGATCACAAAAAAATGAAATTGGCTACAAAAGACATAAATATAAACAAAAATAGAAAAAGTCACAAAAGAAATAAAAATAAATATAAACAAAAATAGAAAAAGTCACAAAAGAAATAAAAAGAAAGTATCAGCAAAAAGGAAAAAGTCACAAAAGAAATAAAAAGTAAATATCAGCAAAAAGGAAAAAGTCACAAAAGAAATAAAAGATAAATATCACCATGAATGAAAAAATCACAAAAGACAAAAAATAAATATCACTGGACAGGAAAAAGTCACAAAAGATATAAAAAATAAATATCACCAAAAAGGAAAAAGTCACAAAAGACATAAAATAAATATAAACAAAAATAGAAAGTCACAAAAGACAAAATATAAATATTACCAAAAAGGAAAAAGTCACAAAAGACATAAAAAGTAAATATCAGAAAAAAGGAAAAAGTCACAAAAGAAATAAAAATAAAAATAAATATCACTGAACAGGAAAAAGTCACAAAAGATATAAAAAATAAATATCACTGAAAAGGAAAAAGTTACAAAAGATATAAAAAATAAATATCACCAAAAAGGAAAAAGTCAAAAGAAATAAAAATTAAATATCAGCAAAAGGGAAAAAAATCACAAAAGACAAAAAATAAATATCGCTTAAAAGGAAAAAGTCACAAAAGATATTAAAAATAAATATTACCAAAAAGGAAACAGTCACTAAAGACATAAAAAGTAAATATCAGCAAAAAGGTCAAAGTCACAAAAAACATAAAAAATGAATATCACTTAAAAGGAAAAAGTCACAAAAAACATAAAAAATGAATATCAGCAAATAGGAAAAAGTCACGACAAAAAAAATTGGGGATCACAAAATAAAACCAAAAAATCACAAGAAATGAAACACACAAAATAAGACATGAAAGTCACAAAATGTTAACGAAATAAAATTAGAAGTTCACAAAAAATGAAAAATCATAAAAAAATCACAAAATAAACCAAAATAAAAAAAAGTAAAGGAAAAAGAATCTTGTCCGCTATATTTCGATTGATTTATTTTTAATCAATAACCACTGTACCACTGTTACTTCCATTTTTGTGCTCCTATGACAAAGGAAAAATACTTTTCTTATGCGACTCTGTCGTATCAAAGAACTGAATATTCTTCTCTGAGCGAGATTATTTATTTGTACAACTCCCCCATGTCGAGGGCAAAATATAATTTTAAAGTTAGGCATTCTGTGCTTTGCTTTGGTGTACATGTATGAAAACTGACCACAACTCTCAGTACTCTTTCCCGCACTTTTTTTTTTGGGGGGGGGGGGCCATAACCATCTATAAATTGCCCCTGATTCTCCACATTTTTTTTAATGGAAATCGCTCCAGACAATGCATGAAGCCACTTGATGTAAGGAAAGGAACTAAAAAATACTACTTCAAGGTCAAAAACTAGCCAATGATAAGTGTTAGATGAATAGATTCCGACCCAGAAAACAGCAATTCTTTCCCCTTTGTCAAAAACATCGCTCATGGAATGTGAGGACTAAAGGACAAAATAATGGAAGCAAAAGTTACGAGGCTGTCGAAAATAAACTCACGGTCCACTTTTTATTCTTGTTTCACTGTAATGGGGAGACGCGGCTTAAATGGAAGTACTGCCTGAAACTGAATCTATTTTTTATAGCAAAACTCATTTAAACTGTTTTTTTTTTTTAAATAGTTGCATGATTCTCTATATAAATGTGTATGTGTGTATAATTGTATGTGCTTATTTGTGTATGTTTTTTTTTTTTTACTGAACAAGGTTAAGGAGCCACTCGAGGATAAGGGTCAAATAGATTGTCAGTTTGACGATGATCGTCACCACGAGAGGATTGGAAAATAATGGGTGAAATGGGGCAGAAAGTTACTTCAGATACCTTGATTATCTAAGAGGGCTGCTCAACAAGTATTTGTTTACATTAGACTTGAAGATGACTACGCTGTAGTTGGCTTGGAAGCAGCCTCGAAGAATTTTGTTCCACAGATGAGATGTTCTAGGAAAGAAACTTTGTTCATGGAAGTTCTGTTTGATTTTTGGTACAGAGAGAGAGAGAGAGAGAAAGGGAGAGAGAAAGGAAGGTTCTATGTTAGGGTTGTAGCAGGATGTGTTGGGTGTGCATATTTGTACGTGTGTCGTACCAACCGGCATCTGCCAAGGATGGCGAGTATTGCCAAACCTCTGCATCAATACACACAGAGAAACGTTCTGCAGGTTCCGACAGTTAAAAAATCCAAAATGACTTGATATATTGTAAAACGTGACACGTCAGAACAAACAGTTTTAAAGGTTACACATGGATTTTATTATTATGAACTGAAACGGCTAGGATTTATATATATATATATATATATATAGATGAAAGGATAAAATAATCCGACGGTATGAAATTAAAATGGAATAAGCGGAAGACCTAAAAAGCTCAACGTTTCGCCCAAATGTTATATGGGCTTTGTCAAGAGCGAACGAAAAAATGCAAAACATGACAGAAGACGAGAAAGTCTATAAATTATGAGAAATATATATAGTCATCCTTTGGACCCCCTTTCTACTCTTTATTCTTTCTTTTCTTTCCCGTTACTAATTTTTTTTTTTTTTTTTTTACTATGTATTTATCTTTGACTCTATACATATTTACATATCTTCCCTCTCTACATGAACCCTACCACTATATATATTTCTCATAATTTATAGACCTTCTCGTCTTCTGTCATTTTTTGCATTTTTTCGTTCACTCTTGACAAAGCCCATATAACATTTGGGCGAAACGTTGAGCTTTTTAGGTCTTTCACTTATTCCATTTTAATTTCATATATATATATATATATATATATGAAGAGTTCGAATGCAAAACGCGATAAATCCAATTTGTTTAAATTGAGACATTAGAAAGAAAAACGACGAATATATAAAATCTAGACTTGGCTTAACGGCTTATTTAAATTGAAATCAGGAAGTAATTATCCCCGCATCATATAAGTAAAACATGATTTTAGTGTGTCGTCGAGTGTTGAAATACAACACTTTTTGTAGTGATAACTTTGTAATTTACAAAATGGTGTTTATCGCGTTTTGCATTCGATCTCTTA
Organism: Sepiola atlantica; assembly: GCA_963556195.1. NCBI lineage: Eukaryota > Metazoa > Mollusca > Cephalopoda > Sepiida > Sepiolidae > Sepiola > Sepiola atlantica. The sequence continues at coordinate 78,750,536 of OY744534.1, forward strand.
TATATATATATATATATATATATATATATATATATATATATATATATATATATATATATATAAACTTGGTTATAAGAGACAGTTCTATAGCCATTTCAAATTTTGGGAATAAAATTGAGGAGGAACTGGATTTTTGTCACCATTTTTCATGTGGGTTTTTTTTTTTCATGTATTTTGACTTGCCGTTACGTTTGTGAAGAACTCTTTTTACAGTTTCCTCATCTTCCTTTTTCATGTGGGTTTTTTTTTTCATGTATTTTGACTTGCTGTTACGTTTGTGAAGAACTCTTTTTACACTTTCCCCATCTTCCTTTTTCATGTGGGTTTTTTTTTCATGTATTTTGACTTGCCGTTACGTTTGTGAAGAACTCTTTTTACACTTTCCCCATCTTCCTTTTTCATGTGGGGTTTTTTTTTCATGTATTTTGACTTGCCGTTACGTTTGTGAAGAACTCTTTTTACACTTTCCCCATCTTCCTTTTTCATGTGGGTTTTTTTTTCATGTATTTTGACTTGCCGTTACGTTTGTGAAGAACTCTTTTTACACTTTCCCCATCTTCCTTTTTCATGTGGGTTTTTTTTTCATGTATTTTGACTTGCCGTTACGTTTGTGAAGAACTCTTTTTACACTTTCCCCATCTTCCTTTTTCATGTGGGTTTTTTTTTTCATGTATTTTGACTTGCCGTTACGTTTGTGAAGAACTCTTTTTACACTTTCCCCATCTTCCTTTTTCATGTGGGTTTTTTTTTTCATGTATTTTGACTTGCTGTTACGTTTGTGAAGAACTCTTTTTACACTTTCCCCATCTTCCTTTTTCATGTGGGTTTTTTTTTTCATGTATTTTGACTTGCCGTTACGTTTGTGAAGAACTCTTTTTACACTTTCCCCATCTTCCTTTTTCATGTGGGTTTTTTTTTTCATGTATTTTGACTTGCTGTTACGTTTGTGAAGAACTCTTTTTACACTTTCCCCATCTTCCTTTTTCATGTGGGTTTTTTTTTTCATGTATTTTGACTTGCCGTTACGTTTGTGAAGAACTCTTTTTACACTTTCCCCATCTTTCTTTTTCATGTGTTTTTCCTATTATCATTGAATGAACAATTTATCTGATGATCAACGAAGTTAAGATGAAGACTATGTATTTTCTTTGATTTTGCTGTGAAACGCACATAAGATGTAGAAAAAGTATTGAATTTGGAAAGAAATAAACATTAAAATATAAATATATTAAAAATATTTTTGTGAGACAAAATGTAATTACAGATATTCGTCGATATATGAGAATAAAGAAAGTGAAAGTACAGATGAAAAACTGTGGTTGTTCAACGGTATTCAGTGCATGTTCCTTTCAATAGTAGAACACTTTATGACAGCTGCCTTTAAATAGGATTAACCTCTCGCTGATCTACCGAATTGTTGACAATGGTCGTGTCGGTTAAGACGTTGGAATTTGAGTTTGAAATATTACTCGCGTTCCGGGTTCGAGTCCGGCGACCGGTGTGAATAATTCTTCTCTACACTGACGATTCCTGTAAGGATGAAACATATACGTATGTAAAAAAAAACAACAAATATTTATAATTATATATATATATATATATATATATATATATATATATATATAATTAGTTGAAAACCCGTCCCAGGACGGGTAAAATTAATTCCCCGAATTGAACAGTTTTGCCTCAATTTGATACCCTCTTACCAATATTAAAATCAGCATATAATGCTTATAAACCTTATGTCTAGAATCCTAATTTCAATTCTGATCAAAATCTATTAGATGATTTTGATTCTAGAAAATGTCTAAAATGTAATGCTTAAGCTTAAGGGGTCTCAATAGAAAATTGAAATTCAGGGAATTTTGCTTCATTGGTGTCTAGTCACTAGGGATCAAATTTAATGCAAATCTGAAATATTTCAATTTTCAAATAGGAGGTTGTGTTCATATTATGTCCCCTAAAAACCCTTTAAGTTACTCCAAAGAAACTGAATTTTGGGGAATATTGCTAAAATTTCTCAAAAATCGGTGTTTTTTTAATTTTCACAAAGGGATTCTATTCCCACTTTGCATAAAACGAAGTTAAACTAAATATAACTCACATTACTCACAATTACGCTTAGCAGCTATGTTCCAAAATTCATAATGATCGGTTAGTTTTTTAAGAAGTGAATCCTGTACATACAAATATATGAACATATAAACATACTTAACTTTACATAAGTAGATATTTATTTAATTTTTTTTAATGGAAATCACTCCAGACAAGGCATGAAGCCACTTGATGTAAGGAGCTAAAAAAATACTACTTCAAGGTTAAAACCTAGCCAATGATAAGTGTTAAATGGATAAATTCAAACCCAGAAAACAGCATTTTTCCCCCCTTTGTCAGAGACATCGCTCATGGAATGTGAGGACTAAAAGACAAAATAAGGGAAGCGAGAGTTACGAGGCTGTCGGAAGTAAACCCAAGGTCCAATTTCTACTCTCCTTTCTTAAATAGCTAGATTCCAACCGAGAAAACAGCAATTCTTTCTCCTTTGTCAGAAACATTGCTCATGGAATGTGAGGACTAAAAGACAAAATAAGGGAAGCGAGAGTTACGAGGCTGCCGAAAGGTCCACTTTCTACTTTCTTTTTAATCTTCATACGTATGTATGTATGTGAGTGTATGTATGTGTATATTAATAGATAGAATTGAATGTGTTCATCTATGTGTATGTGTATGTGTATGTATGTATGTGTATATTAATAGATAGAATTGAATGTGTTCATCTATGTGTATGTTGGTTTTGAGCACCGACTGACATTCATAATTCTCATTTAGATAAATCAGCGTGTGGTATAGATATTTGCAAGTACATCTGTTTGGTTCGAGATAAACAGACTGAAACTTTAGTTTGTCTTTCACCAGGAAATGGTCAAACCAATTTCAGATTTGGTCAGCTTCAGTTGCTAGTGTTTGCGAGAAAAAATATAGAAATGTATATTTTCTGGGAATTTTTATCTCTTTGTTTTCATAACACTTAATGCGGTTGAAAACTTATCCAAAGTTTGTGCACTAATGTACATGTCTGTGTAAATAAAACTAATCATATATATATATATATATATATACAGGGTGGGCCAAAATAAGGGTCCTATCTTTAAATTTGAATAACTTGAATTTGAATAACTTCCACAAAATAAAAGTTAAACTCACCAAACTTTATGTGTGTGTAGACTGACCCTTCCGAGATTTTTTTAAATAAACAAAACAAATTTTAGCCGAAAAACACTTCTTCAAACTTACAAAAGCTAAAGTATTGTTTTTTACACTGTTTTGAGTTTTTGAAGCAAAAATAATGTTTTCTAAATGAGGGTACGTTCCTTAGGGCTAATACGGCTCATGCTTGCTTCGGAAGGGGTCCTTTACTTATTCTAAAAAAAAATTTTTTTTAAATCAATAAATAAAAAAGTTATGAATTTTTAAAAATAGGACCCTTATTTTTGCCCACCCTGTATATATATATATATATATATATATATATATATATATATATATATAGGCAAGTTACAGAATTAGAATAAAAGTTGTAAAAATACAAAATCTATAATATCTTCAGTTGTTCAAAACTAGGGTTTTATTTTTCCTTAAACCATAGCTTTTCAAAGAATTGAATTCTTATCATCAGAAGAATACAGATGGATAAGCTGGTATGAAGATTACCAGGGTCAAAGTTTGAAAACAATAAAAAATAAAAATTAGAGAAGAAAATGTTAAAAGTGGAAATATGTTGAAAGTGTTCAATGCAGAGTAAATTAATTGAGTGCATATGAGAAAAATGTTCACTGTAAAAAGCGTTTTTTTTTTTGTTTTTTTATAACATAGGCAGGACGACACTGTAGACTTAAGGGGCTACTGAGAAAAATGAGAGAAGGTTTTTTTTTGGTGGGGGGGTCAACCTAAATTGGGAGCTGCGCAGCGAGATGTCTGTTTACATTAATTTTAAATTTCTGCATGTCAGTACCGTCGGGGAAACAGGGGGCAGGGAGGGAGTTCCAGAGGCCAGCAGCATGAGGAAAAAAGCTATTCGGCATCTGGGGACCTCCACAGTGAATGGATGGGATTTAGCTGATTGTCAAGTTGGCACCAGAGTAGCCAGTTCATCGGGAGAATTGCGATGGAGATGTGGAATCAGTGGCTAGCAGGAAGGATCATAGCAGGTGTTCTGACTCTTTCTGCACAACGAAATCTCCCCTCCCACAAATGTGATTCTACTTTTTTAAGCGATTATGGGTGAACAACCTGAAAAACTTGGCAGAAAGCAGAAAAAAAAATTATTTAGAATTTAGAGTGGTGGATCGGTTTCGTATATAAATTTAACCTTAAATGATCACCCATTTCCGACTCATTCAAGCTTTTTAGGGCAAGTAACCAAGCAAAAATTTTCCAAGTGGCATATGCGTTTCCTTTTGGGGGCTGAAAAGTTGGTAAAGTAAAAGTTAGCAAAGCCCCCCCCCCCACTAAAAAACCTTCATTAACTCTACCACTAACCCTAAGTCCGAGTGGAACAGCCCTTCCCCTAAATAATCCCTCCCTTAACTATATCACTAATTCTAAGTCCGAGTCGCATACCCCTTGAAACCAAAACCTCATAAAACCGCACGTAATCACCTAAAAAAGTAGAAACTGATTATTTGCCCTAAAAAACTAGAAGAGCCCGGAAAAAATTAAAGTAGTTTTTATTTTACAAAAGAAAATTAAATTTTAACGAACAACGTAGAAATACACCAGCCATTACGGCTTATTATGAATTTCGGTTATCTCCCTTGAATAAACCGTAATGGATGCCGTTATTTGTTAAAATTAAATTTTCTTTTATTAAATAAAAACTACTTGATTAATTTACATGATTTTTGGGATAGGGTATACTCAGCCCGTGGCAGGTACGTACATCAACAAAAAGATATTCCTCGGTTTGTTTTTTTGTTTTTGTTTTTTTTTTCAAATGTCTCCCTTGATGTGGATAAGCACCAAAAAAAAATTTAGGTTATTTTTTTTTTTTTTTCAAATGTCTCCCTTAATGTGGATAAACACCAAAAAAAGTTTTAGGTTATTTTATTTTATTTTTTTTTCAAATGTCTCCCTTAATGTGGATAAGCACCAAAAAAAATTTTAGGTTATTTTATTTTATTTTTTTTTCAAAACGTAGACTTGGTCATGTTATCTGGACAAATAGTAGTGTATCGTTCCCACAGTAACCTCTTCCACCCCCACCTCTTGCCCGTACCCCCCTCCTCCCCCTCCCTATCTGATTAGCATCTGGTTTGAAATCGGTTGGCAGACCACTCTTAGAGGCTGTTGGAGAGATAACAAAAAAAAAAAAAAGAAGTTGATTCTGGCACTGTGGAATGGCCTGATTTCAAAGACACGTTGCTATCAAATGTTTGCCCCAGAAAGGAACACATCGTTATCCCTTCATTTTTACCATGCTTTCATATGATTTCTCTATCTATAATATGATACTAGACGACCCGTGACCCGTTGAGTCACAAGCACTAACAACTATCTATTTGGCTTTGATTTCATTCGAAAATTCATAAACTGTGACACTGACATATCTTGTTAGACATTCTTCTTGCAGAACTAAAATTAATAAGTCTCTTTACTTCTATATCATCATCATCATCATCATCATGATTATTATTATTATTATTATTATTATTATTATTATTATTATTATTTGTACTCACTAGGAGTTCTCACACAGATCATCGTCAGTGATTGCTCACCGACAACAACCAGTGGTATTTCCTGGAGTCTGAGTGACAACAAGTCTCCCCAGACTTCCAGTGTTCTTCATCTCTTTTCGATAACGATGCGGTATCGCAACAGTCTCTTACCATTGATTTCTCGCCGGTAAGGACAATTGGTCTTCTCTGGGATTTGGGTGGCAACAAGCCTCCCCAAGATATTATTATTATTATTATTATTATTATTATTATTATTATTATTATTATTTATTTACTCACTAGGAGTTATCACACTGGTCATCGTCAGTGATCGCCCACTGCCGACAACCTGTGGTATTCCCTAGAGTCTGAGTGACAACAAGTCTCCTCAGACTTCCAGTATGCTCCACCTCTTTTCGTTCATCACCGCTGATGACCTTGCGGTATCGCAACAGCCACCTACCAACGATTTCCCGCTGATAAGGGCCATTGGTCCCCTCTGGAGACCGAGTGGCAACAAGCCTCGCCAAGGTTCCAGAGCTGTCCGCGCTCTTCCAGTGGAGGTCTGGTTTGCGCATTATTATTATTATTATTATTATTTTCATTATTATTATTATTATCATTATTATTATTATTATTATCATTATTATTTTCATTATTATTATTATTTTCATTATTATTATTATTATTATTATTATTATTATTATCATTATTATTTTCATTATCATTATTATTATTATTTTCATTATTATTATTATTATTATTATTTTCATTATTATTATTATTATTATTATCATTATTATTATTATTATTATTATTATTATTATCATTATTATTTTCATTATCATTATTATTATTATTATCGTTATAATTATCATTATTATTTTCATTATTATTATTTTCATTATCATTATTATTATTATTATTATTTTCATTATTATTATCATTATTATTATTATCATTATTATCATTATTCACGCAGGTAATCATCAGTGATTACTCTGGTGTTCCCTGGAGTCTGAGTGACAACAAGTCTCCCCAGATTTCCGGTACCTTCCACCTCCCTCGATAACCATTGCAAATGACTTTTCATCATCGCAACAGCCGCTTACCATTGATTTCTTGTTGGCTACGACTATTGGTCTTCTCTGTGATTTGAATGCCAGTACTATCCGTACTGTTCCAGTGGAGGTCTTTCCATCCTCCTTGACCCTTCACAACTATTTAGTGTTGTATCAGTCCAGGCTGTTGCCATTTTATTATTATTATTATTATTATTATAATTATTATTATTATTATTATTATTATTATTATTATTTTGTTATTATTATTATTATTATTATTATTATTATTATTATTATTATTATTATTATTATTATCATATAGAAATATTATTAGTCTTTATTATTCTTATATACAAGTAAAGAAACTTGTCCTTTTGCCATCTAATTTACATACTTGTTTGTGGTGTATACCAACATACATATGTAAATTACATGACGATGCTGACAAACAGTCACTCTTTCTCTGAATGCTAAATGAAACATAAAAAAATATTAGAAAGTAGTCGAATCAACATAGAGTGAGATGGTTTGAAAGAAATACATAGATAGCTCAAGGGGAGATGGGTGACTTGTTCAGCTAATTATAAATTACGGCTAATTATTTTTTCATTATTATTATTATTTAGAAGTATAATTATTTTTTATTATTTTTATATAGAGGTAAAGAGACTTATTATTTTGCCACCTAATTTACATATGAGCAAATTTGATGACGATGCCGAGAAAAGAGAATCACTCTTTCTTTAAATGCTCAGAGAGACATTAACAAATATTAGAGTGTGGTTGAATCAGCATAAAGTGAGAAGGGGCGAGAGAGAAATACATAGATATTATTATTATTATAATTTACTCATTAGGAGTTCTCACACAGGTCATCAGCGATTTCTCACCGACAACCGGTGGTATTCCCTGGAGTCTGAGTGACAACAAGTCTCCCCAGATTTCCAGTATTCTCCACCTCTTTTCGATAGCCACCGCAAATAAACTTGCAGTATCACAACAGCCGTTTACCATGGATTTCTCGCTGGTAAGGACCATTGGTCTTCTCTGGGATTTGGGTGGTAATAAGCCTCCCCAAGGTCCCAGCAGTCTCTGCACTTCCAGTGGAGGTCTGGTTTGTGCTGTCCCTCCTCGGTCTTCTCATCCTCCTTGACCCTATGCAAATATTTTGTGTGGTGTCAGCCTAGGCTGGTACCATTTTCTGATTTCTTATATCGATTTATACGTTTTTTCTTTTGTTAACTTTCCAGTTTGAGACGTTTTCTTTCTTGTCTTTCTGATTTCTTATATCGATTTATACGTTTTTTCTTTTTTTAACTTTTCAGTTTGAGACGTTTTCTTTCTTGTCTTTCTGATTTCTTATATCGATTTATACGTTTTTTTCTTTTTTTAACTTTCCAGTTTGAGACGTTTTCTTTCTTTTCTTTCTGATTTCTTATATCGATTTATACGTTTTTTCTTTTTTTAACTTTCCAGTTTGAGACGTTTTCTTTCTTTTCTTTCTGATTTCTTATATCGATTTATGCGTTTTTTCTTTTTTTAACTTTCCAGTTTGAGACATTTTCTTTTTTCTTTCTGATTTCTTATATCGATTTTTATTTTTTTTATTTTTTTAACTTTCCAGTTTGAGACGTTCTTTATTTTTTTAACTTTCCAGTTTGAGACGTTTTCTTTCTTTCTTCTTTCTTTTATTTTACTTTACCGATTCAGACGTTATTTTATATGAATATTAGTGCAAACACTGGTCAAAGAAAACATTTTCTCATCATTTTTGACGGCGGATGTAGACTCGTTTCGTATCTGTAGAATAATATACTAAGTGATTTCCTGTTCGTACGTACGTCATCAACTTCTCCACCCATTTATTTAAACGAGATCGTCCGCTTGCCAACAATGAAATTCAATGCAAAAAGGTAATTGAAAATTTACTGGTGTGGTTAAAGGTAAAAGTTATGATTTTTACCCATTTTAAAATGAATTGTTCCCAAATCGAATTCTGTCGTCCCGTTTTAACATTAAAAACCTACTATTTACATTCCTTTTACTGTAATGCCATAAGTGTTACAATTTTAAATAAATAAATAAATATGAAATGATTAATGACATAAACTGACGACCTGGGGGTGCCAAGTTCGAATCCGATCAGTTCCATAGGATCACTTTCACTTATGGATATTGGCAATCTTCACCGGATCCCTAGATCCCTCCTGTAAGTACCCCATTCTAAAAAAAAAAAACAAGCCGCGCATGCGTGGTCCCCCTCTGTATGTGACTCGATGTGACGAGTGTAAAATGCAATAAATTTGGGCAATTTGGGGCATTTTTGACCCCCCCCCCTTTGACCCCCTAGGGGCGCGAACCGGAATTTTTCTGAGGTCAAGGATGCTCATTTTATATCCAGAACAATTGCCTCTACATTTTGGCCAAGTTTCAGAAAAATTGAATGGATGGATCAAACGTTATGAGAGAAAAGGGTCATTTTTTGCAATTTTGGGGGCTTTTGACACCCTGGAGGCACGAACCAGATTTTTTCCAAGGTCAGCAATACTTATTTTCTATTAGAAACAATTGCCTCCACATTTTGGCCAAGTTTCAGAGAAATTGAATGGATGGATGAAAAGTTATGGGACAAAAAATGTTATTTTTTGCCATTTCGGGGCCTTTTGACCTCCAGATTGTTTTTCAAAAATCGGAGAATGTCACTTTCTAACCTGACCAAAGTTACAACTTCATGAAAAATTTCAGAGAAATTCAATGGATGGTTGTGGAGAAAAATCCGGACGGACGGACGGACGTGCCTCAAAACATAAGTCCCCCGATTTTATAAATCGGGGGACCAAAAAAAGGATGGGGAAAACAAATGCCAACAACAAAATCAAGCCGTAAAGAGTAAGGGTTAATGGGTAGATCACATATTGGAATTTAAACAATTAGGTAGATCACGTGTTGGAATTTAAACAATTATAGATTTCATTAAATGGTACTTCTCCAGATTAGGACCCAAGCTGACCCTAACGCTAACCCTGACCCTGACTCTAAGCCTGAACCTAAACCTAACCTGAACCACGGCAAGTCGATTTTAACTCGGGTCCTAATCTGGAGAAGCACCCATTAAATAACATTCTGTCTCTTTGATGTGTTGACCATTGTTTCTAAAATTTATTTTAAGCAAGAACGTAAGGGAGATAAATAAAACTGTTGCTTCAATTGTAGAATAGGGACCCGTGAAAAATTTCTTATATTTTGATCATTTTAGTACTAGAATAAAATTGTAATTTACTTTTAAAAGTCTTGAAAATAGAACTTTTATATGGCGTCGTCGTCATCATCGTCATCATCATCGTCGTCATCATCATCATCATCATCATCATCATCATCATCATCATCATCATCATCATCATCATCATCATCATCATCGGTTAACGTTCGTTTTACATGATAGCATGCATTGGACAGCTTTTAGAAATTGACTTCCAAACTAACCCATATCTGGACAGTCCATCTTTATCACTTCTTCCCATGTTTTCCTTGGCATTCCCTTATGAACTAAACCTGCTGTATCTACTAATCCAAGAAATCTCTCCATTCTTTCAATGTGACCAAACCATCAAAGTCTCCTGTTCTGTGCACATCTCCCTATACTGTCCAGACTTAATCTCTCTCTGAGGTCATCAGATCTAATCCATTACACATCCATAGTATCATCCTTAGATCATTTCTCGGCGCTTGTTCGTAATTGTCCACAACTCGTTTTTACCAACTTTTTTTACTGACCATTGCTTTTTTTTCTTTTTTCTATGTGCAATTACCTATCATGTTGCTAGAGAATTCCGTGTTTTTAGAAAAAAAATCAAAATAGTTTAGATTTCAGAATGGGGATCAGTTTCCTATATAAATTTAACGTAAACTGATCACCCACTTTTTGCCCATGTTGCATGTTCGTTGTTTGTTCACTCATTTTTATTCGCCTTTTTCCGGACCAATTTTTAAAAAAGTTTCTGTGTACAATTATCATGCCGCTAGAGAATTCCGAGTTCGGATATTTTTGGAAATTCTAATTAAAGTTCTACTTGATATTTTTAAATTCTTTTTCGTACCGTGAGTGAGAAACTATGACCGAGTAAGTACAAAATACTGATTTTACATGAAAATAATTTTCTACAGGGACCCTGTTGTAAATAAGCACCCATGATTAATATACGACTTTACAAATTCTTGATGATAAAATGAAATAAAACTTTTTTTTAAATTCGTACTATATAATTTTGCAAATGAAAGAACTAAAATGAGATTTATTAGTTGAATAACAAATAAAATTGATAAATTAAGTCCAAGTTGTAATTAATTCCGGGTTGTAATTAATTCCGAACCCCAAATCAACATAGTATGACTTCTTTGGCCGGCTTGATTCTCTTGTTGGCATTGGTTTCCTCGATTTGTTCTCGTTGAATCGTGTACTTACATGAGGGACCACGTGAAGGTGTCCAACATCCATTAGTGAAAATTGGTACTTTAGAATTGACTGGATTCGAACTTATCACACCCAGGTTGTCAGTAGTCCGCGTTGCCATTTGCTTCACCAACGCCACCCCCTTGTAAATAGCTGGCGACTATTTTTTTTCATTGATTTTTTACATTACATTAAACTATGTTTACGTTTTGAAAATGTTATTATATAGTAAAAACTTACAAAATAAACTATGTACATTCTTTTTTTAATTTCTTTCTTTTTTTATGGAAATCGCTCCAGACAAGGCATGAAGCCACTTGATGTAAGGAGCTAAAAAAAATTACCACGTTATGGTAAAAAAAACCCCTAAAAAACTAGCCAACGATAAGTTTTAAATCGATAGATTTCGACCCAGAAAACAGCAATTCTTTCCCCTTTGTCATAAAAATCGCTCATGGGATGTGAGGACTAAAGGACAAAATAAGGGAAGCGAGAGTTACAAGGATGCCAAAAGTAAATCCAAGTTAGTCACTTTCTACTCTCCTTTTTTACACTAAGAACAAGTTTTAACTGAAATTAATGAATTTGAAAGCAAAATTGAAGACGTTAAAATATAACTAGTTGCTAATTTTAATGAACGCAATTGTAAAAAGGAAGGCCGTTGTCGAGAGAAAAAAATTGGTGCTTGTTGCTTAAAAGTCCGAAAAAAAAGTTTTTTTTGTCTTTTACTGTTTAAGAGTTAAATAAGGGGCAGTAACTCTTAATTATAATTTTGAGCCAGATTTTGTCTTTAATATCTAACAACTTTGATTTTCTCTTAAATTGCGATCATGGATCTGAACTTGTTCCAGTTTGAAGACGTACTTTATTATACTTCCGAAAAAGCAAAACAGATCGATTTCTTGCAAGCCCATGGGCTTATTTCTGGCGAAGAAACCTGCAATTGTGGGCAAAACATGCGACTTGTGCCATCACTAGTGAAAACTGATGGGGTTCATTGGCGTTGCACGAGCGGTTACTGTGCAAGTAAAACGTCGATTAAATTTTCCATGCTGAATTTCATTCAGTACAAATCTCAAATTTAAACACAATAAATTCTTAAATTTTCCATTGTTGTATACTTTTTTGTTCATTTATTAATAATTAATTTTCAGTAAATTCCTTTAGATTTAATAACAACAGTTGATAAGAGTTACTGTCCCTTAATTAACTCTTAAACAGTAAAAGACAAAAAAAAACTTTTTTTCGGACTTTAAAGCAACAAGCACCAAAAAATTGAATAAAAGTTCAAATTTATCGACTTTAAAAAACAAATTGCAAATTTATTTCCGGACAAAAAAATACAATTTAAGATCAACAATTAATTCATGTTATTCAAAATGAGAGGATTCTAAGTATGAATTTAGGCAACGTCTAGAAAATGTTTAAAATTTAAGGCTTAAAGAGTCTTAAGAAGAAATTGAAATTCAGGGAATTTTGCTTAATTTGTGTCTAATAACTATGGATCAGATTCAATGCAAATCTGAAATATTTGAATTTTCATATGGGAGGTTGTGCTCATATTATGCCCCCCCCCCAAAAAAAAAGAAACATCTAAAAAAAACTCAAAAGAAACTGACATTTGGGGAATATTTATTAATTGATGTCTAAAACTTATTGTTGAAATTTCACAAAAATCAGAGATAATTGAATTTTTACGAAGAGCTTCTAACCCCTCATTGCCCGTTTGCATAAAACTAAATTTAAATATAGTTCACATGATGCACCCTAGCAGCTTTGTCCCAAAATTCATAATGATCGGTTAATTAGTTTAGGAGTGAATCCTGTGCATAGAGATATAAAAACATATACACATACCTAACTTTATATACATGCACCCCTTAAATGATAAAATATACAAAATAAATAAAGTGCCCATGTTACTCCCCGTGTTGCCGAGAATATGTATTCCAAAATTTATAATGCTCGGTTCATTAGTTTAGAAGATTATCTTGTGCATAGAAATCTATAGAGATATACACATACTTAACCTTATATAAGTAGAGATATATCTAGATTTTAATCTTCATGAAGAGACAAATTGTTAAAAACTGTTCTGTTTGGGGAATTAAAACCCCCACTTAGGATGCCCCTATAAATCTGATCCCTAATCCACAGTATCCTCTTACGTCTCAGTGATAATATGGCCCCTTGTTTGGGGTGAAATAAAGTTTTAAAAATAATAAAATGAAAGATTGGAATTGAAATATCTGACCTTCTTTATGTTCATGCTTTCTCTTTCTCTCTTTGTCTGTCTGTCTGTCTGTCTCTGTTTGTCTGTCTGTCTGTCTGTCTGTCTGTCTGTCTCTCTCTCTCTCTGTCTGTCTCTCTCTGTCTGTCTGTCTGTCTGTCTCTCTCTCTCTCTGTTTGCCTGTCTGTCTGTCTGTCTGTCTCTCTCTGTTTGTCTGTCTGTCTGTTTATCTCTCTCTCTCTCTCTGTTTGTATGTCTGTCTGTCTCTCTCTCTTTTTGTCTGTCTCTCTCTCTTTTTGTCTCTCTCTCTCTCTCTCTATGTATGTCTGTCTGTTTCTCTCTCTCTCTCTGTTTCTGTCTGTCTGTCTCTCTCTCTCTGTTTGCCTGTCTGTCTGTCTCTGTCTGTCTCTCTCTCTCTGTTTGTCTGTCTGTCTGTTTGTCTCTCTCTCTCTCTGTTTGTATGTCTGTCTGTCTCTCTTTTTGTCTGTCTCTCTCTCTTTTTGTCTGTCTGTCTGTCTCTCTCTCTCTCTGTCTGTCTGTCTGTTTCTCTCTCTCTCTCTTTCTCTCTCTCTCTCTCTGTATGTCTGTCTGTCTCTCTCTCTCTCTCTTGTCTGTCTGTCTGTCTATCTGCCTGTCTGTTTGTATGTCTCTCTGTTTGTCTATATGTCTGTCTCTCTCTCTGTTTTTATGTCTGTCTGTCTGTCTGTCTCTCTCTCTCTCTCTGTCTTTATGTCTCTCTCTCTCTCTCTCTGTTTGCCTGTCTGTCTGTTTGTCTCTCTCTTTCTCTCTCTGTCTGTATGTCTGTCTGTCTCTCTCTCTTTTTGTCTGTCTGTCTCTCTCTTTTTGTCTGTCTCTCTCTCTCTCTCTGTATGTCTGTCTGTCTGTTTCTCTCTCTCTTTTGTCTGTCTGTCTCTCTCTCTCTGTTTGTATGTCTGTCTATCTGCCTGTCTCTGTCTGTCTGTTTGTATGTCTCTCTGTTTGTCTATATGTCTGTCTGTCTCTCTCTCTGTTTTTATGTCTGTCTGTCTGTCTCTGTCTGTCTGTCTGTCTCTCTCTCTCTGTATGTCTGCCTGCCTGTCTTTGTCTGCCTGCCTGTCTGTCTCCCTATCTGTCTCTGTCTGTCTTTCTCTCTGTTTGTATGTCTCTCTCACTGTCTGTCTGTCTCTCCCCCCCCCCTCTCTCTCTCTCTCTCCTGTATATAAGGCGCCATAAGCATCAAATTAAAAAAAAAAAAGGCAAAGTTTTCCTCTTAATGAACTCACTTCTTTTCACTGCTTATTTTACTCTGATGTCAACTTTGCCTACCATAAAACTTAGACCCCAGATTGTACTCAACCACTCTCTATGATACAGTCTCCACTTCCTTCTCACCCTAACCTGCCCCTCAACTCGGATCGGTTCTCAACTATCCCCTAAGACACGTGGCCGGCATTCAAGCGAAACAACGAAGTTGGTTGGCCAAACCAACGCCACACACCCTGACACGGCTGCGTTTAATTTGGATGATTACTGCGTACGTATAAGTATCTTGCCGTTTTTTTGCAGGGGTGGGGGGGGGGAGTTGTTTTGTGGAAAGGGGAAGATGCGAAGCTTTGGCTAAATGGACCCTTTTTTTCCTTAGGAGTGGTTTTGTTTACACTCGTAGTTTTAACAAGGCAGAAATTAGCTTTAAAAAAAGGGCCAGTCATTGACGTGATCGTGACAGTAAGGACGTTTTATTTTAAAGGGTTGATCTCATGGACGGCGGCACCGGGGGGGGGGGGGGGCAGGGAGGGAGGTCAGGAAGGCAGGGGGCAGGCAACCCCCCCTCATACACACACTTTTTGACTTGCCCCCCCCCACTTTACGGTCATTAATAATGAAGTTATATATGTATGTGTTTAACCGCCCCCCCCCCACACACTTTTATAACTGTCCCGCCGGTCCTGGATCTTGATTGACATTTTTGGCTAGGAGCCAAGTGAAGTATCTGTTCTGATACTACACTCTATCTGTTCTCTCTTTGGTAAGTGAAGGAGAAACTCTTCTAGACAGAGGAATTTTTTGTCCCAATCCAGAGTACCCCTCTTTGGGGAGTTGGGTTTTTTTACACATAAAAAAAATCGAGGTGCTCTTCCAACATGTGATTTACCGAGTTGTTTAAATTCCAATGTGCGATCTACCCATTATCCTTAACCCTAATAAAGAGTAAAGGTTAATGGGTAGATCAAAGGTTGGAATTTAAACAATTAGGTAGATCACATGTTGGAATTTAAACAATTAAGTAGATCACATGTTGGAATTTAAACAATTAGGTAGATCACATGTTGGAATTTAAACAATTAAGTAGATCACATGTTGGAATTTAAACAATTAGGTAGATCACATGTTGGAATTTAAACAATTAAGTAGATCACATGTTGGAATTTAAACAATTAGGTAGATCAAAGGTTGGAATTTAAACAATTAGGTAGATCACATGTTGGAATTTAAACAATTAGGTAGATCAAAGGTTGGAATTTAAACAATTAGGTAGATCGCATGTTGGAATTTAAACAATTAGGTAGATCAAAGGTTGGAATTTAAACAATTAAGTAGATCACATGTGGGAATTTAAATAATTAGGTAGATCACATGTTGGAATTTAAACAATAAAGTAGATCAAATGTTGGAATTTAAACAATTAGGTAGATCACATGTTGGATTAAAAACCATTTGATAGATCACATGTTGGATTAAAAACCATTTGGTTGATCACATATTCGAAGTGTACCAAAACAAACCTTATCTCTAACTCTGCCCTTGTGGAGAGGCAAAAAATAGTGACATAAAAAATCTGTAAGTTTCTTGCTTTGTTGTAGACTTGTAGCATTTTTTTAATTTTTTTTATTTTTAATTTCGTGCGATGAAGCTACCGTTAGATTCGTTTTTCATTGGATGATATGAGACGTCTGGGCAATCCTGCACCTTAGGGACGGGGCGAATTTATTTGTTTTCATTACAGAAGAGCTAAAGTAGTGTCAAGGGCAGACAACTCTCTTTTTTTTTCACTTTTAGTACATAATTTCTCTGAAAATAAACGTGAATTCCCTGAATATGAATTTTTTATTTTCAAAATTAAATCGGGAATAAATAAGAACTAATATAGATTCAATTAATTAATAGAACATTTATTGAAGAAATTAAAATTTGTGAAAATCAACAGTATTTTTTAAAATTATTTTTCAAAATGAAATTAAAACAGTCATCTTGCTTGGGTTAACACATTTTTTAGTCTAAAATTTTTTTTTACACTTTAAAATAAAACACGAAGTCTGTATTTACAATATAAAAAAAATAAAAAATCGCGCATATTCAGGGCATTTACGTCCATTTTCGAAGAAATGATGCACTAAAAGTGAAAAAAAGAGAGGGTTGTCTGCCCCTTACACTATTGTAGCTCTTCTGAAATGAAAACAAATAAATAACTACAAAAGTTATGTGATTATCTGCCCTTGCAAATTATCTGCCTTGAATTATGTTCAACGAAAGAAAATAGAGGCATACTCATCGAAGCGATTGCTATGATACGGAAAATGGTAAAATACTTGTAATTAAAGTTCTAGTGGATAATTTTTTCTACTTTTTTCAACATTCAACAATAAAATATCACTGAGTAAGTACATGATATTGTTTTCATAAATAAATAATCTTTTCGTACGGCCGTTGCACTGGACAAGCACCGAATTGATACTTTGAAATCGTAGGGAGCACTCCAAGTGACCCTTTTTTTTTCCAAGTGGCTTCGAAATTTTGGGTATCTTTTACGACGCTCAGCAGAGTCATGAACGGGTTCAAGAAAACGAACGATAAAGTGATTAAAAACATAAATATGCAACAAGTAAAGGCGACCTAGGTCGAGAATAGATATTTTCCTACTTAGCTATGATATTTGTTTATATTTTTACATAGTATACATGGGTTTTTATTAGATGTAAAAAAAAATTCTTGTTTTTTTTTTTGCACAAAAACAAAATGGCAGTCGGTCGTGATTCTCTTACATAGCCCCCCACGGCCGCCATATTGGATTTTGCGATTTTGGTGTGACGAACAATTTAGTTTCTAATAAATAGCACTTCGAACGGGTTAAAAATACAAACAAATGCCACAGGTAAGTTTGAAAATAACTTTTATTGCCTACAGTTACTTTTATTTGTTGTATATTTGTTTTTTGAGCGTTTTTAGTCTGCTGAGCGTCGTAAAAGATACCCGAAATTTTCTTATAGTTTTGTATTTATCAAGATGTATTTAGGTGTGTCTCATTTGTTTGTGCCTCTCCTATTTGCTCTAAAATATAGGATTTAAATCCGATAATAATGCCTGTGAAGCAATGGAACACCTACTTGGAGGAATGCTATGAAAAGTAAAGGTCTGAGAGTGAATGCTATGAAAAGTAAAGGTCTGAGAGTGAATGCTATGAAAAGTAAAGGTCTGAGAGTGAATGCTATGAAAAGTAAAGGTCTGAGAGTGAATGCTACCGATACCAAAACGATGATCAATGGTTGTTGTGTTGGAAAGGTTACAAGTCAAAACGTCACCAAATTCTTTAAGTGATATTTATCGTCAAATAATTTGTTACTTGTACCAGTGTTCTACTTTTGTAATAATGAAAAGGTTTTCAAAAATATGAAGCTTTTATTAATAATAAAATATAAAAAAATATATTTTTAAATAGCCGGCATGTAGATCCGAGATGCTTTTCAAAGCAAACTTAAATCACCGTTATCATATTCGACCCACATTGCAAAAAATATTCTTATTATAATATTTTATAAGTTTGGTGTCGAGAGGGGGTCTCCGACGCCGGAACGGGGACCAAAAAATTTGGTGACGTTTTGACCTGTTCCCGTTGGAAAGCTCCACAGAAGAGGAAAGTTACCCTGATCAGTTTGTAGAAAGGGAGTCTGGTGCAATTGTTATGTTTTGATGTTTATACATTTCGGTTCAATTACAACTCAGAAAAATGAAGGAAGTACGAAGTAGAACCTTTAACAGATGTATTTAACAAACACACGGATTAATTTAGAATGTAAAAAAAGCCGCTGTACGCGAGATGTTCGTTTGATTGTCAGATCGTTTTGTTTACTTTTCACTGTCCGCAGACGACATCTTCCAAATGCAGGGGCGATAACTCTTCAAAGGAAATAACTCGAGTCTGATTTGTTAGGTTGACCGAACAGCAATTCAATTTCTACCGTTACTAACCAACAGAAGATTAAATCGTAACAGTATAGGAAGATGTGTGCAGAACAGGGAGGCTTCGATTGTATGGCCATGTTGAAAGAATGGATGAGTGTTCTTGGGTTAGTAGATGTAGAACAGCTGAAGTAGCAGGTTCAGTTCACAAAGGGAAGGCCAAAGAAAACATGGGAGCAAGTGATAAGAATGAAAGAGGGATGAATAAAGACCTGGTCAGAGATAAGTTAGTTTGGAAGTCGATTTTCAAAAAGCCGTCCAATGCATGCCAGTATGTGGAACGGGGGTTAAACCGACGTGGCTATACAATCGAAGTTTCCTGTTCTGTACATATCTTTATATGCTCTCCAGATTTGATCTTTTTCTGCTAGTTAGTAATTCTAAAAATTGAATTGTAGATATCATCATCACCATCATCATCATCATTATCACCATCATCATCACCACCACCACCACCACCACCATAATTATCACCATAATTATCACCATCATCATCACCATAATTATCACCATCATCATCACCATCATCATCACCATCATCATCACCATCATCATCACCATTATCATCACCATCATCATCATCACCATAATTATCACCATCATCATCATCACCATCATCATTATCACCATCATCATCATCATCACCATCATCACCATCATCATCACCATAATTATCATCACCATCACCACCATCATCATCATCATCATCATCATCATCATCATCACCATCATTATCACCACCATCATCATCATCATCACCATCACCATCATCATCATCATCTACTACTACTACTACATGGTTTGGAACATAGAAAATCCACTAAAATGAACAAATACAAGACCCGAAAATCTATTTTCATTTTCCATAAGTGTACCTTTCCATTTCACTCCGGGAGGGGGTGTATGGTCCAAGGTAGCTGATAGAAACATGATCCGTCAGGTCATCCCCTGTTTCTCCCTCACCTACGCTATCCCACTCTCACGGTGGAACAAAAGTACTTTTGTAGACGAAGAACACTCAGATAAAGGAGAATATGTTAGTCAATTTTTATGATGAACATTTTTCGTCCTTAACACTAGATAAGTGATATCGCCATCAAGATACCATGTTCTATTTTCGTTCTTTATTGGAACACCAGCCCGTTCCTGCCTGTTTATTTATCTTCCGTTTTGATATATGTTATCTCAAGAGGGGAGGGGACGGATGACTATATTGATATCTGCAGTTGTAGGGGGAGATCTATCGTTTTTCAGGTGTCCTAGAGTTCCGAGAAAACAACCTAGAACCATGGGATGCAAATACAACGGAGTAACGAAATTACACAATCCTAAAATGCATTATTTATTCATATGAAACCCTCGTGGGGTATCAGGCCTTCCACGGCTGTTATAAAAACATTTATCCCATACACATCTGGTTTAGCATTGTTTTTATTCTACCGGTGCCAACTAAAGGTTGAGTGTATCGTTGGTCTAATTTTCTTTTTAGAGACATCCGTCTGCCACGTTTAAGTTTCAAATATGTATAATTTGGATTATTCGGACTACTGTTCTCATCACAACGTTTCGGTCGCTGTAACCTCTGGCCTTCTTCAGATGTATCTCTTTGGACTCAGGAATAATTCTGTCGAACTTGGGAATCTAGACTGGGAGAAGTCTTCAGTAATTTTCAATTCGTTGTATCGCCCGCACTGAGGATTGAACCTTCAACCTTCAGATGACTATCAATTAGAACTGAATTTAACTTAATACTATATCCACTGCACCACGGGTCCTTGTGGATTAAATAAAGAGTTCCGTTCGAAATTCCGTCCAGATTCCTGAGTTCGACAGAAATATTCCCACGTCTGAAGAGATACATCTGAAGAAGGCAGGAGGTTACAGCAGCCGAAACGGTGTGATGATAACACTCAAGATAAGAAATGTAGTTGGAATAACCAAAATTATGCAAATTATCAATCCTCATCTAAAAAAATGTGAAATATAGGCTTCAAATAGTTTTACTTTATATACCAATGAGTCATTACTTATCAAGACTAAAAATCACTCGAAGATAAAGGTTAATTAGATGAATGGATTTTCAATTGAATGACTAGACCCTCCTGGCCTAGACAGTTTGTCTAATATATATATATATATATATATATAAGATAGATGAAAGAAGAGGGATAAACATGTACGAATGACAAATCTATTTCAACTTCGATTGTTCAATACCAGGTGTACTCAGTAAAAACATGTTTATTATTCTTCCCTTAAGCCAAGTTCCACCTACAATTAAACTAAACATCTTTCTATTGGATTTCCATAATTCTTGAATTCTTTCAATGCTGCCTTCACGAAAACCCTTTTTTTCCATCTTTAAATCTCCTTAAACTGGACACCTTATCTACGGACATTCACCAACTGGACAGACTCCATATTTTTTTACACGCACACTCTTACTCTCCATTACTTTATATTTTTTTCAAATTTTGCATTTTGTCTTTTCCACTGCCAACTTATCCACCTATGTAATTCCGCTGATGATAGGATTTTAATTTTTAGAAAGCCTTGGCTTAAGGAAAGAATAATAAACATGTTTTTACCGAGTACACCTTGCATTGAACAATTGAAGTTGAAATAAATTTGTCATTCGTACATGTTTATCCCTCTTCTTTCATTTATCTTTATAATTGCTCTACCTCGTATATTGAGCTGAAACGATTTCACTATAGGTTCTATCTACTAAAAGTATACTTTTAGTTTCATATTTTATATATATATATATATATATATTTATATTTTTACAAAATTTATATTCAAATATAAATTTTATAACATGAAGCAATTGTAATAGCTCAATAGTGTAGGGCGGGAGCTATGTTGTATACAATATTTGAACATTGTTCCAAGAATCCAAAACCAACTATTATTCGGCGTACGATCGTTTCCAAGACCTTTTTTGAAATATTTTATTTTTCATTATTTTTGATGATTCCAAAACGTATCTTTGTCTCTTGAGAAAAACATCAAGATTTGAGTACTAAAAGACAACACTATAATAATATTTTATATTAAATAGTTTTTAACGCCAATACGTAGTTAAAGCAAAATAAATTCTTTTGGGCTATTAAAAGAATTTCCAACGCTATTGATAATATTTAACCATTCATTTATTTATTTTTGTTATGGCTTATTGTTTGAATTCATGTTTTGAAACATGATGTAAATTATAAATTTATAACGTCACGTCAAGACTGATTATTTTGTTACCGTAATGTTTTAAGATCTGTTTATAAGAAAATCTAAATAGCTCAGTTCGTAGAACATCAGACTGAAGATCTCAAGGTTTCGGTTTCGATTTCCGGTTATGGCATCCGTTTTATTTGTTAGGAATTTATTATTTAGTATTAATGCTGTATTTTCCATTTGTAAAAGAAGTCAAGATATTTCGATATCGAAATGTATTTCTGAAGTTAAAAAAAATTGTGACTGACGGACGGACAGACAGACACAGAAAATGCCCCTTATATTATGAGTGAATGATAAATGTTATGAGAGTATTGAAAATCTCCACATATCAGCCATTCAAAACAACAGCCGACCTAGAAAACAGTGATTCTTCCCCCTTTTTCAGAAACATTTCTCATTTATCCCATACACATCTGGTTTGGGATTGTTTCTATTCTCACTCACTATCCAGGTTTATTGTCTGTTTTCTTCTGATGAAAGGTTCGATGCTTGTCTGGCTGCCCTTATGCTAAGTCTCCAGTGATCACGATTGTGGGGATTGAATGTGTCCATTTGCCACTGTTTAAGGTCTTGCCTGATGGTTTCTTTCCATGTCTTCTTAGGGTACCCAGCTTTCTTTTTGCTGTCCAGTCTTAAGTCTCTGCAAGTGCTGATATACCCGTTGCTTCTTTCAACATGTCCGAACCAGCGAAGACAGTTTGCCCTTATTAGGAAATCAAGTTCCAGGATGGCCAATTTCTCAAGTAGAGTGTCCGACCTAATGTTCTGGATCTGGTCTGGTCTACCTAATCATTCCCCTGTCATTTCTAATGCTGCTAACTAAGAGTTGAGCTTCTTCTCGGTTTAATTCTTTGTAGATGCATCCAAACATCCTTATAAGAGACTATGTCCGTTGGTCTGTCAGGCTCAAGTTTGAAATAATTTTTTTTTTTACTAATGAGTCATCACTTATCAAGGCCAAAACCATTCGAGGATAAAAGTTAAGGAGATGGATAGATTAACAGTTGAATATCAGGACCGGCGACACAGTTATAAAAGTGTGGGGGGGGGGGGCTCTCCTAAAAAGTGGGGGGGGGCCGGTTAAACACATGTATATATAACTTCATTATTGATGACCGTAAAGTGTGGGGGGGGGGGGCAAGTCAAAAAGTTGGGGGGGGGGCTACAGCCCCCCCCCCCATGCCGCTGTCCATGAATATTAT
>OY744534.1:78783646-78921146 GCA_963556195.1 Sepiola atlantica
TTATTAATAATTTCACGAAAAACTGATTAAATACCAGAATAGTAAATACTGTCTGTTAAATAAAAGTTCGGCAAAAGGTAATCTTAAATTTTCGAAACAAAAACTTTCATTTTCAAAAGACAACAATAGAAGACCGAGAGGGTCGAAAAAAACGGGAAAAACCGGTGTCAAACCATTGAAACACCGCAGCAGTCAATTGGGAGTAGGAACGCAGAAAATGTCAAAATTTAATTAAATAATTATTCAACTAAAGTTAACATATTATTAACATTTGTTTATTTATATACTAATTATTATAATTTTATTATATTTTATTTTATATGATTTATTAATTTTTTTTCTCTTTTTTCTTTATTCAATTCTAAATTTAAATTTACGTGTGGGCCGTTATTATTATAATATGTGCAAACAAAGGGGGATAACTTAGGAAAAAAAAATGTTTAGAAATGAGATTTGAAATTTGAAAAGGAATTTAAATCAATTGTGGAATGGATCAATGTCAAGGGGGTAGGAAGGAACCGTTGGAATGGGGGAAGGGGGGGCGGGGAATAAGAAGAAACGTTGGAGAAGGGGGGGGGATTAAGGGATAAAAATACATACACACATATACATACATAAAGTGTAAATATCTAAATACATATTTATTTTTTATATATTAATTTAAGAGTATTCCAAGGGTATAATACTCCTAGAACTAAATTTATATAAATTTATTCTATTTATTGATTTATTGATTTTTTCTATTTTTATTTAATTTTTTTTATTTACATTTTTTTTTTTAATTTTCCTTTGTTATTATTATTTATTCATATATTTAATTTATTCTTTTATTATTATAATTTTTTTTTTATTTATTTGATTTATTTTAAATTTTTTTATTATTTTATTTTATTTTATTGAATTTCAGACTTTAGTTAAGGGATTACAAATGTATCAGCATACACATACACACACATGAGAATACACCCATATTCACATACATGTATATATGCATACACATACACAAGGCCTAAATATATGTAAATAAAGTGCATATTATTCCATTCCATAATTATAATATGTAACATGTAAAAATGTGGGGTGGATGGCGCTGGCAAATAAAGAGGAGACAAAGGCAAGTAAGTTGGAGGTGGGAGTGTGAGGATGTAAGAATCAGAGGATGAAAGGGGAAGACAACTCAAATCTGTTATTCAGAGTTGGACGAAATTTAGAGATTAGAATAGCTTCCGAAATTCGAAGCTGACCTATATTGCGGACGGAGTTGAGCGATGTGTGTTGCCACATGATATTAAGTGTTTGTGGAAGGAAGAAATGTGGGTGTTTATATGCTCTTTAATGCGCTGGTGTAGAGGCCTAACGTACTACCGATATAGAACTTTTGACACTTAGCGCATTGTAGGTTGTATACTGTATAGGTGTGGAGGCAAAGGCCAGAGTTGGGGATGGGGCAACTAGCTAGAGAGCAGGGGTTTGGGGTATAGTGGCTTTTTTTGGATAAATGTTGTCGGAGAGAAGTGCCTGTGTGAGAAAGTTGTATGTTAAGGTTCTCACTACGTATGGCATTACAGATAGCGGAAGTGATACGGTCGCTAAAGAAGGGGAGTTTAAGGAAGCAAGTGTTGGTGAGTGTGTGGTGTCTACGTCTTCTGGTGTTGTTAAGGCTAGATATGGTAGTGAGGGGGAAACCGTTGGTTAATAGGGTTTGGTGGAAGGCTTCGGTGTGTGTTGTTTTATCGGAAGTAGAAGAGCATTTGTCCTGTATGCGGGTGATTTCGGTTTGTGTGTAACTAACTTTGGATTTGAGGGGTAGTGCGGATTTGTAGTGGATGAAGAGGTTCCTGCAGGCGGGTTTTCTATAGAAAGTGGTGTGGAGAGATCCGTCGTCATTAATGCTGAGTTTAAAGTCTAGAAGTGAGAGAGAGCCTGAGGTGTTGGGATGTTCGATGGTGAATTTAATGTGGGGGTCACTATTATTAAATGTATTAAAGATAGAGGTAGCTTCCTCTCGGGATGAAGTGAGGATCAAAATGTCGTCAACGTATCTCGAGAAGAAAATATGGGAATGGCAGGTGCTAAGTGCTTGTTGTTCCAGTCTGTTCATGTAGGAAATGGCGAGGAGGCCGGAGAGACTGGAACCCATGGGTAGGCCAGAGACTTGTTTATATGTGTCTTGTTGGAACTTGAAGTGGGTATTATCCACAATGATACGTAGGAGCTGATGAAGAGGGGAGAGAGGGGGAAGTGGGTGCCTTGATCAGTTAATTACACATTACTGCTAATTAGAAAAATTAACCCTAACTCAATCTTGTTCAAAGGTAACTCAATCTCGAAATAAAACATGTGATTAAAGTATATAGGAAAAATATAATAAATAAATTAAGTTAATTAAAAATAATCGAAAGTAATCTAATATATAAAGTAGAGACGTTTTTTCCCCTGCACCTTCTCGGAGTATAGGAAAATAACCACATGCATCACAGGCTACTAAACTCACCACTATACTACACTTATTCACTCGAGCGTGTTTTAGTAAATTTGTCATTATTTTTTCCTACCTAACACTAAATATTACATTTGGCCCACCATCAACGTCTCTCCGAAAAACGAACTCCATATAGGTGGTAGCAAAAGCTTTTCTCCCTAACAATTCTGTACTGTCACTCTACTCATCGACACCGGGAACTAATACACACAGTTTAAGTTTCACAAAACACCGGTTCTTATTTATTACTTGCCTGGTATAAATTTAACACGCATTCCAATAATCAAGCTTAGGTTTATTGGCCTATTTTTACATGTATGTTTAACCCGTAACCGTGGCCATGTCGGTAAGAAGGCAGGTTTGATAATCGCCAGTTTTAGCGTTCGATCTCATTCTTTTCTACAAGTTTTTTCTTTTTTTTTTAAATATAAAACATTCGCCAACAAGGTAGACGGGGCACAACAAAGCATAGGCCGTTTCTTTTTTTATTCAACGTTATGAAATAGGTAGTACTTTCTCCCGTGCAACGCCGGGCAACGGGTTCCGCTAGTTAAATATAAAAGAAAATAAAGTAAGATTTAAAAAATATTAATTCATAAATCAAGTAAATAATGATAAATATCGTAATAAATGTAAAAAAATTTAATATTTTTATTTTTTTTATTCTACGTCATATATTTTTAAAACAGAAAAGTAGGCCTGACTGGTTTTGATTTACTGTTCACGGGGTAGTTTTTTCCATGATTTATCCTAAGCTATTGACACACATTATTAATTCCCAATTCTGATTTTGTTTTCAGTGGGTTTTTAATTTTTTTATTTTAACTTTTGGAATTTAAAATTTTTGAACTTTTTAAATTTTAATTCTCCGGCACCGGAAGTGAGGAAGAGACGATCAAAGATCAGCATGATCTCGAAAATGAAACTTAAAATAAAGCAGAGGATCAAACTATCGTCAAAAAGTCACACAACGCATGAGTCGCAATTTTCCGGGGAGACAGACATAAAAAGAGGCTGAAGAGAGTCCGATGTTAGGATTTGAAACCGACGGTACCAATGTTGTTCTGATCTTCTGTAATATATATATATATATATATATATATATATATATATATATATTACTAGATTACTCCAGGACATGTGAAATTAATTCCCTTCAGAGAACAGTTTTGTGCCACTTTTATGTCCCCTTACGAATATGAAGAATTAAGATATAATGATGCTAAACCTTATACCTACAATCCTTATTATAACTTTGATGAAAATCCATTGCATGATTTTGATTCTGGAAAATTTCTTAAAGGGACTTAAGAAAAAAATAAAAACTCAAGAAGAAATTGGTGTCTAATGACTATGGATCAAATTTAATGTAAATCTGAAATATTTTAATTTATAAATGGGAGGTTGTGCCCATATTATGCTCTCTAAATACCCCTTAAAATATTCCGAAGAAATTGAAATTTGAAGAATATCTCTTAATTGATGTCTAATAATTATTGTTAAAATTGCGCAAATATTTACGTTAGAAGTTTTTGTTTTGTTTTGGTTTGAAAATAAACATCGTCTGGAAACACCTGTAAGAGACTTGGATACCATTGTACTTATTCTTCACTAAGAATATGATTTGAAAAATAATCTAAAACTTCAGAGGAGAACTTGAGTGCCTAAGGTCTCTCTGTACAGGGGCTTGTTAGGACAACCTGGCATGATGATACGTCCTCCTACTAGTAAACCCTGGCTAAATATTGTAAATAAGATAGTATTCGCAGCACAAATAAGATCCCCTGGCTTATACGAGAAATGGTGCAATTGAGGTTGCCTATAGTAACAGCACTATCTGGATACTCCACCAGACTAGATGAATTCTTGTCCTGGAATCCGGTATGACCAAGAGACCACAAGAAAGATATGCTATAACATGGTCAATTGGAGAGAGAGAAAAAATTAATGTTCTTAACTTCTTTACTAACTCAACGTTTTATACGTAAAGGAGAACTTTAATGGAATATTCAAATAACTATGTATTTCATATATAGATAAAGTGTTAGCCCCAGGAAGGGGTCCCTCGATTTCTAAGAACTTCGACTGTGGTATATACAGGGTGGGCCAAAATAAGGGTCCTATCTTTAAATTTGAATAACTTGAATTTGAATAACTTCCACAAAATAAAAGTTAAACTCACCAAACTTTATGTGTGTGTAGACTGACCCTTCCGAGATTTTTTGAAATAAACAAAACAAATTTTAGCCGAAAAACACTTCTTAAAACTTACAAAAACTAAAGTATTGTTTTTTACACTGTTTTGAGTTTTTTAAGCAAAAATAATGTTTTCTAAATGAGGGTACGTTCCTTAGGGCTAATACGGCTCATGCTTGCTTCGGAAGGGGTCCTTTACTTATTCTAAAAAAAAATTTTTTAAAAAAATCAATAAATAAAAAAGTTATGAATTTTTAAAAATAGGACCCTTATTTTTGCCCACCCTGTATATATATATATATATATATATATATATATAGTAAGTTATGAAAATATATTTATGGCAATTAAGCTACACAGAGGCTTCCGCGTTTCATCCCCTTAATGAATTGTCAGGCTAAAATACATTTTAGCCTGACGATTCCTTAAGGGGATGAAACGCAGAAGCCTCTGTGTAGCTTTATTGCCATTACTCACATATTGAGCACTGTTGAAGTAAATACTGAAAATTGATACATAAAAGATTATATCTCTTTATAACATTTTATGTGGGTACATGAAATAATATATATATATATATATATATATATATATATATATATATATATATAAGAGAGAGAGAGTAGCTATTTACAAAATATGGTAAAAAAAAAACCTTCAACTAATTCATCTCTTTAAATTAGATAACTTCATCGACTTTTCTTGTCAGAATGTTGGTCAAACGTCTTAACGAGATGAGCACCCACTTTACAACGCGTTTGTTATTCTTGAAGTTAAATCGTTAGCAGGTGGAGCCAGAAAGAAATGCGTCTAATTTGAGTTGGAAGGTTGGCAGAGCAACTCGGAAAGAATTGCCCACCACCTCTAGAAAAACGAACAAAAAGAAACATAAGAGTCTTTAAAAAAAAAACGAGTTTATGTAAGAGTAAGACACCAGAGATTTCTGCTCTTTTTTTTTTCAGCCAATCAGATTGCAAGAAGATTTCTGTTCTTTCTTTTCCAACCAATCAGATTGCAAGAAAACTGATCGTCTGCCTTCATTCATTTGTAGAACAGGTTAATGAAAGATGGAACCATTCCACCATTTCTTTCGCTCTTCTCGCTTTCTCGGGTTTCTGTACACTGAAAGGAATATCTTTGAAGAAAATCTACTCACTCGGGAAAAAAAGTAATAACCGCTTAAGTCTTTGGTATGCATTCGACTCCCCACGAGGGCAAATACAGTACGTTTGAAGTAGGACTCGTGCGTGTACGTTCAAGCCAGGATAAAAATAGCTTGATCTCCTTCGGGGTCTCCGTTTTTATTTTTTTTTACTTTTTTTTTTTTTTTTTTCGGGCGCTTCGGGTATCATGTAATGACCCTGGCCCTCTCCCTTTTAGTGTAATCGGGAATGTATAGCTTCAAACGAACACCTCTTTGAGCTCAGTCTAATTTTAATGATTTTTTGAAAGCCTATAAATATCCTAAATGCTCTGCTCCTATTCAATATATATATATATATATATATATATATATATATATATATATATATATATATATATATATATATAGTGTTAGAAACTAACTAATATAATGACTGTAAAAAATAAATTGACTTACATGAGTGATTTTCCACTGGAAGACTTGAGACTATAAGTTTTTTTGTTTTTTTTATTATTTATTTATTTATTTTTTTTATTTTTTTTTTTTTTTATATAGTTTTAATGGTTGAGAAACTTCCGAGACTATATATATATATATATATATATATATATATATATATATATATATAGCCTGGATCTGAATTTAATTTTTGTTCTGATTACAAGAGATATATTATAGAAACACTTACGTTGTTTAATAGTGTTAGAGTTTGTAATGAGTGCTGCTTCAAGAAGTTTTCGTCGAGATTTATTTGATACGAATTTAATAATTTTAGCCTGTTCGAATTTAAATGAATGATCGTGTTGAACTGCGTGGGTAAATAGCACGGTAATATATATATATATATATATATATATATATACATATATATATATATATATATGTATTAGTTTATATCAATATAATTTGAACATTGTTCCAAAAATTCAAAACTAACACGCATTCGGCGTACGATCGTTTCCAAGACTTTCTGGAAAAATGTTATAGTTCATTTTTTTGTTATTTTTGATGACACCAAAAAGTCTCTTCGTCACCGCCTTTTATACAATGACGTACAGAAGCTTCATGAAATAAGGCATAAGGGTTTTCGTATAAAAATTCTGTCCAACTGACAGGACTTTGGAATAGAAGCAGGACAGCGAATTGAATTAATTAACAAATAAAAGATAAAAAAACATAAAAATAAAATATTAAAAACATTCAAAACATGATGAAAGATGAGAATAAAAAAATAGATATAAAGCTCAGTATATTGAATAGAGCAATAAATTCTAGAGATGAAAAATGAGAATAAAAAATTGTAGATACAATATTTATAAGAACATCAAAAGTTCAAAGAAAGGAGCTCTGAACTTTTGATGTTCTAATAAATATTGTATCTTTACAATTTTTTATTCTCATCTTTCATCTCTAGAATTGATTGCTCTATTCAACATATTGAGCTTTATATCTAATTTTATCACGATAGATTATTATTAAACGATAATTCAATTATCTTTAATTTAATTCAACATTTAGATATTATACATATATATATATATATATATATATATATATATATAATTGAATTATAAAAAGAAAAACTATACACACATTAAGGTTGTACACATAATAACTTATTTCGACCCCTTTAATTAGGTCTCCTCAGATGTATAGACAACCACGTAAAAAAAACCAAATAATGAGAGAAATTGATCGTCTTAAATTTCTCTCATTATTTGTTTTTTTTGACGTGGTTGTCTATACATCTGAGGAGACCTAATTAAAGGGGTCGAAATAAGTTATTATGTGTACAACCTTAATGTGTGTATAGTTTTTCTTTTTATAATTCTATTTTGCTCTGTTTAAATTACATTGAGCTCTGTTATTCAGATTCTCTACACAAAATTGAAATCTACACACTATATATATATATATATATATATATATATATATATATATATATATATATATATGTTTGTACAGAGTAGTCGACTAAACTAATGAACAAATATAAATTTTGAAATATATATTCTAAAAAATACGGTAAGTAACATGGGCACATTACTATTTTTTTCAAATATTAACATTTAGGATGTGCATATATATATATATATATATATATATATATATATATATGAAAGTCCTTTGTTTGCTAAGCACTCCTTGGAGTCCGTTTTTTGTTGCTGAGCACTCCCGGGAGCATTTTTGTTTAGCACCACATGAATAGACATTTTGATAGTATGATTCTCTTACAACAAAAGCTGTAATTAAACGATAAAAAGAAAGTATCAAGGCTCGTCAAAACTTTGTTATTTTTTTACAAATCACTTCTTGACATGTCGACACACTATTTTAATATGGGGTTATTTATTTTTCCCCACACCTGTACTGGCCCAAGATCAAGAAGTCAGGAAACGTGGGCGGTCGTAGGAAGATATGCTGTATCCACCTCTACCATATCCACATTCGCAGATAAAACATCAGGTTCTGCTGGGCTGTTGGTCAGTGCTGATGTGAAAACATTGGTTAAAGATACACCCAAAATATCTAAAGCTGATATGTTTCTAACTAACATACCATTTATATTAACTTCACACACACACACACACACACACACACACACACACACACACACACACATATATATATA
The DNA here is from genome assembly GCA_963556195.1 of Sepiola atlantica. Classification (NCBI taxonomy): domain Eukaryota; kingdom Metazoa; phylum Mollusca; class Cephalopoda; order Sepiida; family Sepiolidae; genus Sepiola; species Sepiola atlantica. The sequence goes on from OY744534.1 coordinate 78,792,101, forward strand.
TATATATATATATATATATATATGTGTGTGTGTGTGTGGTACTTTTATAGAGAACGTACCGCGTTTCTGTGACTTCGCGTCGTCAACGTTCGGGCAGGTCTCGGAAGCGCCCTAGAATTGACGAGGTGAAAACTGCCAAGCAATAAATTGAAGACTGGCAGACGATAAATTCAGACGAAGAAAATCAAAGTAAAATAAATATATAAAAATAAAGAACGAAGAAATCATAGCTAAACAACTGTTATTAATTAGATGTTTTTTTGTTGTTTTTTTTTGTCAAATGAACCATTGTTAATCAAATGTTGTTTTTTTTTGTGCACCGAAAAGTTTCAAAAGATTATTTTATTTTATTTTATTTTTTTTTTTTAATATCTAACAAACATCGACACAACTGTTTTTTTTTTACCAATTTCTTGTCCTGTGTATGACCTTAAAAGATGAAGCCTCGATTTGGGAGCTGTGAGGAATGCAGAGTTGCCAATTAGTTGCGATTGCTCACAGGTCCACTCTAGCCCTGAGTCGTAGTATCTCTAAGGGCCCCATCTATGGGTCAAATAGAACCTACTGGTGCTACCAAATCAGGCTGTCTGAAGTTACTGACTTCCTGACTCAAAATGCACCAAACATTGATGTCTTATTGTTTTTTTTCTTTGCAAAACTCAATCATGTTCTGCAAAATCCAAAACAAAATCCAACAATTTCCCTCCCTCCCCTCTCCTCTCTCTCCCTTCCCCCCTTTTGCTAAACCAAACACTATGAATAAATACTTAAATATATAAAGAACTTGAAGCATAAATACCTTTACCAAAATGACCGGATTAAGCATTAAATAACCTGAAAAGGTCGATATGCCGTAAAACAAAACAACTAAATTTTACCAAAATGACTGGATTCAGCATTAAATAGCCCGAAAAGAGTTGATATGCCGTAAAACAAAACAACTAAATTTTACCAAAATAACCGGATTCGGTATGAAACAACCCGAAAAAGGTTGATATACCGTAAAACAAAAAAAAACTAAACAAAACACCATGAATAAACATTTGAAGATATAAAGAACTTGAAGCATACAAACTTTTACCAGATTCGGCATTAAATAACCCGAAAAGGGTTGATATGCCGTAAAACAAAACAACCAACCCATTTTTTTTTTCAATGTTTTTTTCTTTTTAACATTTTCTGTGTTAGGGTTTAGGGTTAGTCTTTAGCTAGAAGTGACCGTCGCTGACAGAACTCAATGTGTTATTTGGGAGATTCAGCACGCTGACACAGATTAATTTTTTTTTTTAACGCGCTGTAGATCGTAGAAATTAATTTCTTCCAAAACTTATCGTCTGCTTGCTTGCAACCTGATTGTTTGATGCCTGCTGCAACCTGATTTGTTAATAGTTTCGTCAACTCTCGGGCTCTTCCGAAACTGCCCGAACGTTGACAACGCGAAGTCACAGAAATGCAATGCGTTCTCTATAAGAATACCATCTATATATATATAATATATATATATATATATATATATATATATATATATATATATATATATATATATATATATTAATATATATATATTATACCCTCGATAATTATTTATGGTCTTTTGACCACGTTTTTAATCATGATTCCCCCCTCGTAGTCGACGATTAGCTTGAAAAGTTTCGATTGAAAGACGTCTCGGTAATTTTATTTACTTTTTTACCACTCTTTTTTTTCTCAATACCCGTTTTAAAAAAAAAACAACATCCTCATAGAGAAAAAAAGAAAGTCACGAAGTTATTCATCTTTGTTCCCCTTCTCGTGGTTCTTTATTCCTCTCTTATAATATTAATTCTAAAAAAGAGAAATTTAAAAATTCCTCACTATAGATAATAATGGCCGTGCGTCTAATATTATTTGATTGTTTATTAAAACTTTGTACCTACAAAAATCTATTCATATATATATATATATATATATATATATATATATATATATATATATATATTGGCAGCAAGATCCGATGTGGCTCGAGATTGAATAAGGGAAACTACTCTGTCTCTTTTTACTATGCACACTCCGGAAGTCATATGGTTTAGTTTGGATAACGTAAAAATAAAGGAACATGTCTTACATTGGACATTGTTAATCTCTCTCTGTATATCTATATAATAATACCTTAAGACAATTTCATGTTCGTACGTACGTTATCACCCTTCATCATATTACTTTTTTTACTGCCCCCCCCCCCCTAGTTTCGTCTCCTAATACAATCAAAAGAAACTGAAATTTTGGAAAACTCTTTGAATGAGTTTCTTATACACCTATTTTAAATTCCATTAAAATCGATATATGTAGTTGAAGTTTTAAGAAGGTTCTGCCACCATAGTTCCCTTAGAGTGACACATTTAAAAGTCAATTTAAAAAAGTCGGCCAATATATGCCAGCATGTAAAACAGACGTTAAACAAAATTTTATCATGATGATGATGATGATAACGATATAGTTTATATCCCGTGATTGCGTCATTGACCAGTAAAGTCAATGAAATGCAGGCATTGGTCAAATGAAAAAAACAAAATATTTTTATTATCCAATCAGAGCGCGTCACAATGAGAAAACTTTTGTATACATTAAATAAGACACCAAAAGTAGAATTAAAAAAGAAGTCGGACGATTATTTAATACGAATACCATTATCAAGTGTTGATACAGGTGCACGCTGGAAGTCATATGATTTAGTATGGATAACGTAAAAATAAAAGAATGTGTCTTACATTAGACATTGTTAATCTCTTCTATTTATCTTCCTCCCACGAGGTAAGATGTGACACAAGGTCAGGAAAGTGGGAAAGAAACAGCGCTCGAGAATTTGAGCACTCTGTCTGTTTAAAAATTGCCTGGGCAGCCCCGTCGGCATTCCCCGGTAGGGGCGCCTCAGGCAGTAAGTAATAAACTTACTCCTCCCCAAAGAGGGGAGGCAAAGCCTGGGAGGGTGCACCTCCTAGAACTGCACAGGACCGACAACCAATAGACCGGCGTAAATCCAGACCCGAAGATCCGGACGATACCGGTTTATTAGGCGGGGTAAAAACCCCTGATTGAATTGTTAATCTCTCTTCGTATATCTATATAATAATACGCTAAGACAATTTCATGTTCGTACGTACGTTATCACCCTTCACCTCTTTTTTAAAAGATTAAGTTGCTTGACCGTTGAAGATACAATGCAAAAAAATTTTTTTTTAATTTAATCTGATGCCACTGTTGTGCCGAATATAAAACTCTAACTAAAATGCACTTTGTTGGTCACTGGGTTAAGATCAAAGTGTAGTATCTATTCTGTCCAAAAATTGTACAATAATAGCGTGAGGTTTGCGTACGTGTCGGACATCCAAAGAATTGAAATATTTTTAAACATGGCAGCAATATAAAACTTTAGAATTTCCATGGCTCTTGCTAATCATATATTAATAAAATTGTGTGACTACAACCGAAGCACTCATGTTTTTTTCACAGAACGGGGGAAAAATGCAGAATGTGTAGCAAGTTTCTGTTTCAAACAAAGAAATGTTGGGACTCTTTTGTTTGGTATAATCTACGAACGCCATCGGGAAGTAAAAGCTGGGTTTTCTTGTATTATTATTATTATTATTATTATTATTATTTACTCACTAGGAGTTATCACACTGGTCATCGTCAGTGGTCACCCACTGCCGACAACCTGTGGTATTCCCTGGAGTCTGAGTGACAACAAGTCTCCTCAGGCCTCCAGTATGCTCCACCTCTTTTCGTTCATCACCGCTGATGACCTTGCGGTAATCGCAACAGCCACCTACCAACGATTTCCCGCTGATAAGGGCCATTGGTCCCCTCTGGGGCCCGAGTGGCAACAAGCCTTCCCAAGGTCCCAGAGCTGTCCGCGCTCTTCCAGTGGAGGTCTGGTTTTGCGCTTTCCCTCCTCGACCCTCTGTCCATAATTTTCGTGGCGTCAGCCTATGCTTGCACCTCTCGTGCGGTTGTATTTTCCCCGGTTCTGTTGTTTTGTGCTTCCATGTGTTTTTTCTCCATTCGTTGCTTATGTGGGTTGGTTTCCGCATTCGAGGACATTTCTCAGGATTGTAGCTGTTTTTATTATTATTATTATTATTATTATTATTATTATTATTATTATTATTATTATTACTACTATTACTATTACTACTACAACAACAACAACAACTTAATTTTGTTATGTTTTTTTAACTAAGTAATTGCAAGTCGTGGTGATTAATATGAAGTGAGCCAACACACAGTGTAGTATAAAGAAGTGACTCTAATTAGATTTATTCCGTTTTTTACTGGTGTGATGGGTTGGAGCATGAGGACTTATTACTGGGGAGGTATTTACTCCTACTCCTATACTGCAATTAGTAAGAAAAGAGAAAAATGGCATTTATGCACCTGGGTGGAGTGTTTGCCTACAGCACCCGGTATTCCCAAATCATCACACATCTAAGTACTAACCAGGCTCCTTGTTGCTTAACTTCAGTGATCTGACAAGAACTGGCATGTTCACATGGTTTAGCAGTGATCTCGGTTTTAATTTTGTGCTCAATATTTGTTGCCTTGTGTCAAACTTAGCCAAACGACTGATTATATTTTCTTTTCTTTCTCTTTTTAGAGTGCAGATGAAAAGTTGAAAAGTTTATCAAAAGGTCAAGGGTCAAGAGCAGCCCACCAGGTTACCCCTTCTGCAGCCAGCCCTATCATCGAAACACCTGAAAGACTAGGACGAAGGGATCTATCAAACACCGACCCACAGTCGAAAGCTCGTCATCGCTCGAGGAGTGAGGGTCCACGACGAGGTGAGAGGCAACGTCTTTTTGAGAAAAATGATTCCCAGGAACCCCAGTGGGCCGTGAGCCATGAGCCAAGGCGGAGCCCACGTCCTCTTTGTCTCCGCCAGTTCTCTGATGATGACATACCAGAAGCTAACCACTCAGGCAGTGATACTGACTCGGGCGACAGTGGTCCAAAACGATGGACGAGGAATCCGCTTTTGATCAAGAAAACTAAAAAAGTGGAGAAGACCCGAGCAACTGAGTGGAAAAAAACGGAACCGGTCGAGGAGAATAAAAGTCAGACAATGCCAACATCGATTGGCCGTACCGACTTCGATTTGCCGTCTTCACCCAAACCGGGTCAAGTAATTTTGAACACATGGAGCAATCCGGACCGGATGAGCTCAGCTTCACCGAAAGGGAAGTTTCAACGTCTAGAAGAGATGAGGCAACAGAGAATGGAAGTGTGTCCAACGTCAGATGAGGAGGGTCATCCACACTCAGAAATATCCAACCAGATCCGGCAAAGACTCTCCCAGGTACAGGCTGGTCGGGGCAAAGGGCGTAAATCTTCTTTAGGTGAATATGACAGCATAGAAAATAAATCCGGTCCGGAATATACAAACTATTTAAAAAATGCCGGGAACCAAATCGTTTTTGAGCCGAAACTTAAATCTGAGGTGCCAAAACCAACCCCCATGACGTCATCTTTTCCTAGTTACAGACCAATGTCTACAGCTTTTTCTGGGGGCAGCGGATCACTCTCGCCCACGGTGACATCTAAAAGAGACAGCATGACTCCAAATCAGCCTGAAAAACCAGCCAAGCCAAGAATGGTGGTCGTGGAATATCCACGAAAGAACCAACAAAACGGTGGCATTTCGAATAGTTTTAAGTTAGATCCAAAATACGACGCGAGTCCTTCATTCGGTGCTAATCTTCGAAATGATGCCAGGAACCAGGCTGCCCATAACCAAAACAGAAACTCAACTGCTGTCGCTTTTGGAAACAACATCAAGTGTATCATTCCTTCTCCGCAACAACTGCAGTCTGAACCACAACCACCATTGCTGCCACCCCGGCAACCACATGTGCAGCAACAGGAGTCATTCGCACAACAGCAGTCACCATTGTTGCAGCAACATCGCTTCTCGGCACAGCAGTTTCAACCACTGCAAGAACCATCACACCTGCCGCAATCTCAGCCTCTCTTGGTGCAGCCATCTGTGCAGCAGCCATCTTTGCAACCTAAAAGGCAAGAACCTGTACAGATACAACAACAACAACAAACAAATCCATTCTTGCAACAACCCTCCATGCAACAAAGACAATTATTTTTGTCACAGCACGAAGAACAGCTGCAACAACTTCAACGCGAACACCAAAAACACTTGCAACAAATACAGTTGGAACAACAACAACATCTTCCTGCTCCCTCTCCTCATCAGCAACTGCCGTTACCATCACAACTCTTCATCCAATCAGACAACACAGAAAATATGAACAACGGTCATGCTAAAGCATTTGCAACTCCAAACCCTATTTCTTCCTACCGTCCAGTTAATTTCCAACCCATTCATCAATCCGAGAATGGGTTAGACCGGTGCCCACCTCCGACCGAATTCAAAACACCAGAGAAACCAGAACCCAAATCGCACCGAACCAAACTGTCAAATTCCCAAAAGCGACATTCAAAAGCGGGACAAATCAGCGTCGGTGCAACTAACAGTGATGGAGGCATGCTGCTTCACGTCCCCGCCCGTCACGTTTCTAAATGTTACAGCGATGGTGACTCACTAGACGAACTGCTAGAGTCCAACATGCCCTACCTAGAGTCCGGCAGTGAGATAAATACTTTGCAACTACACCGTCACTCGATGAAAGTCATCGAAGACAGCCTGAACGGCACTACAACGACGACGACAACGATTACTGATACCATCTGCGTCACATCACAGCCGACCTCGCCCATCAACCAACCATCTGACGTCTTCCGTCCAACGCCTATCATGCCTGAGGTCCAACCCCAACAAGCATCATCTCCGGTTTCGGCAGCTTCAGCACTGATGCCTCAAATCCAGGCACCGGAACCAGCATTTAAAATGTCAGATGTGAAAAGCTCTCCAGTATCAGGCTTTTCGAAGTTACCAACAAGAGATTTTTCCAAAGAGACAAAACCAGCCGTTTCTGATCTATCAAATAAGCCGTCTGAAGTTTCCGGAATCGGTTTTATGGATTATAAACCAATTATCACTATTTCCGAAAGTCTACTTGTGTCCGAATCTAATAAAGCCAAAAGATCTGTCGATGCTGAACGGGCGCCTGTTAACGAGAACCGTCTGTCTAGTTCCTCTACGCCTTCAACGTTATCGAGTCAAACTTTGAACTCTTCACCTCAGCCGATGCTTAATGTCCCTTTGATGGATGTTGGCATGTTCTCCGATGTAGAATACGACATTGAGGTTTCCGAACGTGTCAAAAAGTGGGAACACTACATGAAGACACCCGTTAAAAACGTCACCGCAGAGATGAAACCAGCATCGGCACCAGCGGAGGTGGACGGAGACAACCACCTAGCAACCACAGTGAAAGACATGGCTAATGAGTGGTCAAAGTACCTTTCGGTCATTGAAGAAGACAGTGCAACTGTTAAGACCACCGAAGTGCCTTCTAAGCCACCCGATAAAACGTCTGTCCAGAACACTCCAAGAAAAAATTATTTGGAACCACAACAAAAAGTGAGTTTGCTACAAAAAGGTTCTATATCTGATAGTGATATGTATAAGGGCCAGTCCGTGCAGATCCATGCGCTTGCTCCCACGAGAAGTCTCCTTCAAGTGACACCGATACAAGATGTTAACTCTCTTGCACTCAGTCGAAGCTATCACGAAGAGGCGCCAACTAAATGCTCATCTCTCGATAGCCCTCTCTTTCTTCCTGGCAGGAATTTCAACAATGGCAGTCCTGCCGCTGATGTCCTACCTGCTCGTAGTCCGGTTACTAATAAGGAATATGAATTATTTTCACCGCAGAGTCGGAACACATCATCCCTTCATGGCTCTAACTCTACACTAGCCACATATCGACCCGATCAGCTTACGCCAGATCTATTTGAGATCACTAAAATGTCGGAGAATGTTCTGCGTAGAAAAAGTGACAGCCAAGCAGTCCGTGTCAACAGTCCGTTGAGCCCCAGGAGTGTGCCAACTTCAGACCAGTGCAGTTGGAAAAACTTAATCGGTGGTATACAGGGAAAACTTAAGGACACCGAGATCTGGTCACCACAGATGGACAGCCATCAAGGACCTGTAAGTATCGAACGAGTCACCGCTCGTACATTGGAGACGATACCATTTTCCGAGGACCCTTTCTGGAAAGAAATCGAAGAACTGACCAATTTCGATCAACTAATGAAAGAGCTTCCTTCCGATCCTAAAAGTCCTCCTCCACCTTCAACCTCTCGAGGCAAGTTCTTCCCTCCGACCGAGGACACGCCCTGCTATCACGTATCGATGGTCAGCTCGCAACCTTCTAACAATTATTCTCTGTCTTCTCTTCTTTCCTCCTTCAACGAAGCTGCGTCGCCGACAAAATCCTACTCAACATCCAACTTAAAAACCTCGTTCAAAAATGACGGCATGAACGCCTTAGACGAGGTTCTTCAAGACCTGCAACCTGTCCTCGGAAACAAACTGCTCCCGAATAGCCAAAGCAGGCGGTACGGAAGTAGTACGGATATGTCTAACACCACCTCCCCAAGAAGACCGGTTTCTTATCATTCATCCAGTAATGCAACAAACAGACTCGAAGCGCAGAATTTATTAGGATTAAAAAGCATGGTTGGTTCGACCATAGAAATGAAAGAGCCGCCAATATTCTCCAATCTCGCACACTTGCAGGAAACAACTCATTCCAGTATGACGTATCAGTCAATGACCAACCTTGGAGAAAAGCAATACGAGAATGTCGTCAATGGAAACTACCAATTGGATCCATCAATACTGAAGGAAAAGCTAATTAATACAGGCTTGGTGGAAAGGTCACCTTCAGGCGAAGATTTAGCTCTGCTATTAAAGAACTCTAAAAGTACGAGCAGTAATGTTCTGGTCGCACTCAAAGAAACAGAAATGCCAATCATCCAGGCTCCTCCTGCCGAAGAGAACATGGAAGAACTGAAAATACTTGCCAGGCAAGTTGAAGACAAACTTTCTGAAATAAAGTCAAAAATCTTAAAAGCAGATGACAATAATCTGGATAAGATTCTAAACACCCTCAAAACGTTCTCTCCGTCCACAAGCGCCATGCTTTCGGCTAAGGTACAAACACCAACTAAAGTTTCATCACGGGATAGTTTTATTGCGAGAAAGGCAAAACTCAATGACGCCATTACGGAATTAGAAAATATCTATGACAAGATGAATTTGGGTAATGAGGTGTATTTAGAACACGCCAAGTCAGCGGAATTTCCAGCTTCACTCACCGGCCAAGAAAGTCATGGTTTTCGGCTATCGTCATCTTTCAGTCAGTTGTATGAATCTAGACAAGCCCATGAAAGCAGTTCGGATAACTTTCATTCAGATATCCGCTTCTTGTCTTCTGACCTTGGTGCAACAAGCAATCGCCGCTATAATGAGCTCACACAGGTTCCTGTAAAGGACATTGGTAGTGAATACCCGATAAAAATAACTCCTTCGTCCATGACAATGGAACCAAAAACAGAAGACGCCTCGGGAGATTCGCTAGTTTCAAGCAACAATGAGGTACCGACGCGGCGTTCGCGAACAAGACGCCAACGGAGAGCTGCAATGGCAAATGAATCGAATCAGGAAGTTAGGAAATCACGGAGCAGCATGAACAAGGATGATAACGATGCTCCCCGTGCCTACATAACGTCTGTTACTGTGGAAAGGAGCCCCAGGTCCAAGTCATCGGCAAGGGCCGATGTCATGGACGGGGGATCGTCGAGACAGGCGAATGGATCGCGCCGTCCTAAGCCGCCGCCGCGATCCTCAAGCCTGCATCGGAAGCCAGGACGAGATGACGAAAGAAGTCGGCGAAAGTCAACGCCTCCCGATTTTGATCTGAAACAGGGCAGTAATGATGCCTTGTCTCAGAGCAGTAACAGTCACACCGAACAAACCGAAGAAAGCCGACACATGCCAAGGACAGTTCATCGTATCCAACATCATCATCATCATCATCAACAGCAGCGACAAGAGCTCTCCTGCTCAAGCGACAGTTCAGCAGAAACCATTCATCAAAAAAAGCGAGCCGTGTCGAAAAGCATAGCCAAAATGGTGGACTTGTTTAGCTCAAGCGACGAAGAACGCCACAAGAAGACGAGGGGTCGGTCTAAACCTGAACAGCCACCCATGAGCGAGATATATGAAGACATAACGGAAAAGATTCCAGATGATTCATGCAGCCCGAAATGTTCTCCAAAAAGTCAACCGTCTGGAAAGATCATGACCCCCAGATCAGTAAAACAACGGCATGACGCCAAAAGACACAAAGCGGCATTGGCGCAACAAGCAGCTGCACATACTGATAATGGCTCAGCAGTTGCATCGGATGATACGCCAGCCACGGAAGATAGCTCTGCAGCTTCAAAACCTCCATTACCACTCCGACGGCAACGATCACAAAGTTCCGAGAAATGCGTTTCATCGTCCGAAGACAATGCAGCAGCAGTAGTAGCAGCTGATGAGAGCGTCAAATCAGAAACGCACGAATCATCTGCTTCTGATCGGAATCCTAAAGAAAAGTCGTCACCAACGTCGTCAAGCACGAGTCATAACCGGTGGAGCATATCATCGATGCGGGAGCTTATCCATACCAGCGACAGTTCCATGTCTTCGGAACAGGTGTCCGCACCAGGCAAAGTAGTTGTTGGCCGTGCTGAAAGATGCCGGAGTTTTCACGAACTCTTTGCCTCCTTCGAACCAGATCAGAAACGTATCGAAAAACTGAGGCGCCTGCGAAAATCCGCGTCGGAAGAAGGTGCGTCCGAAGAGAGCACGATACGGACTTTCCACTCAGAACCAGACCTGCGCGAAGGGAGACGACAAATACACGGGCCGTTTCATCTAACCATCTCAGTCAATTAATGGGCAAACGTTACTATTGGCGACATAAAAGATCTTAAAGAAAATATATTTGGAAAGAAATTTATTTTGGTTTACTTAATCATGCGTGATGTATTTGCATTAAAACCAATTTAATATTTAATGGAAATTATAAGCATCTGAAGTTACCGTTAATATTGGTCTTTAGCATCTAGTCATCATCGGAAGAAAAAATCTGGCCACTGGATGACTACCTCCATCACATAAATAATATATAGAATGTTCAGAAAATGTGATTGAGATAGGCTGAAACAATTGTATGCAAATAAAAACTGCGTTTTCAATTAATTTATGAAGATTGTTCCCTACATTTATTAGATCGCTAGTTCTGCACTATTGAAATATTACAAAAACCTTTGCGTTATAAAAATTTATATATATAAATATACGTACAATGGAGTAATCCATGGACACGTGTTTCTGGCTCACAGCCATCACCAGCATGGCTAACTTAGACAAGGATCGAACCTTCGATATTGATGTCTATAGTCTGGCGTTTTACCACAAAACTATGACGCCTTGCCTAGAAATAGGTACGATTTTTATCACCTAGATATTTAATGTATTTTATGCAATTGTTTTTATTGGCGAGTGTAGCGTTTGTTGCTTTGCTTACTACAATTATAATTGTTCACTTCCTAAGTGATACAGATTAATGCAAAAGATTGCATTATTAGTCGCCCTAAACTTTATAGGACATATTTTACGTTAATAAATATATATATTTATTAATTTTATACGTACATAAAAGTAATTCATGGACACGTGTTTCTGGCTCACAGCCGTCACCGTTCCTTTCATTAAGTTGAACACTCTTATGACGTCAAGCCGCTTAAATAAGTGTTAAAATTATCACTGTTTATTTAGCTATCCAGCCTAGTGGTTCTAGATGTCAGGATTTGAGTTGTAAAATACTCGTAGCTCGGGGTTTCGAATCGCGCGACCAGTAGTGAATAGTCATATCTCTATGCTGATGAGTCCCGATTAAAAAGGACGAAACGTATACGTACATAGATAATAAACAAAAAAACAAATATTTATTATTATATATACAGAAATTATAACTACTAAAGGCCAATTTAACGGTAACTTTTAAATATTAAATTGTTTTTAACACACATACACGTCACACATGAGTAGGTGAACCAAAATAAATTGTTTGAGACAAATTTCGCAATTATATTTCCTTTAAAATCTTTTATGTCGCCAACAGTTATGTTTGCCAATTAATGATTATCTCCCTTGCTCTATTGGGGTGGGATGTTACAAAAAAATACATATATTTTTTATTTAATAAGTTGTTAAACAGCTCAAATACCAAAATAAATGTTTAAATGGGGAGAATCGCGAACCTTGAGTAAATAGCTCCCATCTAAAGATATAAAAAGAATTCTGACTATTTTTTTTATTATTACTTGTATTGTTTGAACTACTGTTCTCATCTTGGATGTTATTCTCACAACGTTTCGGCCGGACCTACTCATATGTGATGTATTTGCATTAAAAACAATTTAATATCATAGTCAGTCATGTCTTAAGTAAGTAGCACATCGATTTTCATAAAATTGACTGTGTAGTTTTTTTTTTGTTTTTTTTTTAATATTAAGACTTATCGAATAAAAAACTTTAGCGTGACCAACCGAAAGTAGAAAAAGGCCAGTAATTTCCTAGTATACAAGTCCTTTTTAAAATTCTTTGTTACGACAGGGGCGCATCAGAAAACGTTTCCCTTTTGGTCCATGAGAACCAAGGAAACACAATACTAGAAAATATTTTCTATTCGACAGTTTAAAGGCTTCAAAATGACTTTCGAATTTCGAGCTTTTACAATATAGTAAACAAATTTTTTTAAAAATGTCTTACATGTTTACTTTGGTGTCCCTTCAAAATGTGAAAGTAATTTTGAAGCTTTTAACTGAAGTCATTTCTTAGCGTGAATTAAAGTTTAACAACAAACGTCAAGTATTATGGTTCATTTGTGCTCATGAACCAAAGAAAAATATTAATTTTCTTACGCGCGCCTCTGTCATACAAAAGAACCGATTCCTGGTCCAGTGTTTACTCGAAAAGATTGTTTTTTTATTTTCTTTCTGTCAAATTGAAATCTCAAAACAGAAATGACTTTCTCATTGACAGTTTAAAGACTTCAAAATTGCTTTCAAATTTCGAAGTTTCACAGTATAGTAAAAACAAGTCAGCCGTATTCATAGATTAAAAAATGGCTGACGTGTTTACTATCATGGCATTTTCGAAATTCGAAAATCATTTTTAAGCCTTTAAACTGTCGATAAAAATGTAATTCCTGTCTTGAATTAAAGCGTAAAGACAAAAGTCAAGCATTATAGTTCTTAAGTGCTTCTAAACTAACGAAGAGGGGTAATTTTCTGACGTATCAAACAACATGAGCACTCTGGCCATTAAAATGAAGCCAGCGAGCCGTTAAGACAATTCCAGAAAAAAATCAATAGCTTTCAAATATGTACTATGACGAGATTAAAAAGAAGTAACTCTTATTATTATTATTAAGAAATTAAAGGGAAGTAACTCTTATTATTATTAAGAAATTAAATGGAAGTAACTCTTATTATTAGTAAGAAATTAAATGGAAGTAACTCTTGTAATGAGTTATTAAGGGGAAATAACTCCTTTAATGAGAAAGTAAAGAGAATTCTTTTAATGCTCAGGCATAAAAAAAATATCACAATTTTTTTTTTTTAGACTGAATCAATTATTGCTTAAAGTGCTCAAAAATGAAATGAATAAAATCTTGGGGATGTGCAAAAACATTTTTGTTTTAATTCTTAATCTTCTTGAGCGGAGGAAAGAAAACGAAAAAAAAAAATTTCGACCATATTTTCTAATTTATATTTCGTGAATACAAACTTACAAAAACGAGTTAAGAAGAAATAAAAGTTTATAACGGTGCGGTGAACTCTTAAAATGAAGACACCAGGCAAATTTTGGTGTATACTTAATCAAAAAGATTAACGGGTGAAGACAGAAACTTTCTTTTTAAAATAAAAGAAAGAAACTTTTACAAAAATGAAAAATACACGGATAATGACTGTATGTGTAAAATCGATCGAAAAAAGATGAGTATGAAAAAAAAAACAACGAAAAAAAAAACAACAGCAGATGTATTTGTCTTTGAATAAATGAAGAAACAAAACAAAACAAAACAAAAACAAGACAAAAATATTTTCAAGTGAGTTGGATTATTTTTATCCAGTTCATATTTATTTATAATATATTTTTCATTTGTGCTTCTTGACATAACAAGCCTTGATAAACAAAACAGAAAAGTCAGGTAGCTCAGAAAAAAATGTTCTTTTGAAAAAAAAAAAAAAAAAAATTAAAAAAATATATATAAAAGATTTTAAAAAAAAAGGAAAGAAAACTTTTTCTGCTTGTTTCAGCCTCACAATAATTATAATTATACAGACAATAATTATAATTATACAGACAATAATTATAATTATACAGACAATAATTATAATTATACAGACGAACCGACCTATTCGTGCCGATATTTTTCTAGCACCCTTCTTTTTTATTTAAACGTCCTTAATTTATTTTAGGGTGAATTGCAAATATATATGGAAGACATTATGTAGTCACTAGAGTTACTCTAAGTTCAACCCACAGCTTTTTTGTAGCCCCTGTGAAACAATTCACAGGGGAGATAACTCTGTACACTGATTATATTAAATAAAGATGACATTTTTTATTAAAAAAACAAAAAACTAAGCATGTCCATTGTTTTTAATTATTTAAAATGTCAACATTCTATATGCGATATATCTCCTCTAGCAAGCTTTTGTGACCCTCTTGTAAGGTGACGAACTTCAGTCACTGGAGTGACGGTTTCGAATCTCGCTAGATTTAGCCACGCTGATGAGTCATAAAACGGCAAAACACGTGCCCGTGGATAATTTTATTTTATAAATATATACGCTCCCCATATGGGGGCGAGCATCACACTGGTGAAAGGGAACAATGCTCCCCGCTTAGCATTTAGGTAATGCTTCCCCATAAAGATATTTGAATACGTTCAATTGTCAACATCGAAAAAAAGCAGTAACAACAAAATGACCATATATATATATATATATATATATATATATATATGTGTGTGTGTACAAAATAAAATTTTAGATAACCTTGCTGAAAAAAATAAAAATAAAACAAATGTATAGAGATCTACAAAAGTGCTCAATACACACATATATAAAAATATGCAGAGCCACTATAAATTCAAATATATATAATACTAGCACCCCCCCCCCCTCTCCCAAACAGCAATTAATCTAGCTATAGTCTTCTTTGCAGAAAAACAAAGAAACAATTTTCATTTCAGATTTTGGTAAAAAAACAACAAAAAGATGATTGTTGTGGTGTTATTTGATATACTCCAATGTTGAGGAAATATACTGTGTATAAGCCTAGTCCATTTTCCTAATCAGGAAAAAAACCAAAAAGGTTATTTTATATGGTCTTTTCGATATTCCAAGTCAAGGGATTTGATTTTGTATAAGCATTAAAAACTGGTTATATAATGAAAGGAATAAATTAAAAAGTGGAACATCACTTGGTCAAACAAAAGAATTATATATTGCTAAGTAATTTAAAATTTGTAATTTAAAAAGATGAAAAGAGAGGGATCTTTTCTCTTTTCTATGGTCGTCGTCGTCGTCGTCATCATCAACAACAACAATTATATATTCTCAAGTAATTTAAAATTTCTAATTTAAAAAGATGAAAGGAGAGGGATCTTTTCTCTTTTCTATGGTCATCATCATCATCATCATCAACAACAACAATTATATATTCCCAAGTAATTTAAAATTTGTAATTTAAAAAGATGAAAGGAGAGGGATCTTTTCTCTTTTCTATGGTCGTCGTCGTCGTCGTCATCAACAACAACAATTATATATTCTCAAGTAATTTAAAATTTCTAATTTAAAAAGATGAAAGGAGAGGGATCTTTTCTCTTTTCTATGGTCATCATCATCATCATCAACAACAACAACAATTATATATTCCCAAGTAATTTAAAATTTGTAATTTAAAAAGATGAAAGGAGAGGGATCTTTTCTCTTTTCTATGGTCATCATCATCATCATCATCATCATCAACAACAACAACAATTATATATTCCTAAGTAATTTAAAATTTGTAATTTAAAAAGATGAAAGGAGAGGGATCTTTTCTCTTTTCTATGGTCATCATCATCATCATCATCATCATCAACAAAAACAACAAATTTAATTATTAAAATAAAAACTTTGTTAGTCTTTGCATTTAATGCAAGGTTTATTTAAAAAAAAATATTCCAAGGTGATCTGTTGTTGGTTTGTGTAAATGTACGCGTGTGTAAATGTTATCGAAAGTTATCATTCGAATTTCAAAATAATCATTTTGAATGTTAAACGATTTTCATTAGATCGCTTTAATTAATATTACTACTGTTACTAATATTAATATGAACAAAACTATTGCGTATGTACAAGAAAATTGAAGATCAAAATTAGAAATGAATCGTGCAGAATATTAATTTATTAGAGAGTGTTTATAAAATTATTATGCAAATAAAACATCTGGATAAGTGGGTATTTATCTACCTCCCACAAAGTAAAATGTGACACAAGGTCGGAAAGTGAGATTTGATAAGTCAGCACCCTAGAGGAAGAGCACTTGTGACCATAAAAAAATGCCTGGGCAGCCCCATCGGCATTACCCGGTAGGTACGCCTCAGGTGATTAGCAATAAACTAACCCCTTCTCAAAGGGTGAGAAGGCAAATCCTGGGAGGGTGGACGTCCTAGAACTGCACAGGACAGACCCACAGACGGGCAGAATCAAGCCCCGAAGGCCAAGACGATACCGGTCTATAAGGTGTAGTATCCATCGGAACAGATACTACACTTTCATCTTAGCCAAAAGGCCAAGTAACATCTGGATAAGTGTGTTTTGTAGAGTATTCTGTTCGGTATATATAGGGGATTTGAAAATCTTTTATGTATATTTGAATTAAATAAGCCTAATATAGTTTGAATAAATGGAAAAACCTTCGCATTTATTAACTTACTAGCAATCGTATATTTTTGTGAGTCTGGGAGGATGATATCATGATGAACGAACATATTCTACACTGATCTCCAAAGGAGGAGATAATGCCTGGGAGGATGATATCATGATGAACGAACATATTCTACACTGACCTCCAAAGGAAGAGATAATGACTGAGAGCATAGTATCATGATGAAACTCCCCCCCCCCAAAAAAAAAAATAAAGGAGGAGTTAATGCCTGGGAGGATGATAGCATGACAACAGACCTCCCCAAACAGAGATTACCATGGAAGGATGATATCATGAGGAACGAACAGATACTATACTGGCCCCAATAAAAGGAGGTAATACTTGGGAGGATTGTCCCCATAAAAGGGGAAGGTAATGCCTGTGAGTATGGTACCATGGAAACAGAACGGATACTACACTACCCACGTCCCAAAAAGGAGAAGGTAGTCGTTGGGAAGATGGTCTTATGACACCATAAGAGATATTACATTACCCTCTCCCCAAAAGGATGATGTAATACCGGGGAGGATTACCCCACCTTAAAAATGAGGAGGCAATTCCTGGGAGGACGTTCTTATGACAACAGAACCAATACTACACTACCCACCCTCATTAAATACAATAATAGATTAAATAAAAAAATTTTCATTCATTTAAAACGCGTAGCCATAAAAAACATTATTTTTATGGTTACTTGGCCTTTTGGCTAAGATCAAAGTGTAGTATCTGTTCTCAACATCCTACCGACCTCAAACGTTTTACTATCGACGAAAGTCATGCGTATACACAAGAAAATATGAAAATGCAAAATTACAACTCTATATAACAGAATATTAATTTATTAGAAGCTGTTTATATAATAAATATGCAAATTAAGAAGACCTAATTGTATTTGAGGGTATTTGCAGTTTCCTATATATACGGTATTTCAAAAGTCTATAGTGTATCGTAGAATTAAATTAGCACAACGTGTTTTGATTTTAATATGTTTAGGATAGATTGAAAAATCTTTCGCATTTATTTATTTAGATATGTATAGTAAACCGTCAGTTTTACACAACAAGTGGATTGGACGTGCGATCGTAAGTGTGTCATAGCATACAGTGTAATTAAGGCCAAGCAAACTTTCTTGGCCTTTTGGCTAAGATCAAAGTGTAGTATCTGTTCCGATGGATACTGCACCCCATAGACTGGTATTGTCTTGTCCTTCGGGACTTGATTTACGCCGGTCTATGGCATTGTCCTGTGCAGTTCTAGGAGGTCCACCCTCCCAGGCTTTGCCTCCCCTCTTTGGGGAGGAGTAAGTTAATTGCTTACTGCTTGAGGCGCCCCTACCGGGGAATGCCGACGGGGCTGCCCAGGCAATTTTTGATGGTCAGAGTGCTCACCTCTCGGGCGCTGGCTTTTCAACCCCCACTTTCCGGCCCGACCTTGGGTCACATCTTACTTGTGGGAGTAGGATAAAATTGGCCTTGTGCCTAACTCCTGGAGAGGAGTAAATAAAACTCTTCAGAGAAAAGTACAGAAAGCTATTTTGAAAGCTCTTAGACTATTGCAATACAGTGTGAGCGTGCCTGACATATCCTCACTTGCTACATACAGAGACAGAGAAGATGATGAATCGTGATGTTGACTCTTCCTTGATTTACACCCGGATGCTGTTAACTGAGTATTTATTTACCTCCTCTACAGGAGGTTAGGCACAAGGCCAGTTTTATCTTACTCCCACAAGGTAAGATGTGACCCAAGGTCGGGTCGGGAAAGTGGGGTTTGAAAAGCCAGCGCCCGAGAAGGTGAGCACTCTGGCCATTAAAAATTGCCTGGGCAGCCCCGTCAGCATTTCCTCAGGCAGTAAGCAATAAACTTACTCCTCCCCAAAGAGGGGAGGCAAAGCCTGGGAGGGTGGACCTCCTAGAATTGCACAGGACAAACCCATAGACCGGCGGAATCAAGCCCCGAAGGCCAAGACGATACCAGTCTATGGGGTGCAGTATCCACCGGAACAGATACTACACTTTGATCTTGGCCAAAAGGCCGGGGTTGGAGTTTGGGGGGGACGAGTCTTTGCTGTTTATAGATGTCCGGTGCAAACGCAGACCCCGAAACATTATTAAAAAATAAAACCCAATACAAACTTAATAGGATTCCTTGTAAAATCATACCCGAGAAAAGTTGATCTTGGTATACAGCTTTGTTTACAACTGCATCCCTAGACTGACAGATAAATAGAGGCACCGCAAATGTAATAATTATTAGGCATCTCTATTACTAGTGAAGATTTGGTATCTGTCTGTCTGAAGCCGAAACTATATCATTACTTCTATAATTTTTTTTGAGGGGAAGAGGTAATGTAGTATCTATTCTGTTATCATAAAACCATCCTCTCAGGCATTACCTCCACTTTGGAGCGGGGCAGCGTAGTATATGTTAGTTCATCATGATATCATCTTCCCAGGCATTACCATCTCTTTTGAGGAGGAAGGGGAAAATACTAGCAAAACTATGCTAGCATTAATAAATAATCCCATTTCAATTTTTAATGAAAAACAAAATTATATACAGATTATAATTTTATTAATTTTCTGCATCTTAATCACTTAGGAAGTGAGACAATCGAAATAATAAGTAAGCAAAAAAACAACGAACGATGCAATAAACAATAAAAATAATTACATAAAAACACATTAAATATTTAGGTGATGAAAATCGTATATATTTTTAGACAAGCGTCTTGGTCCAGTGGTAAAGACGCTGGAGTATAGACATCAATATCGAAGGTTCGATCCTTGTCTAAGTTAGTCATGCTGATGGATTACTTTTATGTACGTATAAAATTAATAAAATTATATATATTAACGAAAAATACGTCGACTACTAATGCAACTGTCTTCATCTTAATCACTTAGGAAGTGAGACAATCGAAATAATAGTAAGCAAAAAAAAACACGAACGCTGCAATCACCAATAAAAAATAATTACATGAATATAAAGATTATATAATCTCACAAAAGATATAATAAGAATATGCGGATCAAATTCTCTTAAATATTTCATCAGAGAGACCCCAAAAATGTTCTTGTCTTCATTCAGTTTATTCTTAAAATTGTCTACAATAGTGCTATTTTGAACTTGTTTAGGTAAGTTGTTCCTAAAAACGCAACTAGAAAAAGGAAAATCTAATTCTGTGATGGATTTAGTTTTAAAAAAATCTAGATATTATTAATCTTGTTAATAAATCGAGACTTCGAATAAGACATATACAGCATCAATTTTAGCTGCGGAAGGACAGTGACCCGTTGACCTTCTGTTGTTCTTGCACTTCAACAGTTTTTAAAATCAAGATTTTTGTGTGTCCTAACAGGGGTTTGTTTCTCAAGGGGACGGGGCTTTTTAGCCTATACCTGAAATAAGTACAAAATTAATTAAAAATTGAATTAAAACTACGACGAGATTAAGCTAGGTTATTTCGTGAAAACTCTAAAAGTGTTCATTTTAACTTACTTTTAAAGCATACTTAAAAAATATACAATTTTCGCTATTTTTTTTATGTAGTAAAATCGCTATTTTTTTTATGTAGTAAAATCGCTATTTTTTTTATGTAGTAAAATCGATATTTTTTTTATGTAGTAAAATCGATATTTTTTTATGTAGTAAAATCGATATTTTTTTTATGTAGTAAAATCGATATTTTCCACATTTATTTGACTGTGACTGTGATAAAAGATTTGAAAAGTACCAAAGTTTATTTTTTAAAAGAATCATTTTAAATTGAAAAATGAAAATGATTTCATTTCATCCTTGGCCAAAAGCTCTGCCAACTATCGACATAGTATCGCTGCCAATATTTTAGATATTATTCATCAATATTTTAGATATTATTATCAAGGGCAACGCTCATCAAGAACATACCAACTTTGTGGCTGTTTGTCTTGGAGTTTTTTACTTGTAGGTGGACATACACACACACATACAGTTTGAGTTTGAATTACCTACGGAGCGGAATTACCTACTAGACACCATTCTTGAGTGTCTTTGGTCTCTCTGTACAAAGGCTGGTCAGGATAACCTGACATGAGGATACTTCCCCAACAAGTCAACCCTGACCAAATATTCAAAATAACATAGTATTAGAAGCCCAAATAAGATCCCCTATGGTATGGCTACACTGGCTCATACGAGGAATGGTGCACTTCCTCCAAGTGGTGTTGGCTCTACTAACAACACTTAGCTGGATAATCCACCAGACCAGATGAATTCTTGTCCTGGAATGCGGTAAGACCAATAGACCACATGAAAGGTATGCTATAAAATAGTTAACAGGTCAATTGGGGAGAGGAAAATCAATATTCTTCATTTCATTATTAACTCAACTTTTGAGAAATAAAGGAGAACTAAAATGGAACACTCGGATATCTGTGTATCTCATATAGACATCAAGCGTTAGCCCCAGGGTGGGGCCTCTTGATTTCTGAGAACTTCTACCGAAGTAAAATGAAAAAAAAGAGGAACCACAGTGAGTTTGAATTACCTATTAGACACTATCCTTCGAGTGTCTTCGGTCTCTCTGTACAAGGGTTTGTCAGTATCACCTGACATAAGGATACCCCCCCCCCTCTACAAGTAAACCCTGACCAAATATTCAAAATAACATAGTATTCAAAGCTCAAATAAGATCCCCTCGACATGGCTATACACTGGCTCATACGAGGAATGGTGCATCTTCTCCAAGTCATTTTATCTCAAGTAACAGCACTTAGCTGGATGTTCCACCAGACTAGATGAATTCTTGTCCTGAAATCCGATAAGACCAAGAGACCACAAGAAATATATACTACTAGCGGAACCCGTCGCCCGGCGTTGCACGGGAGAAAGTACTACCTATTGCATAAAAAAGAAACGGCCTATTGTTGTTCCCCCCCTCTACCGTGTTGGTGAATGTTTTAAATTAAAAAAAATAAAAATAAAAAGTGGTAGGGTAGAATGGGATCGAACGCTGAAACTGGCGATCATGAAACCTCCCTTCTTAACGACTTCACCACGGTTTCGAGATAAAAATGAATGTGAAAATAGGCGAATTAAGCTAAGCTTGATTATTGGCAGCTTCTGCCGACAAATATAAAGTTAAAAAATGACACGGTTTAGGTCATTTATTTGGGCAAGTTTTCTATAATATGTGTGTTAAAGGTGTATGATCTTGAAAATGTAAATGTATCGGGGTCTACCAGTATCTTGGCGCTTATTGAATTAAATAGCAAGTTGATTTGATCAATAAATTGTAGCCGCCATGTTGAATGATTACATGTTGCAGGAACTGTGTTCGTTAATTTCATTCGCTGAAATCCGGAATGAATATAAATGTAGAAGTCATAGGTAGAATTAGAAATAACGTAATCTGATATTCGCGGAATATCATCGGAGTGAACGGGAGCGGTCATTAAGTCTTTGCGTATTGCTTTATATTATGTAGTAAATTAATACCAGGCAAATAATAAATAAGGACGGACTGTTTTGTAAAGATTAAACTGTGTTTATTAGTTCCCGGTGTCGATGAGTGGAGTGACAGTACATAATTGTTAGGGAGAAAAGTTTTTTGCTACCACCTATATGGAGTTGGTGTGTCGGAGAGTCGGAGATGGCGGGCCAAATGTAATATTTAGTGTTAGCTGGAAAGAAATAAGAAATTTACTGAAACACGCTCGAGTGAATAAGTGTGATATAGAGGTAAGTTTAGTAGCCTGTGATGCATGTGGTTATTTTCCTATACTCCGAGAAGGTACAAGGGAAAAATCGTCTCTACTTTATATATTAGATAACATAATTAACTGGTCAATTGGGAAGAGAAAAATTAATATTCTTAACTTCTGACGTTTTACATGTAAAGGAGAACTTTAATGGAATATCTATGTATCTCATATAGATACCAAGTGTTAGCCCCAGGAAAGGGGCCACGTGATTTCTGAGAACTTCGACTGAAGTAAAATGAAACACACACACACACACACATACGGACAACTGCCCTTTATATAATAGACTAGCAGGGCTACCCAGCG
This sequence comes from Sepiola atlantica, assembly GCA_963556195.1. Taxonomy (NCBI): domain Eukaryota; kingdom Metazoa; phylum Mollusca; class Cephalopoda; order Sepiida; family Sepiolidae; genus Sepiola; species Sepiola atlantica. Next base: position 78,815,147 of record OY744534.1, read on the forward strand.
TTGCCCAGAGCTCTCTCTTTCCTGGTCGCCCCATCTCCCTATTGTCTCCTTCTCTTTGTTGCCTTCGGCAAAAGCTGTCTCTTCCTCACCCTTCCTCTTCTGTCCGATCCTTTCAATATTTCAGTCCATTTTAATAGAAAATACAATGGATTTAATTATGCTGTTTTGTATTAACAATTGTTTGCCGTAATTAATTAATTAAATTAATTAATTATGGTAAAATACAAATTGACCGGATTTATAAGTCGGTAATTGTATTTTAAATAAAATATTTTACACTATTTCAGATCTTATTAACGTTTATTCGATGTATTGATTACAATATTGATATTTATTTTCTTAATATAAATCTCTGAGGCTCTCTCTTCCCTGGTCGCTAACGACATATTTCAATTAAAAGGACCACCTGTCTGTGCGTTCTATATACGTACATATTATGGAAGAAGATAAAGACTTTGATTACTATAACCGACTTTGATAACTATAACCGACTTTGATTACTATAACCACCTTTGATTACTATAACCGACTTTGATTACAATAACTCTGTCCTCCCCCAGTGCGTATACTATATACGTACCTACCTCCGCTCCGGTGTGCATACTATATACGTACCTACCTTTGCCCCAGTGCACATACTATATACGTACCTATATCCGCCACGGTGCGCATACTATATACATACTTATCTCTGCCCCAGTGCGCATACTATCTACGTACCTATATCCACCCCGGTGCACATACTATATACGTATATATCTTCGCCCCAGTGCGCATACTATATACGTACCAAAATCCGCCCAGGTGAACATACTATATATGTACGTATGTCTACCCTGGTGTGCATGCTTAAGAATTCATATTAATGCACCCTTCCTTCCTTCCTTTAAGAGGGAGAGACTAGTGGATGATGCACCAACAATACTCCATGCATGGGCAGATGGTGGCTTTGTAGAGATATAGGATAATGTCAGGAGTGAGACATTTACTAGCATGGTAGAGGGAGCCCACCTTCTTTGCAGCAGCCTAGGCAATGTCTTCAATGTATTTATTCCAATTCATGTTATCTGTGAAAGATAGACCGACGAGTTTGAATGTTGAACTCTCAGGTAGGGTGTTATTTGCCATGGCAATCGGTGGTTGAAGAGGTTTCTTTTAGTTATTGAAGGAAAGGAGCTTTGTGTTTGCAGCATTAAAAGTTACCATCCATTTATGACACCAATCCACTACATTTCATTTTCTAAGGATTCAGCCATTGCCTCTGATATGTGCGCACCCGCTTTGCTCACATGATGGAGTCGAGTGTGGTGTCGTCAGCAAATATACCTATCTCAGTCTCAATGACATCAGGGAGGTCGTTTATGAAAATCAGGAACAGTAGAAGTCCAAGGATGGATCCCTGGGGTACACCAGCATTTATGTCATGTTGCTTAGATGAACGGCCATCGAGGACAACCTGGATTTTTCTTTTGTCTAGGAAGGATCTAATTATATTAAATATTTGTCCAGTAATACCATATGAGTGAATTTTTAGAAGCTCTTTATGCCAGACCTTGTCAAAGGCTTTGGATATATCAAGTGCTATTACCCTAGCTTCACCTGCCTTGTCCAGTGTATGATATATGCGTTCAGAGATGACTGTTAGGATATCCGCAGTAGATCGTGTTTGTCTAAATCCGTACTGATGATCAGAAAGAAGTTTAGCATTAACTAGGTGCTGGATTATCGCTAGGATACAGAAATGACAAAATAAAAATAGTAATATGCGTTTCAGGTCTTAGAACAGGAGTTTCTTGGGTTCCTCATTTTTTCTGAGGTAACACCAGGAGGAGTCCCCCTATTTCTTTATATAACGGAGATTTTGTGTCTGTATATTTATACCCAAAACTTGGTATATCATTGTTACATAGCCATTCCCAGCTGGAATACTTATGAAAAGAGCTGCCACTTGTTTATCTTATCATTAAATAGGATCCATTTTCCCTAACAAAGAGTTGCTTTTAATTATCTTCAATGTGATAGGTTTTTAAAGACATCATCTACCAAGATATTAACTACATGTATTTTTGAGCTAACGCTTTAGCTGTAACTTTTTAACGATATTTTAAATCCACTCAATCTAGTCACATGACTAAAATTAACCAATGAGACGTTTGACTTACACCTAGCTACATATGAACCTGAGGTCATGTCTTGTGAATCATACTTACGAAGCTTACGTATCTGATAACTCCCCAAAACACATTATTGCCAATATTAATGTTACGATCATAGAAAGAATATGCAACACATTTAAATGAAATCGAATATACTGTATTACAGTTGACTTTAAAAAAACAAAAAACAACACACGGATCTATGAAATATATAAAGATGCCTCTTTACTGTCGGTGACGGTAAGGATGACGCGTCTGGTAGAAGCGAAATGCACACACAGGAATTTGATGATTGATTATTCTCCAACACCCAATCGTCAACCAACTGTCGATATCAATTTCGGGTTGTTTTTATATAACAAGATGTGACCACCTCAAACGTTCCCTTCGGACGACATTATCAATGTAGCCCCGCCCCTCTCGCCAGGGTGTATTAATCAATGGTTGTTTAATGATGTGACAATCAAACCTGTGTTTTACTTCTGTTCGTGACTCGGTTGCACCTGCGTTTTCTCGCTAATGACTTCCCCAGCATCTTTGACAATCTGACGTGCTGCGTTTTTCGGTGCATCTGCGTGTCTTCTTGCAGATGACCTTTAATACATCCAGTGTCTCTTTTGACAATCGATCACATGTTGCATCTTCCCGTGCAGCGTTTTTTCTGGTGTTAAGATTATTTTTATTCAAATAACTTTTTATTTAACATTATCTTTCTTTTGACAATTGATCTCGTTCATGTTGTTTTTCAGTTCAGGCCGTCCCGGTGCTAAGCTTGTTTTTTTTTTTGTTTTTTTTAAATATCTAGGCCGTGATTTAAAAGGTTATTTGAACCTTTTACATCACGGCACGGATATTTAAAAAAAAAAGGTTCACTTTTGCTTTGACACCATATTTTATATTTGCGGTTAAACTTAGAAAAAAAACATATTGTGTAAAATGTAGGGGAGATCAATTTTCATTGATGTTGTGTCTCCCTATTTACTTGCCTCTCCATGAGGACAGAGTCAGACAAAGGTTGTTTTTTTTTTAATGTGGAAAAGAATCCAGCTCTCCAATAAGGAGAAATCAAGTAAGATTTACAAAAATAAAAAAAAAAAAATAAAAAAAAAATCGGTGCTTCTGCTGTTTCACCATGACATGTATAACAAAATTAGCTAAAGAAATGTATAAACTTTGTTATGTACTTACGTGCTAACTGAAAAGAAGACTGTACACCAAAATTTACGAAAATTCATCCAGTATTTATTAAATAAAAAATTAAAAAAACGATTTTATCTACGTCGCCATCTTGTATCTTTCAATCGGCCAATTTTATCGAGGGGGGTCGCCAATGAAACAAGGGAGATAACTCATATTTTTTGGCTTTCTGTTAAATTGGTAATAAAATAATTAGTTATCTCCCTTGTTACAGAATGTCTAACAAGAAGTAAAATCGTTTCTTTCTTTTTCTTATAATTTAATAAATACTGGATAAATTTGCGCAATTTTTTCTGTATAATCTTATTTGCAGCTACCACATAAGTACATAACAAAGTTTATACATTTCTTTAAATATTTTAATATCATGGTGAAACAACAGAACCCCCCCCCCTAAAAAAAATTACCTAATTTCTGCCATATTTCCACTTCTTGCATTATGATAGCCTTCTATGACTCCTTGATATCCATATTACACACAATGCTTCAAGCAAACTACATCATATACATCTTTCTCCTCGTTCTTCCCTTAATCTCTCTCATTCTCTTTCTGAACGACATTTTGTGGTCACCAGTCCCAAAAACGAAACTGCCCCTCAACCAATCTCTGTTATCCCTTCTCAGTCTTGGCTTGGATTCCCGAACCTTATGCCTGAATCGGCCTCATTTTGGCTGATGACGCATATGCTGCGTCATTCCATTTCATCTTTGTGAATGTTCGTCTTGCAAGTTTGCTATCTGCATACAAAAAATCCGTCTCCTTTTGCTTCAGCGAGGCAAGTCTCCGCCACAGGTGTTATAAATAGAAAACAATGTTAAGTAAAAAATCTATTATCGCCTCTATTCAGGTAGGGGGGACATTTTGGAGGACAATTTGGATCAAAGTTATGGCAAGGTTAGACCTAGAAGGAAGGTCAGTTTCAAAGTTTATAAAAACGTGTAATGAACGACCATCTTCTTTTTGATATGACAAATTGGTCTTAAAAAGTCATTCATTGAATTTATACAATATTCAAATTATATATTTCTAATGTTAATATGTAAAGATGCTCAAGTCATCATGTTCAGTGGGTTACATAGTTGCAATGCATGCAAATAACAGGCTTGCTGCGAGTGAGAAATATTTAACTAAGAGAAGACAGACCACCCCAAAAAATGGAAATATATGTGGCTTTGGGTTGAATTTGATTTCTCCACTTGAAAAAGTGATGTTTTTTTCAGATAAAAACTTTTCTACTGCGGTTATTACCTACTCAAGGTTTCCCAAATTAATGTTTATACTAGATCGCGGACCTGCTGCTCAGTCAGTTTTTTATGTCCATAGATAGGCGGCTGATTATTCCAAGTGTTTTTTTCTGGTGTGGTCCCAGTGATATCTATATAAATTACAGTAGACGGGTAAAGGAGGCCAGTTGGGGTTTGTGTTCTTCCATAGCCTTGGACTAAAAGATTGTCTTGATTTTCAAGTCTATTGTGCAGTAGAAGAAAACGAGTATCATTGCAACATCCCTCAAAATAAAACTTTGTTACCAGTTTTAAACTGAGTTTTAGTTTTGTTTGGAGGGAGAATACTTCTGTTGCAGCACTGACTTTTTGGCGTCAAACAAACTAAATTACCATATATATCTTACTCTTTGTTCTTCCTTTTTATTTCTCTCTTTCTCTTTCTGAATGACATATCTTGTCTTCACCAGTCCCCAAAAACGAAACTACCCCTCAACCAATTGACAATGTAACCGGTGTCAAAATTGAGCGCCGACTACAAACCAGCAGAGCACAATGAGCGGACGATCACAGTATGTGCAGTGAACGCACACGGATGCACATTCATAAATAAACAACAACAATTACATGAAAAAAATGTACAGTTTTATTATTTAAGTCATCATTCAATTCCCCAAGCTTGTTCGAATGCGGTGCAAACCTTGGCACAAGTCAAAGCGGCTGAAAGTGGGTAACTGCTGATCGAGTAAGATTTCTCTGTATAATCCACATCAACCTGCAGAAAAAGAAATATAATAAATATATCAAACCATTTTAATTTTCTTAAATGAAAGCGAATGCTTATCTAGGAATTGATAAAAGTTAAGCAATGTTAAGCCTGGGCATACTTAGATGGGTTACCATTCAGGAATACTAGTTGCTGTAACCAAACACCTAATTCAGGTGTAGAAATGGGTGTAAGCGTTGATGGATTACCATCCTGTCACAGAATGGTTTGGGCCATCTGCCCCACTATATAAGCGGGGGTAACCACTAGGGCCTAAGACCTCCCTTCCAGCACCAAGATCCCCCTTTCAAGGTGAGAAAGAGACTACTATTAATTGTGATAAAAACGGAACAAATTTTCACTATATTTTTTTCAGAACTTTTGATAGTTTGAGTAAAAACTATTTCAAATTCAAAATTATTGCACAACCTTTCATTAAAACCTTTAAACTTTCATACATTGAAAAAGAAAGAACTTTGGTTTTGAGGATTTCATTAAAACCTTTAAACTTTCATACATTGAAAAAGAAAGAACTTTGGTTTTGAGGATTTCATTAAAACCTTCATACATATAAATAGAAAGAACTTTGGTTTTGAGAGTTTCATTAAAACCTTTAAACTTTCATACATTGAAAAAGAAAGAACTTTGGTTTTGAGGATTTCATTAAAACTTTCATACATTTAAATAGAAAGAACTTTGGTTTTGAGAGTTTCATTAAAACCTTCAAACTTTCATACATTGAAATAGAAAGAACTTTGGTTTTGAGGATTTCATTAAAACCTTTAAACTTTCATACATTTAAATAGAAAGAACTTTGGTTTTGAGGATTTCATTAAAACCGTTAAACTTTCATACATTTAAATAGAAAGAACTTTGGTTTTGAGGATTTCATTAAAACCTTTAAACTTTCATACATTGAAAAAGAAAGAACTTTGGTTTTGAGGATTTCATTAAAACTTTCATACATTTAAATAGAAAGAACTTTGGTTTTGAGAGTTTCATTAAAACCTTCAAACTTTCATACATTGAAATAGAAAGAACTTTGGTTTTGAGGATTTCATTAAAACCTTTAAACTTTCATACATTTAAATAGAAAGAACTTTGGTTTTGAGGATTTCATTAAAACCGTTAAACTTTCATACATTTAAATAGAAAGAACTTTGGTTTTGAGGATTTCATTAAAACCTTTAAACTTTCATACATTGAAAAAGAAAGAACTTTGGTTTTGAGGATTTCATTAAAACTTTCATACATTTAAATAGAAAGAACTTTGGTTTTGAGAGTTTCATTAAAACCTTCAAACTTTCATACATTGAAATAGAAAGAACTTTGGTTTTGAGGATTTCATTAAAACCTTTAAACTTTCATACATTTAAATAGAAAGAACTTTGGTTTTGAGGATTTCATTAAAACCGTTAAACTTTCATACATTTAAATAGAAAGAACTTTGGTTTTGAGGATTTCATTAAAACATATGTGAATAAAGAGACAGCTATGAAAAAATAAAAATAAAACTAGTTTATATCCACTTCTTGAGCGATGTTGGTACAGTACCATTTTACCTAGCTTCTATTTCTTTATAGAGAGTACAAAGAAAAATATTTGTGAAATTTGATGGAAAACAAATATGCATGAGAGAGCAAGTATTATGATGAATATATTAACATATTCATTTCATTGGCAAAAACATTAAAAATTGTTTTTAAACAAAAATAATTCACTTTGAAGAAGTAATGCTGAATATCTTTTATGTCTACTTTTTTTACAGATTAAAAAAAAAAAAATCACTTAATTGTTTATTTCTTTTTATTAAACTACATAATTTTTTTATGTTATTAAGTTTTATAAATTTAAAGAAATTAACATAACATATATCCAGTTAGAAAAAAAATCCTTTAGGCTTATGTGAGATTTCAACTCTGGTATTGACATCTTAATATCTACTGCCTTAGTCATGTGTATTCTGCCTATTCTTTTTTGTCAACCAATCACATGTTTCTATTTGCGTATGGACAGACAAACATCTGAAACACTTTAGATAAAAAAAACAAAACAACAAAAAAAAGAAGCTACAAAATATTGCATAACTTTGTGCCACACACAAGGCGGATCAGAGAGTTGGATGTTTTAGAGAAAGTAAAAAAATTAACCGGGTGAGTTAAGGAAAAAACAGTTGATTTTAAGGATGAGTAACAACACACCAGATGAGAACATTATGGATCACGTAAGGCATGGGCATGACCTGTCCATAAACAAAGAGATGAAGACATACAAGAGAAAACACCAGAAGACAGACGTAAAAGCACAACATCAGTGTGATTCACAAACTGTCGGTGCTACTTTGGCTTGATACTGTGAAAAAAGAGGTGACGATACTTACGCGGACAGAAGGGGTGGACCGAAAGGTGAAACCCGATGACTTCGAACCTTTTATATGAGTAGAGAAGGCAGTCGATTGTTATAAAATCTTCCTCACTACTAGAGAGCGGTATTAACATTGGACTTGCTCTCAGCCACACCTCTGTAAATCTGTTCCGATACTATCTCTTTATTTCGTTACCAAGCTTATAGCTACCCCCCCCCCCCAAAAAAAAAGATTATCCGTCATTAGTTACAACTGTTAATTGACTCCCCGATTTTGGTGGAAGTCGCAGATCGGCAGTATTTCGCAAAACTACAACCGTGACTAATTATTATAGCACTTCTACTATTCATCCCTTTCTACCAGTCGAAAGATTTTTTCGACAATACCTACAAGGAAAAAATATCTTCACCGTATGCCTCTTCACTTTAGCTTGATATCTATAAAGAATAGATTACTGAGCCTTCAGCGACTTCTCGTTGAATTGCAGGGTCTCTTCTTTGAACATTAAGGTTAGAATTAGGAGGTTAGGGTTCTAGACTCTTTAACCACGATTCTTTCAAAATCAATTAGGTCAAGTGTTTTCCTTGCTCTTGTACCGTGTTGATTGGAATATGAGGTGTAGATTACAATGTAAATGTAGATACCATATCAAAGTAGATCCACGAGACGTAGATTGCAATGTTAATATCATACCAAAGTAGATTCATGAGACGTAGATTGCAATGTAAATGTAGATATCATACCAAAGTAGATTCATGAGACGTAGATTGCAATGTAAATGTAGATATCATACCAAAGTAGATTCATGAGACGTAGATTGCAATGTAAATGTAGATATCATACCAAAGTAGATTCATGAGACGTAGATTGCAATGTAAGTGTAGATATCATACCAAAGTAGATTCATGAGACGTAGATTGCAATGTAAGTGTAGATATCATACCAAAGTAGATTCATGAGACGTAGATTGCAATGTAAATGTAGATATCATACCAAAGTAGATTCATGAGACGTAGATTGCAATGTAAATGTAGATATCATACCAAAGTAGATTCATGAGACGTACATTGCAATGTAAATGTAGATATCATACCAAAGTAGATTCACGAGACGTAGATTGCAATGTAAATGTAGATATCATACCAAAGTAGATTCATGAGACGTAGATTGCAATGTAAATGTAGATATCATACCAAAGTAGATTCATGAGACGTAGATTGCAATGTAAGTGTAGATATCATACCAAAGTAGATTCACGAGACGTAGATTGCAATGTAAATGTAGATATCATACCAAAGTAGATTCATGAGACGTAGATTGCAATGTAAATGTAGATATCATACCAAAGTAGATTCATGAGACGTAGATTGCAATGTAAATGTAGATATCATACCAAAGTAGATTCATGAGACGTAGATTGCAATGTAAATGTAGATATCATACCAAAGTAGATTCATGAGACGTAGATTGCAATGTAAATGTAGATATCATACCAAAGTAGATTCATGAGACGTAGATTGCAATGTAAATATCATACCAAAGTAGATTCATGAGACGTAGATTGCAATGTAAATGTAGATATCATACCAAAGTAGATTCATGAGACGTAGATTGCAATGTAAGTGTAGATATCATACCAAAGTAGATTCATAAGACGTAGATTGCAATGTAAATGTAGATATCATACCAAAGTAGATTCATGAGACGTAGATTGCAATGTAAATGTAGATATCATACCAAAGTAAATTGCAATCTACGTCTCATGAATCTACTTTGGTATGATATCTACATTTACATTGCAATCTACGTCTCATGAATCTACTTTGGTATGATATCTACATTTACATTGCAATCTACGTCTCATGAATCTACTTTGGTATGATATCTACACTTACATTGCAATCTACGTCTCATGAATCTACTTTGGTATGATATCTACATTTACATTGCAATCTACGTCTCATGAATCTACTTTGGTATGATATCTACACTTACATTGCAATCTACGTCTCATGAATCTACTTTGGTATGATATCTACATTTACATTGCAATCTACGTCTCATGAATCTACTTTGGTATGATATTTACATTGCAATCTACGTCTCGTGGATCTACTTTGGTATGATATCTACATTTACATTGCAATCTACGTCTCATGAATCTACTTTGGCAATGTAAATGTAGATATCATACCATGAGACGTAGATTGCAATGTAAATGTAGATATCATACCAAAGTAGATTCATGAGACGTAGATTGCAATGTAAGTGTAGATATCATACCAAAGTAGATTCATGAGACGTAGATTGCAATGTAAATGTAGATATCATACCACAGTAGATTCATGAGACGTAGATTGCAATGTAAATGTAGATATCATACCAAAGTAGATTCATGAGACGTAGATTGCAATGTAAATGTAGATATCATACCAAAGTAGATTCATGAGACGTAGATTGCAATGTAAGTGTAGATATCATACCAAAGTAGATTCATGAGACGTAGATTGCAATGTAAATGTAGATATCATACCAAAGTAGATCCACGAGACGTAGATTGCAATGTAAATATCATACCAAAGTAGATTCATGAGACGTAGATTGCAATGTAAATGTAGATATCATACCAAAGTAGATCCACGAGACGTAGATTGCAATGTAAATATCATACCAAAGTAGATTCATGAGACGTAGATTGCAATGTAAATGTAGATATCATACTAAAGTAGATTCATGAGACGTAGATTGCAATGTAAGTGTAGATATCATACCAAAGTAGATTCATGAGACGTAGATTGCAATGTAAATGTAGATATCATACCAAAGTAGATTCATGAGACGTAGATTGCAATGTAAATGTAGATATCATACCAAAGTAGATTCATGAGACGTAGATTGCAATGTAAATGTAGATATCATACCAAAGTAGATTCATGAGACGTAGATTGCAATGTAAGTGTAGATATCATACCAAAGTAGATTCATGAGACGTAGATTGAAATGTAAATGTAGATATCATACCAAAGTAGATTCATGAGACGTAGATTGCAATGCAAGTGTAGATATCATACCAAAGTAGATTCATGAGACGTAGATTGCAATGTAAATGTAGATATCATACCAAAGTAGATTCATGAGACGTAGATTGCAATGTAAATGTAGATATCATACCAAAGTAAATTGCAATCTACGTCTCATGAATCTACTTTGGTATGATATCTACATTTACATTGCAATCTACGTCTCATGAATCTACTTTGGTATGATATCTACATTTACATTGCAATCTACGTCTCATGAATCTACTTTGGTATGATATCTACACTTACATTGCAATCTACGTCTCATGAATCTACTTTGGTATGATATCTACATTTACATTGCAATCTACGTCTCATGAATCTACTTTGGTATGATATCTACACTTACATTGCAATCTACGTCTCATGAATCTACTTTGGTATGATATCTACATTTACATTGCAATCTACGTCTCATGAATCTACTTTGGTATGATATTTACATTGCAATCTACGTCTCGTGGATCTACTTTGGTATGATATCTACATTTACATTGCAATCTACGTCTCATGAATCTACTTTGGCAATGTAAATGTAGATATCATACCATGAGACGTAGATTGCAATGTAAATGTAGATATCATACCAAAGTAGATTCATGAGACGTAGATTGCAATGTAAGTGTAGATATCATACCAAAGTAGATTCATGAGACGTAGATTGCAATGTAAATGTAGATATCATACCACAGTAGATTCATGAGACGTAGATTGCAATGTAAATGTAGATATCATACCAAAGTAGATTCATGAGACGTAGATTGCAATGTAAATGTAGATATCATACCAAAGTAGATTCATGAGACGTAGATTGCAATGTAAGTGTAGATATCATACCAAAGTAGATTCATGAGACGTAGATTGCAATGTAAATGTAGATATCATACCAAAGTAGATCCACGAGACGTAGATTGCAATGTAAATATCATACCAAAGTAGATTCATGAGACGTAGATTGCAATGTAAATGTAGATATCATACCAAAGTAGATCCACGAGACGTAGATTGCAATGTAAATATCATACCAAAGTAGATTCATGAGACGTAGATTGCAATGTAAATGTAGATATCATACCAAAGTAGATTCATGAGACGTAGATTGCAATGTAAGTGTAGATATCATACCAAAGTAGATTCATGAGACGTAGATTGCAATGTAAATGTAGATATCATACCAAAGTAGATTCATGAGATGTAGATTGCAATGTAAATGTAGATTCATGAGACGTAGATTGCAATGTAAATGTAGATATCATACCAAAGTAGATTCATGAGACGTAGATTGCAATGTAAATGTAGATATCATACCAAAGTAGATTCATGAGACGTAGATTGCAATGTAAGTGTAGATATCATACCAAAGTAGATTCATGAGACGTAGATTGCAATGTAAATGTAGATATCATACCAAAGTAGATTCATGAGACGTAGATTGCAATGTAAATGTAGATATCATACCAAAGTAGATTCATGAGACGTAGATTGCAATGTAAATGTAGATATCATACCAAAGTAGATTCATGAGACGTAGATTGCAATGTAAATGTAGATATCATACCAAAGTAGATCCACGAGACGTAGATTGCAATGTAAATATCATACCAAAGTAGATTCATGAGACGTAGATTGCAATGTAAATTTAGATATCATACCAAAGTAGATTCATGAGACGTAGATTGCAATGTAAATGTAGATATCATACCAAAGTAGATTCATGAGATGTAGATTGCAATGTAAGTGTAGATATCATACCAAAGTAGATTCATGAGACGTAGATTGCAATGTAAATGTAGATATCATACCAAAGTAGATTCATGAGACGTAGATTGCAATGTAAATGTAGATATCATACCAAAGTAGATCCACGAGACGTAGATTGCAATGTAAATATCATACCAAAGTAGATTCATGAGACGTAGATTGCAATGTAAATTTAGATATCATACCAAAGTAGATTCATGAGACGTAGATTGCAATGTAAATGTAGATATCATACCAAAGTAGATTCATGAGATGTAGATTGCAATGTAAGTGTAGATATCATACCAAAGTAGATTCATGAGACGTAGATTGCAATGTAAATGTAGATATCATACCAAAGTAGATTCATGAGACGTAGATTGCAATGTAAATGTAGATATCATACCAAAGTAGATCCACGAGACGTAGATTGCAATGTAAATATCATACCAAAGTAGATTCATGAGACGTAGATTGCAATGTAAATTTAGATATCATACCAAAGTAGATTCATGAGACGTAGATTGCAATGTAAATGTAGATATCATACCAAAGTAGATTCATGAGATGTAGATTGCAATGTAAGTGTAGATATCATACCAAAGTAGATTCATGAGACGTAGATTGCAATGTAAATGTAGATATCATACCAAAGTAGATTCATGAGACGTAGATTGCAATGTAAATGTAGATATCATACCAAAGTAGATCCACGAGACGTAGATTGCAATGTAAATATCATACCAAAGTAGATTCATGAGACGTAGATTGCAATGTAAATGTAGATATCATACCAAAGTAGATTCATGAGACGTAGATTGCAATGTAAATGTAGATATCATACCAAAGTAGATTCATGAGACGTAGATTGCAATGTAAATGTAGATATCATACCAAAGTAGATTCATGAGACGTAGATTGCAATGTAAGTGTAGATATCATACCAAAGTAGATTCATGAGACGTAGATTGCAATGTAAATGTAGATATCATACCAAAGTAGATTCATGAGACGTAGATTGCAATGTAAATGTAGATATCATACCAAAGTAGATTCATGAGACGTAGATTGCAATGTAAATGTAGATATCATACCAAAGTAGATTCATGAGATGTAGATTGCAATGTAAATGTAGATATCATACCAAAGTAGATTCATGAGACGTAGATTGCAATGTAAATGTAGATATCATACCAAAGTAGATTCATGAGATGTAGATTGCAATGTAAGTGTAGATATCATACCAAAGTAGATTCATGAGACGTAGATTGCAATGTAAATGTAGATATCATACCAAAGTAGATTCATGAGACGTAGATTGCAATGTAAATGTAGATATCATACCAAAGTAGATCCACGAGACGTAGATTGCAATGTAAATATCATACCAAAGTAGATTCATGAGACGTAGATTGCAATGTAAATGTAGATATCATACCAAAGTAGATTCATGAGATGTAGATTGCAATGTAAGTGTAGATATCATACCAAAGTAGATTCATGAGACGTAGATTGCAATGTAAATGTAGATATCATACCAAAGTAGATTCATGAGACGTAGATTGCAATGTAAATGTAGATATCATACCAAAGTAGATTCATGAGACGTAGATTGCAATGTAAATGTAGATATCATACCAAAGTAGATTCATGAGACGTAGATTGCAATGTAAATGTAGATATCATACCAAAGTAGATTCATGAGACGTAGATTGCAATGTAAATGTAGATATCATACCAAAGTAGATCCACGAGACGTAGATTGCAATGTAAATATCATACCAAAGTAGATTCATGAGATGTAGATTGCAATGTAAATGTAGATATCATACCAAAGTAGATTCATGAGACGTAGATTGCAATGTAAATGTAGATATCATACCAAAGTAGATTCATGAGACGTAGATTGCAATGTAAATGTAGATATCATACCAAAGTAGATTCATGAGACGTAGATTGCAATGTAAATGTAGATATCATACCAAAGTAGATCCACGAGACGTAGATTGCAATGTAAATATCATACCAAAGTAGATTCATGAGACGTAGATTGCAATGTAAATGTAGATATCATACCAAAGTAGATTCATGAGACGTAGATTGCAATGTAAATGTAGATATCATACCAAAGTAGATTCATGAGACGTAGATTGCAATGTAAATGTAGATATCATACCAAAGTAGATTCATGAGACGTAGATTGCAATGTAAGTGTAGATATCATACCAAAGTAGATTCATGAGACGTAGATTGCAATGTAAATGTAGATATCATACCAAAGTAGATTCATGAGACGTAGATTGCAATGTAAATGTAGATATCATACCAAAGTAGATTCATGAGACGTAGATTGCAATGTAAATGTAGATATCATACCAAAGTAGATTCATGAGATGTAGATTGCAATGTAAATGTAGATATCATACCAAAGTAGATTCATGAGACGTAGATTGCAATGTAAATGTAGATATCATACCAAAGTAGATTCATGAGATGTAGATTGCAATGTAAGTGTAGATATCATACCAAAGTAGATTCATGAGACGTAGATTGCAATGTAAATGTAGATATCATACCAAAGTAGATTCATGAGACGTAGATTGCAATGTAAATGTAGATATCATACCAAAGTAGATCCACGAGACGTAGATTGCAATGTAAATATCATACCAAAGTAGATTCATGAGACGTAGATTGCAATGTAAATGTAGATATCATACCAAAGTAGATTCATGAGATGTAGATTGCAATGTAAGTGTAGATATCATACCAAAGTAGATTCATGAGACGTAGATTGCAATGTAAATGTAGATATCATACCAAAGTAGATTCATGAGACGTAGATTGCAATGTAAATGTAGATATCATACCAAAGTAGATTCATGAGACGTAGATTGCAATGTAAATGTAGATATCATACCAAAGTAGATTCATGAGACGTAGATTGCAATGTAAATGTAGATATCATACCAAAGTAGATTCATGAGACGTAGATTGCAATGTAAATGTAGATATCATACCAAAGTAGATCCACGAGACGTAGATTGCAATGTAAATATCATACCAAAGTAGATTCATGAGATGTAGATTGCAATGTAAATGTAGATATCATACCAAAGTAGATTCATGAGACGTAGATTGCAATGTAAATGTAGATATCATACCAAAGTAGATTCATGAGACGTAGATTGCAATGTAAATGTAGATATCATACCAAAGTAGATTCATGAGACGTAGATTGCAATGTAAATGTAGATATCATACCAAAGTAGATTCATGAGATGTAGATTGCAATGTAAGTGTAGATATCATACCAAAGTAGATTCACGAGACGTAGATTGCAATGTAAATGTAGATATCATACCAAAGTAGATTCATGGTACATAGATAACAAGCCAAAGCAGCACCAAATTTAAAGTGTCTCTTCCGCATCAGATGTGGGTTGCACATTGGCCATCACGCCATGAAGTGACTTACTTCATGAAACTATTATTAACTTTGGTTTCGATGTTTCATTTCTTGAAGTCATCTTTGACTGAATCATTTCAAGTCTTTCTGATTCTGCCTTTTCTTTGCTTTTTCTAAATTGAGATGTGTGTACATCTGTTCATCCCACCAGAATTTCGTTCAACGGGCCCATACCGCTGTAGGCAGTCTAGGCCCCTTCAGCATCAACAGCAGGGAATCAGAACTAATTGTTGTCAAGGTGCACACCACAAATTCACAAAACCATGTCATTTCTCTGCATCCTTAGAAAAAACGAGCCAATTGGAACTCAACATTCATTTGCATGTAACAAACCAGGTTTCCCTTTCAGAAGAATCTCCGTGATGGCAATTGCATTGCATTTTGCATGGATGGTATGGTTTGGGATTTTGGTAGTAGATGTCAAAGATTTTGAATGTGTGACGATGTTCTTTGCACAGAGGTCAGGCCTTACAGCCATACAGCAGTATTGTACGTATTAGCGCTTGCTATATCCTCAGTTTTGTTGAGTGTTTTATCTCTTGTCGAGAACATTATTACTAAATATTGTGCTTAATTAAATGGTCAGGGGATCTGATGTTATTTATCTACCTCCCACAGCGGTAAGATGTGACACAAGGTCGGGAAAGTGGGATTTGATAAACCAGCGCCCGAGAAGGTGAGCACTTTGGTCATTAAAAATTGCCTGGGCAGCCCCGTCGGCATTTCCCGGTAGGAGCGCCTCAGGCAGTAAGCAATAAACTTACTCCTCCCCAAAGAGGGGAGGCAAAGCATGGGAGGAAGGACCTCCTAGAACTGCACAGGACAGACCCACAGACCGGCATAAATCAAGACCCGAAGGCCAAGACAACACCAGTCCATGGGGTGCAGCATCCATCGGAACAGATACTACACTTTGATCTTGGCCAAAAGGCCCAGCCGCTGACAACCTGCAATCTCAGTTTCCAAGTTTGATAGTCTTGACGATTGATTCTGTTCCAATTCCACTGTCTAATATCATGTTAATGGTTTGCATCCAAGTTTTCTTGGGTCATCTAACTTTCTCCTCTTTCATTTCACCTGAAGGTCTCTGTATTTTCTTTTCCTCTCAACGTGGCCAATTGATTATCAGGAGTTCATCAAGCTTTGGTATGTTTAGCCCTGCCAACAACAGGGTATCAGAGCTGATATATCGTTTTCTTCAAAAATTACACACATATCACCTACGGATAAATATTGAAGGGGGAAGACCCACCTATGTGCTGCGCATGTGATACACGACTTACAGTAGAACGTATACTAGTGAAATGTATGGATTTTGACCTAATCCATAAAAATTACTACCAAATAGAAAATGTAAACAAATTATTTATAAAGTTTGACCCAAATAAAATAAAATTTGACCCAAATAAAATAAAATTTCTTAAGGAAATTAAGATATACTCCAAGATATAGGTGGAAATACAATAAAAATTTGAATAAAATTTCTAACTGAACTTTGTGAAGGCATCTTAAAACCACTGTTCAATCAAATCTTATTGGCATAAGATGACCTAACAAGGGTTGACATGCCGTTGAACCAAACAATCAAATCAAAAATTAAAACAACAAATGATACACAAAAACAAATCAAATAAGAGAAAACTAGGATACTCACACTTCCATGGGCCATGGATCCTATCACAAAGACAATTGGTTTGTCATCTGGTACTAAGGTCTTCACATCTTTGCACAATGGGGCGTTGAAAGACATTGTTAATTTACTACAGCCAACAGGCAGGTGATTATTTATGGGATTCTTAATCACCTGTAACCAAAAAACAGTAGACAATGGTGACGCTTAAACTAATGACACAATGATGCAATTACCCTTCTTTTTTTTTAGAAAATAAAAAGATCAAATTAAAAAAATCAAGATTATTTCTTGTAAGAAAGCAAAGCTTTTATAGGAAGCAACAAGCATCATTTTCCATTCATATAAAGCATTGCTTGACTGTGACCAAACCAACAAAGTCTCCTGTTCTGCACACATCACCCTATAATTTCCAGATTTAATCTACCTCTGAGGTCATCAGAACTAAGCCTGTCTTTAAGACTCACATCATACATCCATTATATAATTCATATATCAGGTTGGAACGAAAGTAATGTCGTATTTTTTACTTCATCACTTTGCAGCCTCCTAAGTTTTACACGGTTCTAGATTTTTTGGTGAATTGGTGTCTTAATATCTTGCTTTACCTTTCAGATATAGTAATTAGTTGGAAAACATTAAGTTTAACGGTCTCAGCCGTCAAAAAATGGATATTAGTGAGGAGCATCTGAGACGTTGCATGTTCTATGAATTCAAAAAAGGAAACTCAGCTGCAGAAGCTACAAGGAATATTGGAACTGTCTATGGGATAAATGTTCTCAATGATCGAAAATGTCAACGGTGTTTTGCAAAATTTTCTTTTGGAGGCTTTAACCTGTCAGATCGGCGACGTTCAGGAAGGCCAAAATCAATTGATAAAGACGCCATTAAAGACGCTGTGGAGGCCAATCCAAAGTTAACCAGCAGAGAATTAGCTCAACAATTCAATACAACCCATATGACAATTATTTCATGCCTTCACGAGTTAGGAAAAGTTTAAAAACTTGGACTCTTGGTTCCCCACAATTTGACTGACGCTCAACGAAATCAAAGATTGACTGTTTGCACATTTTTGCTTTCCAGGAATCATCGAGAACCATTTTTGCAAAGAATTGTGACTGGAGATGGAAAATGGGTTCTTTACAAGAATACCCAACGCAAAACACAATAGTTAGACCGAAACCAAAGTCCACAGCCTGTTCCAAAACAAGGACTACACCCAAAGAAGGTTATGCTTTCTTTATGGTGGGACATGAGAGGACTGATTCATTATGAGTTACTAGAGCCTAATCAAACAATCACAGCAGTAAAATATTGTTTGCAGCTAGATGATCTAAGAATTGCTCTATCAAATAACAACGACCAGCATTACTCAATAGGAAGGGTGTAGTGCTTCAACATGATAACGAGAAACCTCACCCACCAAAACACACTCAGGAAAAGGTCATAAGTTTCAATTGAAAAGTTATGCCTCATCCGCCTTATTCACTTGACATTATTCCATCCGACTACCATCTTTTCCAGTCGTTGCAGCATCACTTAAACAATAACATTTATGAAAATGACGACCAACTCAAAAATGACCTAAATTTGTTTTTCTCTCAAAAATCAGAGAAATATTTTGAAGATGGCATCAAGAAGCTAGTTGATCGTTGGACAGAAGTCATAAAAAATGGGGGAAATTATTGTAAAGATTAAAAATGCCCTAATGTGAATGTTTCAGTTAGAAATAAATGTGTTGGACAAAAACGACATTACTTTCTTTCCAACCGGATATCACTTCTCTCCATGCAACGCATGTCCTCAACCCTCACTGGCCAAGTTTCACTTCCATACATCATCACACTGCACACATACCTGATAGACTCTTCCCTTGATCGACAGTGATAACGCTCTGCTGGTTAGTAATGGTAGAAGTTCCCTTAACTTACTCCATCCACTCTTAATTCTTGCAATCACATTAGCACCTGCTCAAAATACTGTATATATAGTAGAGAGCAAACCGAGCTATCTATGTGCCTAATTTGCATTATCATTTTTTAAACAATGTATAATTAATGTTTTGTGTTATTCATATATAATTTTATTGTGCTATATTTCCTATATATATATATATATGCAATAGTTTTGTTGGTATTAACTGCAATTAATTAAAATGATTTAATAAAAAGGATAAATTACTGAAACCTTGGTGCTTATGCTGTTCAGCGGCCGTATGAAAAAATTATTTTTTTATAAAAACAATATTATATACTTATTCAGCGTTATATTCTTACTCACTGTACAAAAAAGTAGAAAAAATTATCCACTAGAACTTTAATTACAAGTATTTTTCCATTCTTCGTATCATAACAGCGATTCGTTTACTAAGCTTCCATTTTCTTTCTTAAGATTTCGAATTATCTGCCCTTGAAATCTTCTTAAGAAAGAAGATGGAGGCTTAGTGAACGAATCGTTGTTATGATACGAAGAATGGAAAGATACTTGTAATTAAAGTTCTAGTGGATAATTTTTTCTACTTTTTTGTACAGTGAGTAAGAATATAACGCTGAATAAGTATATAATATTGTTTTTATAAAAAATTAATTTTTTGATATGGCCGCTGAACAGCATAAGCACCGAAACCTTTCTTAAAATGTTTATTCATTTTCAAGGGAGATAATTGAAATGAAAATCATTAGATTCTAAAATTAAAATAAATTTATATAATAGATATGTAATGTAAGTTATACATTTAAAATGAATATGTAAAGCTAGATGACGGGCTGCAAGATGGCGGGCAGTTTTTTTGCTGGTATAATACTAAAATTCTGATAATACTAAAATTCAGATAATCCTGCTTGCTTCCTTGTTTGCACACTGAATATTTGCATACAAATGTTTTACATTGTGGGAGGAAAGATGAAGGAGATGAGAAGTGGTGGAAGGAGAGCAATGGAGAGAGTAGTAGTAACAGTGTAAGAAAATGAGAGTAGGAGGATGAAATAAATAAATGACGTAAATCAGGAATGTGAGTGGTCAATGGCCAAAATTCTGAAATCGAGATGAATTTCCCAACTTGGGTAGATAAATTTTGTGCGTTTTTTATGGGCATATTTTTTTTTTAAGTAAAAAAATTTACTTACCCTACCACTAACCCTAGGTCTGAGTGGTAGCGCCCTCCCCTCAAATAACACTAACCTTAAGTTCGAGTGGCAAGCCCCTCTCTCAAACCCTCTTTTAACCCTATTACTAGATCTAAGTCCGAGTGGCAAGCCTTTCCAACAAAAAAAACTCGTAAAACCACACAATTATCTAATAAAGTAAACCCCTCACCAAATAAAAATGCAGTTTATATCTTCCATTGCAAAAAAAGGTTAACTTCCCTAAAATGCTAGAATGGCCCGGATATGGGGGATCATTTTACCTAAAATTCATATGCGAAACTGATCCCCCATTTTAAATTCTAAAATAATTGTTTTTTTCTTCAGGGTGTTTACACATAATCGCCTAAAAAAAGTAGAATCTCAAATTGGGGGGAGGGGGGATGTTATAGCGAAGGGTGTTAATCTACAATCCTTTTTTTTTCATACTAAAAGTATCGACTGATATGTTCCAACTTCATTTTTGCTTTTAAATTCATTAAATTCTGTTAAAATTATATTTTTGTGTAAAAAGAATGTTCAAATTTTCTTTGTGTGTAATAAAATCTATTAAATAATACGTTTGGTCCAAGAAATAAACATGGCCGTTTGCAAAAAAAGACCCCAAGTCAGTATGTGGGGGTGAAGTAGACAGGAAGTAATTCTTTGATGAAACAAAAGTCTTCCATATCCCCTACCCTCACCATTGTGCATCGTTTAAAGTATGGCAATATTAACCTTTAGAGAGGAAGAGAAAGAGATAAGAGAGAGATAAGAGAGAGAGAGAGAGATTAGATAAAAAGAGGAAGAGAGGAAAAAATTTAAAAAAGAGAAAAAGAAATACAAGGCAGAAATCAGACATATTAAACTGTAGAAGTGAGATAACAAACAGCTGCTTACACAGAAATATATTTACCCTAGGCTAACGATAAATAAATAAATAAACAAATAAGTAAAAAAAAAAACTAAACAAAAACTTAAGAATTTAAAAATTACAACCTAAAATAGAAATACAAGGAACCACGTGTTAAAATAAATTCACCCATTATATTGACACAACAAAGGAAACAGGATATAGACAAATCTATATAAAACAGAAAAATAGAACAGGATATAGGAAGTAACACCAATAAGACCTTTGTTCGCGGGAAGCCACGATTGGCTGAGAGAACAAAGAATCTGATTGGTTAACTAGCTAGCCGTGTATATAAAAACACCTGGCAAAAATAACCCCATGCATTTTAGCCTGAAGATTCCCCCCGGGGATGAAACGCGGGAGCCTCTGTGTAGCTTAATTGCCATTAATATATTTTCATAGCTAACTATATATATATATATATATATATATATATATATATAAAAAGCAGATTTAAGTGGAAATCCCGCTTTTTCTAAATGAAAACAAAAAAAGCGGAATTCTGCTAAAAAGTGGAATCTCACATTTTTGGTGAATAAAGAAGAAAAGGAAAAGACTAAAGTAGTAGTAGCAGCATAAGAGAAGGAGAGTAAGAGGATGATATAAATAAATAAACAACCTAAATAAAGAAAACGAAAAGAGATGTATATTGTTTATTTCTAACTACGTAATGTATACACTAATGTACAAACATTGACCCAATGGGTCACAAATACTAATGATAAACATCATTGAAAATAATTTCAAAAAAATTTTGTATGGGATATGCGACCACTTACCCGAAGTAATTTTTGCGGCCCATCAGAGGCGTGGACACTGAGTCGGTGCAACAATTGAACTGAAAGAAAAAGATTAAATAATGAAGCCAGAAACATTTCTTTTTTTTTTTAATGGAGATTTCTCCAGACACGGCATGAAGCCACTTAGATGTAAGGAGTTAAAAAAAAAAATGGTCAAAAACTAACCAACGATAAGTATTAGATGGATATATTCCGACCCAGAAAACAGCAATTCTTTCCCTCTTGCCAGAAACATTGCTCATTAAATGTGAGGACTAAAGGACAAAATAAGGGAAGCGAGAGTTATGAGGCTGCCAAAAGAGAGAAGTGCTAAAAGAAAATCTTAAATATGTGCCACCTCTGTCCAGGGATGCAATTTCAAACAAAGCTCTATACCAAGATCAAACAATTTTTTTTTAGTAAAATTTAATGAAGAATCTAATTGCATTCATTTTGTAAGAAGGTTTTTACAATAATATTGCAGGGTCTGTCTTTGTGCTGATCATATATGAACAGTTTATTTATAACTTGAAAGTTTTAAAAAGTTTTTTTTTTTTTAATGGTAATATTGTTAAACTAGCGGAACCCTGTTTGAATTCCGCGGTGCTTTCTACATCAATTTGTATAATTTACTGTTAATAACAAGCCGCGCATGCGTGGTTCCCCTCTTTATGTGACTCGATGTGGCGAGTGTAAAATGCAATAAATTTGGGCAATTTGGGGCATTTTTGACCCCCATTGTACCCCCTGGGGGCACGAACCAGAATTTTTCTGAGGTCAAGGATGCTCATTTTATATCCAGAACAATTGCCTCTACATTTTAGCCAAATTTCAGAAAAATTGAATGGATGGATCAAACGTTATGGGAGAAAAGGGTCATTTTTTGTCATTTTGGTTTTTTTTGACCCCCTGGATGCGCGAACCAGATTTTTTCCATAGTCAGCGATACTTATTTTCAATTAGGAACAATTGCCTCCATATTTTGGCCAAGTTTCAGAGAAATTGAATGGATAGATGAAAAGTTATGGGGCAAAAAAAAAAAATATGTCATTTTTTGCCATTTTGGGGCCTTTTGACCCCCTGGGGATGCTAACCAGATTTTTTTTCAAAAATCGGAGAATGTCACTTTCTAACCTGACAAAAGTTACAACTTCATGCAAAATTTCAGAGAAATTCAATGGATGGTTGCTGAGAAAAATACGGACGGACGGACAGACTGAAATGCCTCAAAACATAGGTCCCCCGATTTTATAAATCGGGGGATCATTAATATTCCGACATCAATTTGTATAATTTACTGTTAATAATAATATTCCTACATCAATTTGTATAATTTACTGTTAATAATAATATTCCTACATCAATTTGTTTAATTTATTGTCAATAATAACATTCCTGCATCAATTTGTATAATTTACTGTCAATAATAACATTTCTACCTTAATTTGTATAATTTACTGTCAATAATAATATTCCTACATCAATTTGTATAATTTACTGTTAATAATAACATTTCTACATTAATTTGTATAATTTATTGTCAATAATAACATTCCTACATAAATTTGTATAATTTACTGTCAATAATAACATTTCTACATTAATTTGTATAATTTACTGTTAATAATAATATTCCTACATCAATTTGTATAATTTACTGTTAATAATAACATTTCTACATTAATTTGTATAATTTATTGTCAATAATAACATTCCTACATCAATTTGTATAATTTATTGTTAATAATAATATTCCGACATCAATTGGTATAATTTACTGTCAATAATAACATTTCTACATTAATTTGTATAATTTACTGTTAATAATAATATTCCTACATCAATTTGTTTAATTTACTGTAAATAATAATATTCCTACATCAATTTGTTTAATTTACTGTAAATAATAATATTCCTACATCAATTTGTATAATTTACTGTTAATAATAATATTCCTACATCAATTTGTATAATTTACTGTTAATAATAATATTACTACATCAATTTATATAATTTACTGTCAATAACATTTCTACATTAATTTGTATAATTTACTGTTAATAATAATATTCCTACATCAATTTGTATAATTTACTGTCAATAACATTTCTACATTAATTTGTATAATTTACTGTTAATAATAATATTCCTACATCAATTTGTATAATTTACTGTTAATAATAATATTCCTACATCAATTTGTTTAATTTATTGTCAATAATAACATTCCTGCATCAATTTGTATAATTTACTGTCAATAATAACATTTCTACATTAATTTGTATAATTTACTGTTAATAATAATATTCCTACATCAATTTGTTTAATTTATTGTCAATAATAACATTCCTGCATCAATTTGTATAATTTACTGTCAATAATAACATTTCTACATTAATTTGTATAATTTACTGTTAATAATAATATTCCTACATCAATTTGTATAATTTACTGTTAATAATAATATTCCTACATCAATTTGTTTAATTTATTGTCAATAATAACATTCCTGCATCAATTTGTATAATTTACTGTCAATAACATTTCTACATTAATTTGTATAATTTACTGTTAATAATAACATTCCTACATCAATTTGTATAATTTACTGTTAATAATAATATTCCTACATCAATTTGTATAATTTACTGTTAATAATAATATTCCTACATAAATTTGTTTAATTTATTGTCAATAATAACATTCCTACATAAATTTGTATAATTTACTGTCAATAATAACATTTCTACATTAATTTGTATAATTTACTGTTAATAATAATATTCCTACATCAATTTGTATTATTTACTGTTAATAATAACATTTCTACATTAATTTGTATAATTTATTGTCAATAATAACATTCCTACATCAATTTGTATAATTTATTGTTAATAATAATATTCCGACATCAATTTGTATAATTTATTGTTAATAATAATATTCCAACATCAATTTGTATAATTTACTGTCAATAATAACATTTCTACATTAATTTGTATAATTTACTGTTAATAATATATTCCTACATCAATTTGTTTAATTTACTGTTAATAATAATATTCCTACATCAATTTGTATAATTTACTGTTAATAATAATATTCCTACATCAATTTGTATAATTTACTGTTAATAATAATATTACTACATCAATTTATATAATTTACTGTCAATAACATTTCTACATTAATTTGTATAATTTACTGTTAATAATAATATTCCTACATCAATTTGTATAATTTACTGTCAATAATAACATTTCTACATTAATTTGTATAATTTACTGTTAATAATAATATTCCTACATTAATTTGTATAATTTACTGTTAATAATAATATTCCTACATCAATTTGTATAATTTACTGTTAATAATAATATTCCTACATCAATTTGTATAATTTACTGTTAATAATAATATTACTACATCAATTTATATAATTTACTGTCAATAACATTTCTACATTAATTTGTATAATTTACTGTTAATAATAATATTCCTACATCAATTTGTATAATTTACTGTCAATAATAACATTTCTACATTAATTTGTATAATTTACTGTTAATAATAATATTCCTACATCAATTTGTATAATTTACTGTTAATAATATTCCTACATCAATTTGTATAATTTACTGTTAATAATAATATTCCTACATCAATTTGTTTAATTTATTGTCAATAATAACATTCCTGCATCAATTTGTATAATTTACTGTCAATAATAACATTTCTACATTAATTTGTATAATTTACTGTTAATAATAATATTCCTACATCAATTTGTATAATTTACTGTTAATAATAATATTCCTACATCAATTTGTTTAATTTATTGTCAATAATAACATTCCTGCATCAATTTGTATGATTTACTGTCAATAATAACATTTCTACATTAATTTGTATAATTTACTGTTAATAATAACATTCCTACATCAATTTGTATAATTTACTGTTAATAATAATATTCCTACATCAATTTGTATAATTTACTGTTAATAATAATATTCCTACATCAATTTGTTTAATTTATTGTCAATAATAACATTCCTGCATCAATTTGTATAATTTACTGTCAATAATAACATTTCTACATTAATTTGTATAATTTACTGTTAATAATAATATTCCTACATCAATTTGTATAATTTACTGTTAATAATAATATTCCTACATCAATTTGTATAATTTACTGTTAATAATAATATTCCTACATCAATTTGTATAATTTACTGTTAATAATAATATTCCTACATCAATTTGTATAATTTACTGTTAACAATAAAATTCCTACATCAATTTGTATAATTTACTGTTAATAATAATAATATTCCTACATCAATTTGTTTAATTTACTGTTAATGATAATATTCCTACATCAATTTGTATAATTTATTGTCAATAATAACATTCCTGCATCAATTTGTATAATTTACTGTCAATAATAACATTTCTACATTAATTTGTATAATTTACTGTTAATAATAATATTCCTACATCAATTTGTATAATTTATTGTCAATAATAACATTCCTACATCAATTTGTATAATTTACTGTCAATAATAACATTTCTACATTAATTTGTATAATTTACTGTCAATAATAACATTTCTACACTAATTTGTATAATTTACTGTTAATAATAATATTCCTACATCAATTTGTATAATTTACTGTTAATAATAATATTCCTACATCAATTTGTATAATTTACTGTTAATAATAATATTCCATTTTGAAATAAATGTCTCTCAGGGTAAATACTATTAGAGAAAAAACTAACTTTCTTCTTTCGTAAAAATAATTGTCATTGTTTTAGCTACATATTATTTTAAACAAATAAAAGGAATGTGTTTCTTTTTTATTTATTTAAAATTTTTTACAATTTAATTCTTTTTAAAACAATAAATATATTCTGCCTTTTTTTACCGTAAAAATAATTGTCAGCTAAATATTCTTCAACTCAATAAAACGAATGTGACTTTTTGAAATGCATTTATTTAAAATTGTACGGTTTTAGTCAACAGGACAACATAATCTGATTTGGGAACAATTCATTTCAAAATGCGTAAAGTCGGACATCAGATTTATCACCAATCACTATCTTTGCTGATTGGACAATTTCATTGTTTAAAATGTGTGTGAAAGATATTCACGTACATAAAATGTTTCAGCATATCATTATTATTATTATTATATAGGTATATTGGTGAGTATGTTTGCTAGTAAAAATATTATTTAAAATACATTGGCTCAAATAAATTTGGCGTTATCTTGTAAACAGGATAAGTTCTAGACAAAGATTACGAAGAGGTCACGGGGTTGACCCTGTCTGGAAATAAGCGAGGATTTATGAGGAAGAAGGTCCATAAAAATTCAGTGGCGATGACGTTAAGCCTACAATTAAATGAGTGCCGGTTGCCAATTTCTGACACAATGTAAAATAATTAAGCAATGAGCTTAACATAAGTCTCTCTCTTTCTATCTCGCCTCCCCCTTTTACCTTTCAGCTTACTGGACGATCATGAGAAATAAATCATTCAGTTCGGTTCAAGGAAAGAAGCTATTAGAGTAGAAAGCTTTCCGGCATCTGTGGACCTCTACAGTGAAGAGGTGATTTTGCTACTTTTCGGTTGTATTTACGCCGGAGCACATTCCGCTGAAGTACTGGTAAAACAAGCACAGGGATGCAATATGGCGGCAATGAGATAGGGGCTGAAGCTTGGAAAACAGTGTGAGGACCTATTCGGTTAGAGACTCTTGTTTGGACTCTATATCGTACTTAAATAAATTACAATTTTTTTTTTTAATGGACTATTACCCAGGTTTCATTCTTCTAGTGATCACACAGCTTACAAAAGAAACTTATTTTTCTTGCAATCTGCAGATATCGGATCTCGACGTCCGGATATCATGCCGATCTTTCGCACACAACCATAGGTTTTGGTTTAACTGTTTAATCTGAAAACAAAATTCCTATTTGATTTTTGTTATGTTCTGCGTATTTTCATCTTTTTGTTTTATTTATATATATATATATATATATATATATATATATAAAACAGAAATACCGTCAGTCACAGGAGGAATAACAACCCCTAACAACTTAAAACCATAATTGACCTCCTCTTATATCCCACCAAAATAATTCACTTCACACCCCAGCATTATTAATTAATTTAACAATTTGCCCCCAATCTAAATGCATATAAAATATTACCCCACATCTAAAATGTATACAGATAAATATACAAAAAGTAAATAAGTTAAAAATAATAATAAATAATAATACACATAAATAAATAATTTAATACACAGACTTATATCAGTTGAATCTATGAATTAATTCTTATTGAAGACCTAATTTAGTATCAGCCACATACAGTTATCCCCCTTTCACCAATTTTGTCTTACGATTAAAATCCAAATTTAACTAGATTCAATAAAGCCTAAACCAGGGGCGGGCAACCTTTTCAGAGTGAGGTCCAGATGAGACTTTTGGAAGGAGATCGCGGGCCGGAGTAAAAAATGAAATCTCAGAATTACTATATTTTGTTTACATGAATAAATTGTACAAAAATTGCATTGAACACTCTACAAATCTGATATTTTTTCTCAAGAGACTTCTGTATGTGATGTTATAAAAGGCGCCGACGAAGAGCCAGTTTGGAATCATAAAAAATAAAGACCCGAGGAAGTAGCAAGTTGATCCAGCATTCGTTTTGACAAACCTCACATAGGTTCTCTGTTTCATGCCCTTTCCTTATCTCTCGTTTCCTCTCTCTTTCTCTTTTTCTATTTTTTATCTCAGACCAACGATTTGAAATTAATAGTTAAAGAAAAATAAAATATACATGCATCATCGCTCGCTGATATTCATACATTTTTATCCCACTGTAAATCTTAATTGAAACCTACTTTTACGTCTATGTCACAGAATGATATGAGTTTTACTGGGAGGTCCGCGGGCCGGATTGCAATAATAAAACATAGCAGGGTGGCGGGCCGGACGCTAAGCCTTCGCGGGCCGGAGGTTGCCCGCCCTTGGTCTAAACTAAATATATAAATGCCTATAATTCGTAACAAATTTCACTAATAAGATAATCTAATTTAAGGAAACCAACAATTAATAATATTACTTGAATATATGATAACCAATGAAAATGTAATAAAATTTAATAAAAAAAAAAGAATATTGATTAATTACTTTATATTAAAAACAAAACAAAAAACGAAGGAAAAACAAAAACACACCGAAACAAATAAAAATATTTTAAAACAAACAGTTAATTAATAACCATACAATACCCAATTTATTACACACCTATTTTTGAACACCATATTTATATACAAAACACAATTTTAGGACATTTAAAATTTAGTAATTATTATTCTCTGCAGGATTGGTTTGTTCCTGCCCTACTCTCTGGCATCCATTTTGGAGAATTCTCCACAGACGGATTTTTTCCTTTGGTATCTATTTTTGATAAAAGGAAGATTTTCCCGAAATATTAAATGATTCTTAATCATCATCCAAACAACACACACAGCCGAGACCACACTTGCTGTTATGTAAGATTTTAAAGAAAAATAAATAGTAAGTCCCCCTTAAATTTATTATTTTTGTCGTTTCCAGCTTATATTCAATCCAGCATTCTGCATTGCCACCAACCTTCTTAACATATTTACTACAATTCCCAGCAATGCTTCAGGCAAACTACCATTCTTTATTATATATATATATTATCTAATATATAAAGTAGAGACGATTTTTCCCCCTGTACCTTCTCGGAGTATAAAAAAATAACTACATGCATCACAGGCTACTAAACTCACCACTATACTACACTTATTCACTCGAGCGTGTTTTAGTAAATTTGTTATTATTTTTCTCTACATAACAATAAACATTACATTTAACCCGCCATCAACGTCTCTCCGAAAAACCAACTCCATATAGTGGTAGCAAAAACTTTTCTCCCTAACAATTCTGTACTGTCACTCTACTCATCGACACTGGGAACTAATACACACAGTTCAATTTTCACAAAACACCGGTTCTTATTTATTATTTGCCTGGTATTAATTTACTACATAATATAAAGCAATATGCAAAAACTTAATGACCGCTCCCGTTCACTCCAATGATTTTCTACGAATATCAGATTACATTATTTCTATTTCTACCTATGACTTCTACATTTATATTCATTCCGGAATTAAGTGAATGAAATTAACGAACACAGTTCCTGCAAAATTTATTCATTCAACATGGCGGCTACAATTTCTTGATCGAATTGACATCATATTTAATTCAATAAGCGCCAAGATACTGGTAGACCCCGATACATTTACATTTTCAAAATCAAACACCTTTAACACCTTGCCCTAATCCAGTCATTTTCATCAACTTCAAATTAACACGCATGCCCATAATCAAGCTTAGCTTAATTGACCTATTTTCACATGTAATTTTAACTCGAAACCGTGGTTCAGTGGTTAGGAAGGCAGGTTTCATGATCGCTAGTTTCAGCGTTCGATCCCATTCTACTCTACCACTTTTTTCTTTAAATTTATAACATTCGTCAACACGGTAGAGGGGGGGGGGGAGACAGAACAATAGGCCGTTTCTTTTTTTATTCGACGTCATGCAATAGGTAGTACTTTCTTCCGGTGCAACGCCGGGTGACGGGTCCACTAGTTATACATATATATATTTATTTTCTACTCTTAATAGATTCTTTCTTTAGGCAACTTGCTTTGGAATCCTCTCCCTGCTTCCTGACTGTACGAACATACAGAAATTTAAATGTAATCTGAACAAACATCATGCTGCCCGAGGTTGGCCCCTTTTGTGTGGGGCGAACATAAGAAATAAATTTAATTCAACAGTTTTGATAATGAACATAAAATTTGAAAAACCAAAATAAAAGCTAAAACAAACGAAGCATATATATTTACCCATGAGGCCACTGAATCTTTCAAATGTACGAGGTATCCGAGTTTGTGGGTTGATTTCAATCAAGACGTTCTTCTCTGTGTGTATGTAGACTTGCAGTAGATTGGCTCGATTCAAAGGACTATCGAGCAACATCAAGAGACACTTTAAAAAAGACAGAAAAATAAAACTGCTTGAAATGTTTTCAGTCCGGTTGCATGGCTCTAACGATTCAATAATTAAGTGTAACAATCAAACGAAAATATAGATACCTGCATATAAACTTAAAATAAAAACTCTACTGAAAAAAGAAAATGCCACTTGTTTTAATCAAAGAATGACCAAGAAGCACATCAAGAAGATACGTTAGCTTTGTGTTGCATCGCAGATTGGGAGGAAAATAAATGCCGTTGGCCTTTGCCCCAACAGATAAAACACCCATTGTCCTTAATGGTGACGTTCTTAAACAGGTCAAGGGTTTCAAATACCTTGGCACCATCATCACAGCTACAGGTCAAGGTAGAGCCAACATCAAAGCACGAATTGACCCTGCACGTCATACCTTTTACCGACTCAATTCCCGGCTCTGGTTAAGATCTGAGATAAGGCGCAGCACCAAAGTAAGGATCTACCAAGCGCTGGTGTGAAAGACACTCGTTTATGGCAGCGAGTCCTCACCAATGAGAGTGGAAGATGTTCCGTGACTGGAAACTTTTGATCACCAATGCCTACGGCGTGTCCGATGGTAGCATTTAGCCTCAAACAACACAGTACGTTCCGCTGTGAAAATGAACTCCCTCCGACAAGTCATCCTCACTAGATCTCTCCGCTGGCTGAGTTATGCCCTTTGCCAGCAACCAAGAGAATTCATCTACAAAGCAATTGCTACAGCCCCCCTACATAGTTGGAAAAAATGATGGTGCTTGTGCATATCAACCCTGACATTGAAATATTTAAAGAATGTATAAACTTTATTACGTACTCACGTGTTAGCTGAAAATAAGATTGTGCAGAAAAAATTACGCAAATTCATCGAGTAGTTATTAAATTATAAGAAAAAGAAAAAAAAATGATTTTACGTACATTTTGACATTTTTGTAAACAATGGAGACCCCAAACCCCGAAATCGTGAAAATATGAGTTATCGTCCTTGATCACTGGAAAATGGTGGAAATATCTACTGAGTGATAAAATCGTTTTTATTTATAATTAAATAAATACTGGATGAATTTGCATAATTTTTGGTGTACAGTCTTTTTTTCATCTACTACGTAAGTACATGAAGTTTATACATTTCTTTAGCTATTTCATTTTTAAGAGCGGTCTAACATGTCAGGGTTGATATGCACAAGCACCAAAATGATGTAGTGAAAAAAAACAAGTCATCATCACAAGATTTCTCCAGCGGAGAGATCTCGTCAACCAGGGCCCCAGCTCCCCTACAGAGTTGGGAAAAATGATGGAGTGGAAAAAAAAATCTGCTTGATGACAGTTAAAGCTGACATGGAATCCGAACTGAGCCCTTCTAGCTACGGAGTTCGCTGTTGGAACAGCGAGTGGCTAGAGATCACCCAATCATTGACTTCAGATAGTCAGGCTTGGTCGGCCTTTGTGAGGGACGCAGTGACAAGGATGAATGCAGCTGGCTCAATCCACCCCGGGTGAATGATATTTCAAGTACAAAAGAGCGCAATTTCCTCATGTATGGTTAGTTATTATCTACAATGAAATCGGTTTTAACAGGGTTTCATTGGTTACACACAATTTATTTTCACTTAAAATCATGTTTTAGTAAAAACTGGTTGAAAAAAAATCCCTGAAATTACAAGGGAGATAAGCCTGAAATCGTAATTCGAAAAAAAAGGGAGGTAATCTTCTTTATATAAAAACTGTTTTATTTATATATAAGTCAACTTGCTATAACTTATTTTTATTTATTCATTTTTTAAAACGTAAAACGTAAGCTGTTTAGGAGTAATTATCAAATGCATTTCATTGTAAAAAAATAAGCGATTATACATTAACAAATTACACAAAACTTTTTTTTACAATTAATTCACAATAAAACAGTAAAAAGTTTTTTTTAAAAAGTGATTATATGATATAAGATTCACATTACATTAATTTTATCAAATTTAATTGTGTAATTCTGTAAGAAATAAATATAAGTATTGGATTATTTAATGAAAAAACAAACAAACAAAAAAAACATTATTCCGAGACAAGTCAATTTGAAAATATATGTTTGAGCCTTTTTTAAATTTTTTTTAAAAATGTAACAATTAAGTGACAAAAGATAGTGTTGAGCTAAACCAGTTCCTTTCATAAGTAAGGTGCTGATCTTACACTTGAGTCTGAAATGTTTATTTAAAACCTGAACTACTGAACATCCAAAGCTGAGAGAGATGAGGCTTTTCTAACAGTAAGTAGTCAATGGCAAAAAAAGCTGAATTCGAGATGAATCTACCAACATGCTCCCCTCCCCCTCCACTAAACAACTTCAATCGGTTTAAACTAAGAAAGTCAAAATTAGGAGGAAGTGCTCATGTGGGTGGATGGAGGGGAGGGGGGCAGAAAGTTATTCTCTGATGAAACAAAAGTCATTTATCTCCCCTGACATGTCGCTACACAGATCCCAATTTAGGATGACCCCCAAAACCTACACACTCTTTCTTAGTAGGCCCTAACGGCTACAATGTTTGGGGTGAACTATGTTAAAAAAAAAAATTTTTTTTTTTAAATTCTCATTATGAATCGTTTGAAATTTTAACCTCCACGGCAAAATTAACATTTTCAGTTTCCACTAAGAAAGTCAAAATTAAGAAGAAGGCACCGAGTGTGCGTGTGGGTGTAAGGAGACAGGAAGTCATTCTTTAATAAAACAAGTCATCTAACTCTCTTAACCCCCATCATGAATCGTTTGAAATCCTAGCCTCCCTGGCAAAATTAACATTTTCAGTTTTCAGAGAGAACTGTCCTAAGAGGGAAAAGGAAGGCACGGTAAGACAGGAAGAGGAAAGAAGAGAAAGAAAGATGAAGCACGATTTCGACTAAAAAGCAAAGAACTCAGATCCATGTGAAGCTTTAGTGATTTAAGCAGAAATCTGCTTTTTCTGGATTTAAAAAAAAAAAAAAAGCAGCAAACACACATCTCTGAAATTCTTGCTAAAATATCTATGAACTTAAGTTTACCTAAAATCAAAAAAAAACAAACAATACATTCCCGCAAAACAAACAATAATTTCATAATACATAAGCAATTATTGCTTATAGCCAAAGTTCAAGCAATACGTCTAGAGCAGTGATACATATTACATGAAGGACAGCTTAAGCCAGACATGTTATAAATAATGTTTGATATGTGCCAGACTGAAGAAACATTCTTTTAGAAACTACAAAAAATGCTTTTAGTTTAGTCTATGTGAGATTTAAAAAAAGAAGAAGCAGGATTCAGCTACAAGTGGTGAACTCACGTCTGTTTTAAATCTAAAATATTACCTGATGCGTTATGTCTGGTCGACATGTTGACATATCTTTCTTAAATTTCTTTGCAAGATGTCGATGTTTATCACAGTTTAACAATTCATACTGTTTGCCAATCTGAAGAAAAGCAAAAAAAAGAAAAGATTAATAAAAAATTTTTGAAATGGAAAAAAAAAAAAAAGAAAAAAAAAGAAGACAATTTTATAATAAAGGTGGAACACCGATTTTTCTGGCACTTTTTTTTTTTTTTTTAATCCGGACATAATCACGAGAAAAAATTTAACAGAATTTGATAATCCTGCTGTCAACGGATGGCTGTGTGTGTAGTGCGTCATGAATTTGTTTGTTTAGACCGCACCTGCTGGTGGTTGTCTCTATTTTTTTTGAGATTATATCTTTGCTTAAATTTAACTCTAGTTATGACTTATATTAGCCCATATAAGTATTTAAAAAAATTTTTTGTTAGGAATCAAGATTTTTGTTAGAATCAAGTGATCGGTGTAAAGTGGGCCGCCCTGCATTTTTATCGAATTTAGCAGGAAAGTGGTATACAACTTTAAAGCTGCATAATGATTCCCATTCCAACCAAAATGCGGAGTTTTGGTAGTTGCTTTGGAACATTCCAGGTGTGACTGTGTCTAAACATTGTATTAGTTCATTTTATCCTTGTTTCACATTTGAAACCTTATGACATGAGTTGGTTGATGTGTGACATCTGTGACGACTACGTGTGCCCTGTTTTACCAAGTGATACTGATCTGGGCACTTGTATAGATGCGGTACACAAGCCGAAATTTAGTTTAGAAGAGTTCCGATGGTGTAAGAAGGGGCAGACAACTCTGATTCTCCAAAAATGGACGTGAATGCCTTGAATATGCGCGAGCTATTATATTTAACAAGTACTCAACAGAAAGTGGTGGATTTTTTGCAACTGCTCTATCAATATACTGTTGATTTTCTCAAATGTTAATTTCTGCGATAATTTAATATTTTAAACTATAAAAAAAAAATCAAAAATCTGTTAATCCAAACAAGATGACTGTTCGTTTTGTTGGTTTTGAAATGAAAAAATATACTGTTGATTTTCCCAAATTCTATTTTCTTCAATAAATGTTCTATCAATATACTGTTGATTTTCCTAAATTCTATTTTTTTCAATAAATGTTCTATCAATATACTGTTGATTTTTCCAAATTCTATTTTCTTCAATAAATCTTCTATCAATATACTGTTGATTTTCACAAATTGTTATTCCTTCAAAAAATGTTCTATTAATTGAATTTGTATGAATTTTAAATAAAAAAATGTATATTTTCAATTTTCAGAGAAATTGCGTACTAAAAAAAGAGAGTTGTCTGCCCCTTACACCATTGGAACTCTTCTAAAATAAATTTCGGCTCGTGTACCGCATCTATACAAGTGCCCTGATCTGTTTTTTTTAATTGCAAAATAATGCATGCAAGAGTAAAGTAACTTCATCTAATATAATAATAATAATGTGTTGATAAAAACATATTTAATGCTCTTCTTTACAGTAATTTTTAAATTCTAAATATAGGTGGCCATATTCACCACAGCAATTTTTTTTCAAGATACGTAAAGTACCTCATAAAACTTGGTGCATTTTAGTACTATTTTAGTACTATAGAGAACATTTTAGTACTATTTTAGTACTATAGAGAACATTACTTTGCATTATTTGTATTTGACTGAATGCTCAGAACCCATTTGCAACCGTGAGCACATTCCCCCTTCATGCATGCAGTTTTGAGAAAATTATCTAGATGCCAATGAAAGAAAACGCCAAAAAGTGGCCCATTTCACCTCGGTTTACCCTACTTAGGTTTTATTTACTCCTCCCCAGGAGTTAGGCACAAGGCCAGTTTTATCTTACTCCCACAAGTAAGATGCGACCCAAGATCGGGTCGAGAAAGTGGGGTTTGAAAAGCCAGCGCTCGAGAGGTGAGCACTCTGGCCATTTAAAAATTGCCTGGGCAGCTCTGTCGGCATTCCCCGGTAGGGGCGCCTCAGACAGCAAGCAATAAACTTACTCCTCCCCAAAGAGGGGAGGCAAAGCCTGGGAGGGTGGACCTCCTAGAACTGCACAGGACAGGCGTGCAGTATCCATCGGAACAGATACTACACTTTGATCTTAGCCAAAAGGCCAAGAAGCCCTACTTAGGTAACATTTGAAACATCGTAACTTGATTCGCCTTTCTCCGTTCGGAACTGCTTACGTCACGACTATGTCACGCCTGAAAATCTTTGGATACATTATCCGAAACTGCACCAAATAATTTATTTCACCAATAGTAACGTTTACCTTGAATTTTATTTTTTATTAATACAGGTGGACAGTTTGTTTTGAAAAAAAAAAAAAATGCAATAATTTACAAAAACAAATAAACTGTTAGCATGACCAAAATAAAAATTTAAAAAATAAGACTAGAAAACAATAATTGCAACCAAAATGCAACAAGTTACAACTAAGAATACAATGCAAATAAATCATTGTTTTCTTTTTTTCATTTCAGGAACCCGGGTTTAATTTTGTGTGGTCGTCTTTGTTACTGAGCTAACATGGACAGTCACGGAGTGTGGAAGGTGATCTAAGAACCTAAATAAATAAATATCGCACTGTGGTTACGACGGAGGAGTGTCCTTCTATAGTCTCTTTGCGGCGGTTCTCAACATTTACTCGCTTGTTAAAAGTAACCTCCTTGATGTTCCGATTCATCGGCTTGACCAGGAAAAGGGAGGGAGATTACGACAAGCTGCACTTTATTTGGTAAAAATCTGCCAGCAGAAATTTGCTAGGGTGTTGGATTACGTCCAGGATCCCATTGGAAAGTCTGCACCCAATCGTGTCCATGCGCTTGATCTCTTTCTGGATCAGGAGGGGCTGATCCGCTCTAGTGGACGTCTGGACAGATCGTCTCATTTTACTTATGAAGTCAAGAATCCCCTGCTGCTGGGCAAGAACCATCATTTTACCCGACTTGTCATCTTGGACTGCCATAACAAGTGTTCCCATCTTGGTGTAGGGTCAACTTTGGCTGAGTTGAGGCGTTGTGGCTATTGGGTTCCTCAGGGAAGGCAGGCAGGCAAGAGTGCCTTAACATCCTGTACCAAGTGCAGTGGAAGACTGTTTAGCCGTGTTTGTCTCCTTCAGGACTATCAATACAAGTTTGGGTCCTGTAATATTAAGTGGAAAAGAATTCCTCTGTTTTCCCCTTGGGTTGGGGGAGCTTGGGAACGTAACAGAGACTTTAAAATCCTGCCTCTACAAGGTTATTGGTAGGGGTAAGGACGATTAGTATGCCTTCCTGACTATTGTCTCTGATATTCAGAGGGCAGTGAACAACCGACCCCTCACTTATCAAGAGTCCTCTGAAAGGCAACTGACAGTGATCACACCGAATATGTTTTAAGACCTAACAAGAGCCCAGGCTTGTTACTACATCTGAACAGAGATGATCTCTCCACTTTGGTTCCTCCCAGCCGGCAAAGGTTGATTGAGACAATTGAACTGCGAAACCAATGGTTGACAAGGTTTAGAGAACTTTAGTACAATGAGTACCTCCTTGATCTTAGAGGAAGGTCTCCAGGAAGATCCCAGATACCATTCCAGAACCGTATTCAAAGGAATGATGTAGTACTGGTCAAGAGCCCTCTAAAACCACAACCCTTTTGGATGTTGGGATTTATACTGGAGATCTTCCCAGAACACGATGGGGTAGTGAGAACGGCTCGTGGCAAACAGGGTGATGGTCATGTGAAGGTCCACTCCCTAAAACATCTGTACCCGATGGAGATTTCGCAATCTTCTGAGGACCCTGAGGGGTATGATTCTTCTTTGCCTGTCGCTTCAGGCAGCAGCTGGAACCCTCAGACTCATCTCAGGAAAGAGATGACACAATTTAATAGACCTCTAGGGATTCATGATATTCTGCAATTCTTGTGATGAGTGGAACCATTTTGAGTGTGTTGGCATTGAAATAGCTCCACCCGCAAGACAGAAGTGGTACTGCTGTGATTGTGCACCTCGAAGAAGACGACGGAGAGGTAGACCGAGTCTACTTCCTGCTCAATAATTTCATAGTCCTGGGTATGACGAAAACTACACCCGACAGTAGAGCTCCGGCTAAGGGACAGAATGAGGGTACCCTGAACCACTGTTATCTCCAGGTGGCCCCCGACTAAGGCCTAGCATCTGTCTGTCCCCCTGCAGGGTCACGAAAAAAATTTTTGTTGGGAGTGTGTGGAAAATAGGAGGAGCGGTGACTTACCAGAGTGTGGTTGCTGGCGACTGAGGATGTTCTTCAAACATCTAAGTTGAAGGACGATTATCGCAGAGAATTTATATCAGTAGGGGATGGCGTTCAATTGTTATAAAAACCTTTCTCACTACTGAAGAGCGTTACTCGTCAATTTGTCACCAAACTACAAAAGTTATTAGACCTAAGGAGAGGGTCGCGAAGGAAGTTATGTTTTTTCGCTATGAGTTTTTTCTAACAGTATTTAAAAAGAATAATAAAAGCGTATACAATAAAAAATATTGCCGAAATAATTTTGTTTTATTCGGCTCCGTCAGAGAAATTCTTGAAGGTAGCTGTTGAAGTTGTCAGCGCTAGACATTTCAAAACTTTATTTATATCAATTAAAAAAACAGACTTTTTTATTATTAAAGATTTTCTATATTTTCATAAAAATATAAACTTGATAATTTGTTTTGCTCACAACTCATTTTATTATACTAAAAATACAATTCTAAATTTTCCGTTAAAAAAAAAAGGTTTCTTTTATCATTTATGATCATCCGTACTTGAAATTTACTGCAGAATAACCCGGAAGTCAGCGGGATCGCGACCTCTTCTGGAGAGCCGGTAAAATTTAATTTTCTTTTATAAAATAAAAACTACTTGATTAATTTACGTGATTTTTGGTATAGGATTTATTCAGCCCGTGACAGGGACGTACATGAAACATCTTCCTCAGTTTGTTTTTTGATACGCACCAGCGCGGGTCCTAATGTAAGAAAGCACCAAGCTTAAAATGGTGTTTATGTACAAAAAAACAAAAAAAAACTGCTTGATCAATTTACGTGATTTTTTTCCGTCACGGGTATGTAAATCATAAAGATTTAATTTTTTTTTGTCAGTCGACTTCTGGATAAGCACCTTCATATATTACCTATCTAATAAAAACTGGCATTATTCGATATATATATATATATATATATATATATATATATATATATATATATATATATTACTACGATGATATTAATTGGAAAATAAAAAACTTCGAATTTTTGATTAGAGACCACGTGTTTTGTTTGGAAAAGCAAGAAATTAAGAGTTTTAAAATACGCAATTCTTACCTTCACAATTTCTAGTGACGCACATTCTAGAACAACAATCAGACGTTTCTTTTCAACATTTCGCCGCGAATAAAAAAGCTGGATAATTTTTTGTTTTTCTTCAGTTTCTTCGTGATCACTTTCATCAGACATGTTGATAAATATTTCCTCACAAC
The DNA here is from genome assembly GCA_963556195.1 of Sepiola atlantica. NCBI lineage: Eukaryota > Metazoa > Mollusca > Cephalopoda > Sepiida > Sepiolidae > Sepiola > Sepiola atlantica. The sequence goes on from OY744534.1 coordinate 78,855,557, forward strand.
TTGACACAAACAAATCGTTACCGGAAGTCAAACTTAAAGGAGAGCGCTATCGTCAGGGGAGATAACTCTTCCAACTTTTTCTCCCTCTCTCTTTTTTTTTCCATAAGTGTTTTTCTGTTTTTCTATCATAAATTCCCAGCCTGCCAGCTGTAATCGGCGTGCAATATCTGTTCTGACCTGAGTCAGGGGAGGAGAAATCCTGGGTATCTTTTACAATAACCAACACAACGAGAACGGGGTTAAAAAAACAACTATACAACAAATAAATGTGACCGTAGCCCATAACACTTATTTTCCGACTTACCTATGACATGTGTTTGTATTTTAAAGTAGTTTAATGGCTTTTTATTAGATATCAAAAATTTTCTCCATTCACAGAAAGTTGAAAATTTGGCAAGACAAGATGGCTGCCGAATTTTTTCTAAGCCTAGTACTTTTAATTTAGTTATCGAAACTAAAATATATTGTAAATTACATTAAAAGTCACCCACCCACCCTTGCAAAAAAAAAAAAAAAAAAAAAAACTAACGTATCAAAGTTTTAGAAAAAGTGCGCTTTGATTATGAGTTCCAGTAAAAAAAAACAAAAAAAACAAAACAAAGTGAGGCTGAGAGAAAAAGATTGTCAGCAAATTTCCAACTTTCCGTGAACGTAAAATGGAGATTAATTTGGATATCTAATAAAAAGCCATTGAAACTACTTTTAAATACAAACAAATGTCATTGTTTTTTTTTTACTGAGATTCATAATCAAAGCGCACTTTTTCCAAAACTTTGATACGTTAGTTTTTTGTTTTTTTTGCATCGGAGAGAAATTTTGATATCTAATCAAAAGCCATTGAAACTACTTAAAAATACAAACAAATGTCATAGGTAAGTCGGAAAATAAGTTTTATGGCCTACGGTCATATTTAGTTGTTGTATATTTGTTTTTTGGACCCCGTTCTCGTTGTGTTGATTATTGTAAAAGATAGCGAAATCCTTCTCGACTGGGGTAATTTTAAAATTCAACGTCAAATGATCACCCATTTCCGGGCCACCGTCTAACCAGTTAGCGTTTAAAGGGCATATAACCAGAAGTGTTGTTGTTGTAAAGGGAGATACATTTAGTGTGTTTGTAGAGACGAGGTTTACCCTTCGGTCTCAAAATGAAAGTGTTAAGCACTCGTTTCTGCGCACACGACTTTGTGAACGCATTCGCCAGAATTAATAAAAACAAATAATAATATTTTAAACCAATCAGCGGATTTTTCTGAATTTATAGAAATTGCCCTTTTGGAGCCAACTCTACCCCATATAAGGCCAGATTTGTCCTTCAATGAATTTTTAGCCCAAATCCATGAGAGAGTAACATTGACGTTTCCAGCAGTTGGGCCTTGGGAAAGCTGAAAATCCCTTTTATAAACTCACGCACACACACATACACAATGCATTAACTCTTTCACTGTCTTACGCACACACAGTCTAAAGGCGACACACACACTGCTTGAAGCCCCTTTCAATGTCGTCTGCTGATTGAAAACAAACTCATAAATTTAAACCATTTTGATACTTCATACATTTCTTGCTGAACTTTCTAATATGAAAACAAATGATTATTGACTTTATTTAATAACTTTCAATGAAATGTCATTTATGTAGTTGAGTGAGGAAGTTTGGATTACGACTTTTCAGACCCGTGGATAATTCACAGCCCTTAAATTATCGACTCAGGCTTCCTTGCTATCTCAATTAATGATTCCCCCTTGTTCTGCATGGACACTCAAATACTGAACAATTATTCTATGTGTTTCCTATCTTTGTAGGCTTCCATTTTAAACATATATAAAATATCTCTCTTGTGAATTTATGCTTTTGAATTCATTATTTTTCGTATAAGATTTTTCTCGCTCTCTCACACATTTGAATATTACTTAAAACTGTTTTTATTTAAAATGTTTCTATGAAACTCGGCTCTTCCAAAATCTTCCCCCATAAAATGGGACCCTAAAAAATACTTTCTTTTGACGGGGAGGGGAGGGGGAAACCTTCCTTAACGTTATCACTAACCTAAACTTCGGATGGCAACATCCCTCCCCCTAAAAAAATCTCATTTATATTGAAATTTATAACTAACTTATTGATTGGTCAACGGTTGTCTCCCTTGTCTCTTTGGGATCCTGTGGATTGGCAAACAGGTAAGCCAATCACTGCTCTCTTAGGGGCCATGTGAGCCAGTCTATATAAACCTAAGCACACTTGCCCCACCCTCTTTTAAACTTTTGGCCAAGATCAAAGTGTAGTATCTGTTCCGATGGATACTGCACCCCATAGACCCGTATTGTCTTGGCCTTCGGGGCTTGATTTACGCCTGTCTATGGGACTGTCCTGTGCAGTTCCTTCTCCCCCTTTGAGAAGGGGTTAGTTTATTGCTAATCGCCTGAGGCACCCCTACCAGGGACTGCCGACGGGGCTGCTCAGGCAATTTTTTAAAGGCCCAAATACTCTTCCTCTAGAGTGCGCAATTCCCATTTTCCGACCTTGTGTCACATTCTACGGCCTTTTGGTCAAGATCAAAGTGTAGTATCTGTTCCAATGGATACTGCACCCCATAGACTGGTATTGTCTTGGCCTTTGGGCTTGATTTACGCCGATATATGGGTCTGTCCTGTGCAGTTCTAGGAGGTCCACCCTTCCAGGCTTTGCCTCGCCTCTTTGGGGAGGAGTAAGTTTATTGCTTACTGCCTGAGGCACCCCTAACGGGGAATGCCGACGGGGCTGCCCAGGCAATTTTTAAACCCCACTTTCCCGACCCAACCTTGGGTCACATCTCACTTGTGGGAGTAAGATAAAAACTGGCCTTGTGCCTAACTCCTGGAGAGGAGTAAAGCAATACTCTGTGGGAAGTAGATAAATAGGGGTCTTTTAAACTATTTGCTCTTAACCCGCAGTACATCGGTTGACTGCTTAGTAACAGAAGCCCTCGACGGCAGTCGCTGGCACCTTTCCCCGTAACCCACCAATCTTGGACAAGGTTTGATTATATCTCGACGAAGCTCTTAGATGGCAGTTCGAAGATAGCCATAACACCTTTATCCAGATTGTCAACTTTGGTTGATATAGGCCTGCCTGCATTTATGACAGAAGCCCACAAAGGCAGTTCGTGTGCCTTTACTTCCATCGCGTAAGAGCCAGAATTAATGGACCCCAGCGTGCAAGCAATCACCCAAATTTCTCAGATAAGTTCTAGTGAAAACCAATCTCCTCATTCTGAACATTCACCTTTTTATTGTTATATATCGTTCTTTATTACTTGCCCAAGTAATATTATTTAATTATATACCATGTTTTTCGTTCCTTCACCTCAAATGCTGTCGTCCGATTTCAATTTCAGTGCTTATCTTCAGTACATTCTCATGCGCAAGAATTGAACTTTCTTTCGAGGATAAATAATCCCCATACTTAAACCTACCACTAACTCTAAGTCCAAGTGGCAACATCCCCGCATCCCCAAATTAAAACAAGAATATGGTTATATCCAAGATTTAACTAAAATGGTTACATCTCATTCAAATGCTATCCAGTCGGAGAGTGGGCGATCATTTTATGTTAAATTTATATGCTGATCCCCCACTCTAAATTCTAAAATATTGTAAAAAAAAATTTCATTGTTTTTCAGGCTGTTAACAGGTAAAGTTTTACAGAGTGTTAACACGTAATCGCCTAAAAACAGTAGAATTCCAATTATTTTAAGGGTGTGTGGGTAGCTGAGGGTTCTCGTGTACATTGACTTATGACAATCCCTAAATATTTAACTGTCCAAACTATCTGTTGTATAGTTACTGTTCTTGATCAAACGTCAGTAAAAAAAATGTCAATGTTAAAAGTTATAAAAAACACATGCCCTTTCTTAACCCTATCACTAACCCTAAGTGTGGATTGTAAATAAATTTAAAACAAGACGAAAAAGGTGCGCGCAACGTCTGTGTTAACGGGACCATTAAAAGTCAATTTATAGTCTAGGGGACTGTTAAAAGTCAATTTGGCCCAATTTTAATTTGTGTAAAAATCCAGAGCGTTCCTTTTGTTGTTTTTTCTCCAATTGAAAACCGCCCTTGTATGTAACTTTGCCCTTGTGGGTAAATTTTTTAAACCGCATGATTATAAAACAATAACTATTACCGTGCTATTTTTTTTAATAGGTTACTTGATAAAATTGTCGTTTCCCAACCAAAATGGCACACAGTAAGTCATCTGCAGTTTTTTGACCTCACAAATGAGTAAGTAAAACCAAATAAATTGCTTTGGACTAATTTAAGATTTATCTTAAATTATAGTATAGGAAATACAGATGGGAAATTAGTCAAAAACAATTTATTAGGGTTTACTTACTCATTTATGATGGCGGGGAAAAAAATCAGAAAACTGCAGACGATCTATTGTCCACCATTTTGGTTGGTAAACGACAATTTTACCACCATTTATTGAAAATGGATAATGTCATAAAAGACGAATGGTAGCTTTTGGCAACTTTATTGATAGACTAAACGACCTGTTCTAGTATATATATATATATATATATATATATATATATATATATATATATATATATATATATGACAGAAAAATGGAAAGGGAAAAGACCCCAAACTGAAAGTGGCATCACAACGTCACACCATGAAGGCGAAACATTGAGATGTAACTTTGAGTTTTTGGTCTTTCCTCTTTCCATTTTCCTGTCATATCGTCAGATTTACTTTATCCTAATAATTTATCAGTTTATATATTAGAAGAACACCTGTTCCAGGAGATGTCAAATTATTTGCCTAAGTAGAACAATTTTGCCCCATTTTCATGTTCCCTTAACAGGATTAAAATCAAGAAACCTTATTTCTTGAACCCTTATTCAAATTTTGATCAAAATCCATAACATGATTGTGATTCTAAAAAAAAGTCTCAAATTTAAGCTTAAGGTGCCGCAAATAAGGTTGGCTCCTTCTACCATGCTAGTAAACTCCTCACACCTGACATTATCCTGTATCTCTACAAAGCCACCATCCGCCCATGCATGGAGTATTGTTGTCACATCTGGGCTGGTGCATCATCTACTAGTCTCTCCCTCCTTGACAAGGTCCAAAAAAGAGTCGCCAACCTAATAGGTCTCTCACTGTCGACCAGGCTCCAGTCCCTGTCCCATCGCCGCAATGTAGCATCCTTATGTTTGTTTTACAAATACTTCAATGGATTATGCTCCGATGAATTGGCTACTCTGGTGCCCCTTCGACGTAAATTCACTAGACTAACTCGACAATCAACTAAATCTCATCCATTCACTGTGGAGGTACCCAGATGCCGGAGAGCCTTCTACTCAAATAGCTTCTTTCCTCGTGCTATTGGCATCTGGAACTCCCTCCCTGCCCCCTGTTTCCCTGACAGTACTGACATGCAGAAATTTAAAACTAATGTAAACAGACATCTTGCTGCGCAGATCCCAATTTAGGTTGACCCCCCCTCCCCAATCTTCTCCCCATTTCTTTTTTCTCAGTAGCCCCTTACATCTACAGTGGCGGCCTGCCTTGTTTGGGGTGAACTATGTTAAAAAAAAAAAATTTAGGGAATTTTGTTTAATTAAGCAGCTGTGTTCCAAAATTCATAATGATCATTTCATTAGTTTAGGAGTGAATCCCGTACATACAAATATATAAACATATACTTTATAAAGATGGAGAAATAGTTATCCACAAATAGATTGTTTCGCGGCATCACAACTCTTCAGTGTTGCTAGACAGGTAAGTGCTTCAAGCTCAAAACTCAGCCATTTCTTTTTTACAGTCAGTATCTTATATCTCTACAAAGCCACTATCTGCCCAAGCATGGAGTATTGTTGTCACATCTGGGCTGGTGCACCAACCACTAGTCTCTCTCTCTCTTAGACAAGGTCCAAAAAAGAGTTACTAATCTAATAGGTCCCTCACTATCCACCAAGCTCCAGCCCCTGTCCCATCGCCGCAATGTTGCAACCTGGTGCTTGTTTTACAAGTACTTCAATGGAATGTGCTCCGATGAACTTGCTGCTTTGGTGCCCCCTCGACATAAATACACTTGATCAACCCGACAATCAGCTAAATCCCATCCATTCACTGTGGAGGTCCTCAGATGCTGGAGAGCCTTCTACTCAAATAGCTTCTTTCCTCATGCTGCTGGCCTCTGGAAATCCCTCACTGTGCCCTGTTTCTCCGACTGTACCAACATGCAGAAATTTAAAAGTAATGTGAACAAGCATCTTGCTGCACAGCTCCCAATTTAGGATGCCCCCCAAAACTTTCACCCTAATTCTCAGTAGCCTCTTACATCTACAGTGGCAGCATGCCTTGTTTCGGGTGAACTGTGTTAATATATATATATATATATATATATATATATATATATATATATTTTAACACAGTAGACGTATATAATCAATAATAAAACTATAAATAATGGCATTTAGTAACGGTAAAACACAGCCTCCTGAAGACGGCCGAGAGACCGAAAGTGCTCAAGGAATGGCCCATGACACAACGCTAGGTGCCATACTCCACCGGTTAATACCTGAGAATCGCAGAATTGCTTGCTGCGTCGAGAGATTGACACGAAAGATTGTGAAAAGAGAGAGCTCTGTGGTCTTCAATGAAGCTTGCATAAACAATGACTTGCTGCCGAACGATATATATATATATATATATATATATATATATATATATATATATATATATATGGTAATATTAATTATTAAAAATAATAATGAGCAATTAGAACGCCATACAATGCATTTTAGTTTTATTAATTTTTTTTTCCCAATTTAATTTTCGAAGATATACTTCATCATCAGAATTTCTAAATATATATATATATATATATATATATAAAATTGAACTAAAAATCTTTCTTTTGGATTTACTTCATTCTTGAACTTTTTCAATGCTGCCTTCATGAAAACCCTTCTTTTCCATCTTTAAATCTCCTTTCACTGGACACCTCATCAACGGACATTTACCAACTGGACAGACCCTATATCTTTTTACACACACTTTATCACTCGCCATTACTTAATATTTTCCAAATTTTGAATTTTGGCTTTTCCACTGCCAACTTATCCATCTATGTAATTCCTGTGATGATAAGATTTTAATCTTTGAAAAGCCTTGGCTTAAAGAAAGAATAATAAACATGTTTTTACCGAGTACACCTTGCATTGAACAATCGAAGTTGAAATAAATTTGTCATTCGTACCTGTTATCCCTCTTCGTTCATCTATCTTTATATATATATATATATATATATATATCGTTCGGCAGCAACTCATTGTTTATGCAAGCTTCATTGAAGACTAGTCTGCGCAAAATCTCTCCACCAAAAGAAAAACATTGTCTTTTTTTTAATTCAACATACGTGGCTTTATCTCATCATGAATTACCATTAAGAGCAACTGATTCCTATATATATATATATATATATATATATAAACAATGACTTGCTGCCGAACGATATATATATATATATATATATATATATATGATAATTTTATTTACACAGACATGTACATGTCTGTGTAAATAAAATTATCATATATAAAGCTCTATTTTGATATTGAGCACTTTTTATAAACCCGGTTAAAATTCTCTGGATTACCACCCTGTGGATATTTTTCACCTGGATTATTACCATTATTATATATATATATATATATATATATATATATATATATATTGCGCAGACTGACTTATGTGTTGAGATTGTAGAGGGAAAGCCAATATAAGAAAAGAGTGACAAAGTCAATCAATACAAAAATATATTAAGTTTTATTTACAACAAATTACTGGCTTGTTAAGATAAATAAAATAAAAGTAGTTAGTAGTGAATGAGAGGTCAGTGCATCTTAGAACGTTCCAGATGGGAAGAATTATTTATATTAGACTGTAAACATGTTTGCTCTGTTTTTGCTGTGTGTGAGTTCTTGAGTGTGCAGTAGTTTGTGATAGTTTCTTTGTTGCGTGTGCCGCATGCCTTTGTAGCAATAGTACTACAAACGACAACAGTAGCAGAAAAAGCTGCCATTAACGATTTTTGAAGTATCTGCTTGATTTCTAAGCTTGGCGCCGAATGGAACAAACATTTAACCTCGATTAGTGTTACGTTGTTTGATAGTGAATACCAACAAGTTGTTGTTTAAAATTTGTTTTTTATTTAGTAAATAAAAGTAAAAAAAAAATGATAAATTGTTTTGTTTATTGCAAAACGACAGATTACAAGTCAGCCGATTTTTAAAAAAGCGTATACATGTTAAAAGAAAAGTTGTTTTGTAAATAGTGACACAAAAACATGTTTTAAAAGAAAACATGTTAATATTTATTTGTTTTATTTATGAACTCTCTGCCTTAAAATAAATATTAACATGTTATAAAAGATCTATTTACAAGTGTTTTGTAAATAGAGACCACGTGTATTGCGAGGTCAACCGGTGATTCTAAAATATGTCCCGCGTCTTGTGTTAATGATCTGGGGTCCCTATTCTTCTCTTGATCCATAGGTTTTATTGAACGATATAATACACGTCTTAATTGGTGGACCCTCGGGCTAGAAGTGACTCGAGAGAGTTCTCCGGTATTCCTACGCTAGGGGTTACATTGGGTTAGCCTAGGGAAATAGTTCGTGTGATACTGTTACAGTGCTTGCCACTATTCTTTCTCTTTAGCCACAAGCAGGCTTCCGCTGCCTACCCATCCACTTTGCTTGGATCAACGACAAAACTCCTTTCTCGGCCCGCAAACCAGCCGCACGCATGTAGACTTATGCCATTGCAACACACACATATTGAAAAACAATTTATAAACTTGGCCTGCCTTTAACTAATACATACTTTCTCTAAAGAACATTCTCCTAATATGAACTCTTCTCTCTTCCCTACAAACAGGACATTTACCCTACATATGGACTCTTAAACCGTTTTCCTCGTTCAGACTCCATGACTTATATCTGTTACTAACACCCCTTCTCTTTTATCTCAATATATACATGTTAACGAAGATGGCCTCTAAAGTTGTTATGAATATTAGAAATATTTATTCTATACCTTTGTATAGTGACCGAGGCAAAGTTTTGTGATGTCCTCCCGTGTGTCATATCTGGAATAAACTGGAAAGTGAGACGGTGGAAACTGGTATGTTTGGTGTTTATATTGAGCGCAAAATGTTGTAACAGTTTTCGCCAATATGTGGAAGCATATATTTTCTGTGTTTCTGATTAGCTGAAAGAAGATGTTGATTGAGATTTTATCCAATCGAGAGTCAATATTTTTAAACAACATTTCCTGACGGCTGCAGCTTCGATAAGACAAATTTTTTTTTAAAAATGAACGTTTCGCAAAGTTAAAAATTGTCCAGTTTTTCATATCCATTAAATTTTTAACAAGAAATACATTTTTTTTGATATAACACCTACAATTTTACATGCTGTTATGTTTTTCATAAGGCTATTTATTATTTGTCAAATGTGAAGAAATGTAAAATTTTATAGCCGAAAAAAATACTTTGCCCAAAACTCCCCACTTAGGTTGCTTCACATAAATCTGGCATCTATCATAGTAGCCCCGATTAAAGTAGCACTAAAACCCCTGTTAAAAATGTAATAAGTTATTGTTAAAACTTTTTTATTATTATCTGAGAATGTACTGCCTTATCGATAGTATTTAGAATAATTAAAAAAGAAATACGTAAAAAAAATTTTTGAGGGTGGGGGAGGGGGTGCTGTATATTTTCGTTCAGTTTTGTTTTATTTCCTCATCAACTCTTTTTTTTTTTTCAACCGGATGAAAATTTGCTGAGCGACTGATGTCGCCTTTCACCGTGAAAGGGCGACAACTCGTGTTTTCCTTATTTCTTTCATTCTTTCTCACATTTTTTCATCAGAAAACCTGAAAATGGCCGAAGGTCTACAGAAAAGACTTCAAAGTGAAGTGGAACGGTACCAAGCCGTACAAAAAGGTAATCCTTTTAACTTCCTAGAAAGGAAAATAAGCCAGACAACTTTAAATTTATGTATTGGACACGAAAAAACATAACTTGTTAACCGTTTTTAAAAAATTCTGTCAAGCAGCAAACCCTTTTTATGTGACTCCATTTTCCAATGCGACAAATGTCATCTTCATCATTTTAATTAATATTGGAAGCTATTTTATATGATATTTGCTATTTAACGTGACATATTTCGTAGGCGTCGTTCACGTTTTTATTTTTATTTTTTTAAATCAACTTAATTACGTCTGCGTTTTTTTTTAAAACCCCAGAATAAACTGATATTTAATATTTCTAAATACATAAAATGATTTTCATAAATTCCTAAGATCACCAGTTTTTCTTTTTTGAGAGAGAGAGAGAGAAAGAAAGAAATAAGGTTAATTCCTATTTTAGTCACGTAAATTATTTAGTGTTAGTTTCTGTATTACTCACCACTCTAAAAGTTTGAAACATTATTTTATCATTTTTGTGTGGTGTGGGATTATAGGGTATCTTTTACGACGCTCAGCAGTTAAAAATACAAACAAAGGCCACAGGTAAGTTTGAAAATAACTTTTATCGCCTACAGTTACTTTTATTTGTTGTATATTTGTTTTTTGAGCGTTTTTAGTCTGCTGAGCGTCATAAAAGATACCCGGATTATAATTCTACCTGTTTTTCCTTCTGATTGATCTACTTAATATGATTTTGATAACGTTTCAGCGGAGGTTATGAATAGAGACCGCATCGTTTTTTCCTTCGCATGACTCGGAAATTACGAAATCACGTGTGCCGTAAAACAATTATTACCGACATTGATATTCAGTTTTGATTTGAAACCGTTTTTGGTATTATTGTAGATTAACACCCTTAGTCCCCCCCCCCCGGAAAATTTAGATTCGATTTTCATTCATTTAAAAAAAATTTTTTAAGGTGATTACGCTTCAAAAACTTGGTACGGCACTTCTACAGAATTTGAATCGAAAACTACTCTAAACTAAGTTTTAGGTTCGCTTCAAATTCTGTAGAAACACCGAAAACTATCATTTTAGAATTTGACGTTTTTCTCAACTTTTTTACTGACCATTTTTTTTCTCTTTTCGGTATCCTATGATATCGCTAGAGAATTCCGTGCTTGGAATTATTTTCAAATATTTTAGATTTTAGAAAGGGGATCAGTTTCCTATATAAATTTAACGTGAACTGATCCACCACTTTTTGACCATCACAAATTTTTCCAAAAATTTCCAAACAACCCGGAATTCTCTAGCGGCATGACAGGTAATTGTATACAAAAAAAAAAATTAGTCCGTAAAAAAGGTGAAAAAAAAAATGGATGAATCAACAACATGAAACATGGTAAAAAAGTGGGTGATTAGTTTACGTTAAATTTATATAGGAAACTGACCCCCCCCCCTTCTAAAATCTAAAAAGAATAAAATAAAAAACATGATGGGTAATTGTACACCGAAAAAATTTGGTTAGTAAAAAGATGAGAAAAACAGGTGAAGTATTATGAACACGCGTCTAGAATTTAAAGTGGGGGATCAGTTTCTCATAAATTTAACGTACAATGATCTTTTTTCAGGCCAATCTAACGTTTTTAGGGCAGTTAACCAAAAAAGTTGTGCTGTGGGAGATAAATTCTCTGCATTTTTTTTGTTGGGGGGGATGTCCACATTTTTAGGCGACAAATAATGTAGTTCAAGATCGATAAGAACACCCTATATCTTTACACACTTTTTACCAATTGCTTTGAAGCATTGTTGAGCTCTGTTAATATAAACACTATTTAGCTATTAATTCACTTTTTGTGTGAATTTAAAAGAATTAAAAAATAAATATGTTATGTGTATACATTTTTCATTATTAATTTGCTGGGGTCGCCCACCAGCTCCTGCTTTCAACACCCGGTGACGTCACAAAACGAATCTGGCTGAAACGTTGCTGGACGGAGGAATGGCAGGCAGCAGATAAATCAAGGTTGCACAGATTTGTGGAGGACCCGGATAACCTACCAGGCATGGACCTCCCTCGCCGGCAGTGGACAATGCTCAATCGTCTCAGGACAGGTGTCGGCCGTTTCGCCGTGATCATGAAAGGATGGGGACTCAGGGACTCGGCTGTCTGCGACTGTGGTCACTCTGAACAGACAGTAGACCACATCATCGAGTCATGCCATAAATATCGATCACCCAACGGCGAAGCCGGCATAGCTGCATTAGACAACAAAATATTAGCATGGCTTTTCTCAACCGAGCTGGTGATCTAACAGTGATATGCTGTGAAGCAAATGAAAGAAGATTATTAATTTAAAAATGGTTTTATTACACACACATACACGTGTGTGTTAAATAATGCAACGTAATAACGAAAAATATATAGGGTAAACCGGGGTATTAGGCACCCCCTTTTTCACTGACTCAGTGTTTTATCTCAATTAAAGTTAGTTTTCAAACTTTCTCTGGACTATCATGGGCAAAATATATTTGTGATACCTTGTTTAAACAAATACCAGTTGACTCGTGTTCATCAGAGTCGAAAATATTTTTATTGAATCGTTTAAAATCTCAAGTTTGCTTTTCACAAATTTTAGTTACCTGGGGCAATAGGCACCATCTCCTAGGACATTAAGCACCGGGGCTACTGTTTGCAAAAATCACACAGCCATTCCTCATTTTGGAGGTCTTCAAATGAAATTTTGATGCTGGTGCACTGTATGTGATACCAGGAATCACACATATCATACTGAACCCAGTAAATGCCATCCCCTATACCACATTTGCAACATTCCTCAGTGTCAGAATCCCTTGATGTTGACAGTGGGCTTCTTGATCCTGGTGGTGATGGTGTTGCCTGCCTTGGTGTTCTTTTACCCCTGTCTTTCCCCTTTCCTTTTCCATGCCACATTCTTTGGATGCTGTAGCAACCTCCTTAGCAGCAGATGTCTCCATGAGTCTCATGACACTTTCATCTGATGTGAGGCTTTCCCCATATCGGAATCACTGTATTCTAGCTGATCTCCTCCTTGGGGAGTCAGACTGAAAGTGGGGAGTAAGTTGTTTGAGGAAAGTCTTTTAATGAGGCGGATGAAGATGATGAAGTCGGAGAGGAAACAGGCACGTCTGAGCATGAGGGTCCTGGAGTGGGGGCTGAGGATGAGGGTCCTGGAGTAGGGGGCAGTGCAGACACTGGAGCAGCTGGTGTGAACGAAGATGTGGAGGGCTCTGTTTGAGCAGTGACACGAGGTTGACTTTCCAAAGTGACCATTTGGGCATTGAAAGGACAGATGCCTGTGCAACTGAATCCTGATTTGATGATCTTTAGCTTGAAGGATTCTATGAGTGCTTAAGCATCATGGGAAAGTTCTTCTTTCCCACTGGCCCTGTGTGTGTTCGGGCAAATTTGCGGAGGAGGGACTGCCACTTCCGTTTCACAGGCCTGAACACGGCACAATCAAGTGGTTGCAGGTGGTGTGTCATGTGAGCTGGAAGTCGCATTAGCACAACATTATTTTCTCTTGCCTTTTCCACAAGGGCCAAAGAGAAGTGTGATGCATGACCATCAAAAACAAGAAGTCGTACCTTGTCACTGACATCACGTGTGTGGTTCAAGAAAATATTTTAAAACCAGTTCAAGAAATGCGGGGCCTCCATCCATCCTTTTGAACTGACTGTATAGGCAGCACCTACAGGTCCACCCTATGTCCATGCCTGGTAGAGGTTTTTCCCTTTGTAGACAACATAAGGTGGAAGTAACTTGCCACTAGCAGATGCTGCACAGTTAACAGTTATCTGCTCCCTTCCAGAACCCCCAATACTCTGATTAACTCTCTTTGATCCCTTTGCTGCTAAAACAGAGTCTGTTTTGGGGTCCGTTACAAAGCCGGTTTCATCTGTGTTGAATAATTGAGCCGGCAAATCTTTTATCCCCGCCTCTATGAGAACCTTATCAAGAAGCTCAAACCAGTGGGCGATGACTTCAGGGTCCTCTGCCTTTGTACGAGCAGTGCTGAGGTGCTCAGTCTTACGAGGCACTATGTCTGGATGACGGCGTAAAACCCCTTGTAGCCAGTCATACCCTGGACGACCATTTACAAAAGGATTCTCTATGCTGTGGGTTTGAACAAACTCCATTACAGTGTCTTTGACCTCCACAGAAGTGAATCCCCAGCCCCATCTTGCCATAAGCTCATTTTCATGAGCAGGAGACAGTACTGCTTCCCTCCCAACATGCGCATTGATAGGGATTTTCCCAGACGTTCTCCTGAGCAATGCCTTTTTGTTCACTTTGTAATACTTGGCTGCTTGATTGGCAGACATCTGCTTCTTCATGACAGCCTCGTATGCAGCAATCATCTCCTCTGACTGGCTTAGATTCCTCCTTCCACCCTCTATCTTCTTCCGATAGTTACGAACCATCTGTGAACAAAAAATAATTAACGGGGCATTAGGCACCTGTGTACCCAAGTATTATTGGAACGATTTCATTAAAAAGAAGTTGACTTGTTATTACAAATTTCTGGTTTTATATAACTTCCCCAATAATAAAAACAGGTCAAACTTAAATAATAATCATGTTTTTTATTATTTACATCACTGTAAGCGATTTTAAACTCTTTTCGTTCAGAAAAATACAGACATGGGGCATTAAGCACACCCTTCTTTAAAAGATCGACATATTTTGTTAACAAATAAATTAAACACAATTATGTGCATTATGCTTAGATTAGTACCAGTACAAAGCAATTAACATGCTAAAAGCATACAGAAAACATGGCAAGTGAAATTTGCAGCAGTTTTTAAAATGGGTGTGTAAATTATGAACAATTTAGTAGGCTGTGGATGCATACCACCATGACACATTTTCCAGCTCTGAAAAATGAAAATCTGAATTAAATCAAGTGTAAAAATGTTTTGGTACTTACCTCTGATATATGTCAATTCTTCAGCAGCAAAGGTACAGTTTGCCGGCTCAGTGGTTTCTCAGAGAAACAAAGTTTGTGCAGTTGCTCTTCTGGAGTAAAAAGTTGTGAATAGTGTTTCAAAATGGCTGCAGACGTAGAGTGAAAACAGCTTCTGAACTTGCCACAAAAAGACTACTTTTGCTTGGCTCATTAAATACTACTCTTGAGAAACAGAGTCTGTGATTGGTTAGCGATCACACAAGATTATTGCTTATTTCCCTATAAGTGCCATAGTAATGCTATAGAGAGGTTTGTGAACCTTACCTAGTTGCTGGTGCCTGATGCCCCATGGTGCTTAATACCCCGGTTTACCCTATGCTTTATAACTCTATATAAATATCTGTGCATTAAATAAAGCAACTTCTTAATATCTCTCTCTCATATATATAAGTTGTCGGATTTTTAAAGTCAGAGCCAAATGCTGACAAATCAAACTGTCATTTTGACTAGCCATTTTTCATTTGTTATTGTTGTACCGTGATATTTGTAATATGACGTACTTAGCTACAATTTATTTAAAAAATTGGTACTTATCTCGATCTTAACCCAGTTTTTGTGAGTTTCTTGTCGGAAGCATTCGGCTATTCTACGTAAATGCCCGAGAGATGACGAGCCGATTTGTACCAGACGACAATTTTGATACGGTGCTGCGTCCTAAGTGCTTTGAATAAATAAAATGAATATGTCTTTTCTTAATTTAAAATTGTAACAATGCAATTCTTTTTAAAACGATATTCTGCGTTCTTATTGTGTTGGATAATGGCCCTGTGCGAATGGATGCATCTTGAAGTGGGCGTATGTGTTGGAAATCGTTTGGTTTGGTTTGGCTTGGCTTGCGCGATTTAGTGCAGGTGGACCTGTACAGTCGAGTGCAAAATAGGGCTGTTCTCACAATCGGAGCTCATAGATGTTGACAGGGTCACCACATTGACGAGACCTCAGATCAAGGGTCAATCTGCACCTGCGCATGGGGGCTCTGTGACGTCACAGGCGTTTGTGTGGGAAACAGAGTTTTGCCAGTCTGGGATTTGGAAGCGGGCCGAACGGACGATTTCTCTATGTAGTCTTCAACATGATTAGGGAAATTAAAATCCCTAAGAGAATACAGGCATGGGATTTCTTCCCCCCCCCCCTGCGAATGGCTAAGGACTTAAGCTAGGAATTAACTACGATAGAGTAGTAATTTGGTCTCTCTCTCTCTTAGCGTTGGTGAGGCGTCTCCAAGCGACAGAAATCTGACGCCTGAAACAAAACAGAATTAAAAGTTTAAAAGATTGTTTGTCTCGTGAATCGGTCATGAAGGTTTTGTTGCAGACACAGCGGACGGCAAGGTTCGCGGCGGAGGGAAAGAAGAAGGAATTCAACCACTGGACGACATCGAGACGGCGCCCCTCCGCGACGAAGAAATTAAAAGGTACGAGAAATTAAAAGGTATGCAACATATACATTTTTGGTGTTGGGAGTGACTAGTTGTTTAAGCGAGAACTGCCATGGCTCGTTCGGGACGGGTATACAAAATGAGAACTGCCATGGCTCGTTCGGGACAGGTATACAAAATGAGAACTGCCATGGCTCGTTCGGGACGGGTATACAAAATGAGAACTGCCATGGCTCGTTCGGGACGGGTATACAAAATGAGAACTGCCATGGCTCGTTTGGGACGGGTATACAAAATGAGAACTGCCATGGCTCGTTCGGGACGGGTATACAAAATGAGAACTGCCATGGCTCGTTCGGGACGGGTATACAAAATGAGAACTGCCATGGTTCGAAAATGTGTGAAAAAAGGTGATAAGGGACGTACGAAAATGAAATGCATATTATATAGATAAATAAAAAGTATATCTAATTGTTAACATTAACAAGAAACATAAACAATTCTTCCCTCCAGGAAGGATAAATTCTTTGCAATTTATTTATTTAAATATATTTAGCATGTATTATATTTAAAATAGTACCATCAATAGACATATATGTTATATTTTCATTTACCGGCGCGTGCATGAACCCTTATACACTTGTGTCGTCGAACCCATTTTTTTTTTTCACCTTTTTTACGGACTAAATTTTTTTCTGTATACAATTACCTTCCATGCCGCTAGAGAAATCAAGGTTGTTTGGAAAAATTTGTGATGGCCAAAAAGTGGGGGATCAGTTTACGTTAAATTTATATAGGAAACTGATCCCCCCTTCTAAACACTGATGTTTTTTAATAAGAAAATAGTTTATTACAAAGAGAAGAAAAGTTATAGAAAACATCAGAGAGACAGGTTATTTTTGTACGCATGAGAGAAAGAAATACGTGCAGATAGACGGATAGTGTGTTCTGCTACACCTAGTTACATTGTGCCCCCTCCCCTATTTTAGACAGCACCCTGGACACGTCTTACCTGCTTAAAGTCTCGCCAGTCAAGAGAAGAAAATCTTTGTCTGAAAGTCACATGGTTTTATCGACTTCCGTCTGGGGTCACCTCTTACCCTTAAGTGTCACTCAAAGTTATCCATTCAAACATGGTTCTCGTTATGTAGCACTGAATGGGTGACCCTTTGGGAAAACTAGGTTCTGTATGTAAAAAATAAATCTTTTCAAATTCAAATTAATCAATCGTATACAAGAACATACATGATTTTGGCATAAAATGATCCAAAGATGGTTGACATGCCGTAGAACCCAACAATAACAATCATAAGTTTTGAAATACTGAGATGGTGTTTCTGTAAGACAATGAAGAGTAGCAAAAATGAATCGTAGACGAGTCCATTGTGGGTGGGACGTCGAATAAGAAAGCGACTTGATAACTGTTAAAAAGGAGAACGTTCCGCAGTGCAAGCGAGACTTGAAAGGTGGCGGTTTCAGAAACGCAAAGAGTCAGAGCGCTTGGTGATCGGAGTATGGAAGTACCGGGGGAAAATGGGAGTTTACCGATGTTTATGGCACCGATGAAGCTTTATTGGCTATGGTACCCAAGCCCGTCTTGCTGTTAGGCTTTCGTTTCCGCTGACTAAAAATGCGACTGATAAGCAAGTTGGTACGGTGAAGGAATCCCCTGATTTGTATTTCATCAAACAAACAATTGGAAGTGCTTGTGGAACAATTGCTTCAGTTCACGCTCGGATAGACAATGCAGAGCAAATTGCTTTCCAATCGGATGTATATATGAACGAGTTTCTAGCGGAAACCAAGTCTGTGACCTCAGCAAGAAAAAGACTTTCATGAGACAAAAGTCTGTTAAAAGATTTTTATGTGTGTGCGTAATAAAGAAAAAGTGTGCGTAGCTTTGTATTTCTCGTCAGTCACTATTTGCTTGTCGTCAATGTAAATATATAAAAAAAATATATGTATTTATTTTTCAACGTGAATAATTCTTGGTCGGATTTGCACCGTGTTGATTTCGCGAGGCAAGAAAGCGTTTGGTCATCAATCAATCATGTGTAACACTACAAAAATGCTGAATTAATCCATCGACGTTTTCTTGGTGTAAATAGTGTTTTATTATTTTTTTTTTTATTATGAGTCTGACGCACGGACCAACAACTGCCTTTTATATAGACGTTCATTTTTATTTGTCTCCTTTCAGATATGCAGAAATACGTGATGGGAAAGCAAAAACTTGATGCTCAATTAAATGAGAACACTTTAGTAAAAGAAGTAAGTAAACGTTTCTTTTGTACGTGCGCAATTTCGTTATAATTCTTTGCTTATTCTTTATAATGAAAAAGGATGCATATTTTTTTGTTTTAAATATGTTCATTTTTAGAGTAGGAGGTCAAATTGTGGGGGGGGCAAATAAGGTATCAGTGGCGAGGATGGATGAAGCCGGTTCAATCCACCTCAAGGGGTGGATGCTGTTTAAAGTACAAGTATTGACTTATAGACTTTCCTGAAGATTCAGACGCTTCCTCACACACCTCCACGCAGCCTAGTTGTTAGTATCGATTCCCACCCCCCCATAATATAGAAAGACGGTCTGGAGGTCAAAGGTTTAACAGTAAACATCTAAAACCAAAATGATGGTATGCCATGGTATGTGACTCTGGACTTCAATCATTAAGAGATTCCAGTCGGTATTCTTGTTTGGTGTGCTAGAAGAATGTTAGACGCAATGCGATACCGTGAAATTTGGGCCTTTTTTTATTTTAGGGTGGCAACTTATTTTTAGGTTTTTTTCAACAATTGATTTTTTTTTATTTTTTTTATTTACAAAAAAAACAAAGATTTTTTTAAATTTTGGAAATGAAAAAAACATTTATCATTGTCTAGTTAAAGGACAACAACTTTTTGCTGCCAAAAGCCGTGGTCAGCCTTCAGACGACCAAACAGTTCAAGGCAGCGTTGGATGCATCATGGCCACTAATCTTTGGATAATTACCCCTCAGCAGAAGATGTGAGGGAGACTTGATTCTGGTGTAAAACAGCATCAACAGGAATTTAAATCTACTTTTCCAAGGAGTTTTTCACACCAGCATCGCCGTGGTCTCCACAGAGCCCAGCAAAAGATGTACTATAAGCGTTTTCGTCTCATCAGATGAAAGGCAGCATTCTCTGTTCGTGTTTCTGCTTCGTGGAACAGCCTAGCAGAGGTAGTGACAATGTTTATCATATCTAGGTTTGAAGTCGCCTCGAACAAAACATTCAGACGCTATATAGACGTACACATCGTCTAACTGTCCTTTCACATGGCTTGTTGCACATTGCTATTTTTTTGCTAATAAATTTGATTTGATTGAGTTACAGTGCGGAACAAATTTCATAATTTTTGATAGTACAGAACCATTTCAAGTATTAAATATTGGTAAAATGCAACGGATAGCTGTTTCTGTGTATTATTGGTTGGTTTGAGAGCTGGAGATTATGGACGACTGGAAAGCACCGGAATATTGGGAGAGAGTGACGTGCATGATGATGATTCGCATCGGATTCAAAAATTCAGAAATCTTAGCTGCAGCTCAGTGCTCCTTGGAGGCCGTAAGATGTGAGTGGGAGAATTGCGATAGAGATGTGGTAGCAGTGGCTAGCAGGAAGGATCCTGGCAGGCGTTTTGACGGTTTCCGCACAACAAAATTTATTGAGAAGCTGCAAAAAAAAAAAAGGTACGTCAAAATTCAGACACGGCAATGCGGAACTTGGAGCGAGAGAAATGCGTGTTGGATTGGCGACCGTGAAGAAAACTCAGAACGAGGATCTTCGCTACTCGTCTCGGAAGAGTCGAAATGGCCAACTACTCGCTGCCAAGGTCCAAGAGAATCACCTTACAAAAGCCAAGAAACTCCTCTACAAGGTCAAAAACTCACTCAGAACCAAGGATGCTTCGGTTCTTCTCAGGACCAATTACACAACATGTGGATGGTCTAAAGTCTACACAAAGTCCCACATGTCATGAACACTAAATTCCCTGAAACTTTGATGAACTTTCAGTGTATTTCCAGAGAAGACTGTCATGCTGTCCCACATATTCAAAAAGGAACTCCGATTCAATTCAGATGGTTATTTCGAGTTGTTGTCAACTGTTATCAATAATTGAGTGCAACAGGTGGTTACAGGAAGGCCATACATGTGGCAGCAGGACTCGGCTCTGTCACACCTCCGGGTTAACCCACAAGTGATTGTCTGAGTACTTTCGATTCTCCTGTTCTGCACTCATCTTCCTATACTGTCAAGATTTAATTTTCCTTCCCCTGAGGTCATCAGAACTAGGCCCGTCTTTAAGACTCACATTACACATCCATCATATCATTCTCATATTATTTCTCTCCATGCAACGCATGTCCTCAACTCTCACTAGCCACATTTCACTTCCATACATCATCACACTTCATACATATGCCTGATAAACTCTTTCCTTGGTCGACAGCACTAACTCTCTGTTGGTTAGTAACGGCATAAGTTTCCTGAATTTATTCCATCCAAGCGAATTGTCAGTGTGGCTAGAAATTACGATATAAACGGGTGGAAATCTTTTTCATTAATACATTACTCCCTCCCCCGTTACTTATATTTCGAATATGAATTTATTTATATTCATCATCATATTTGGTTTAATGTCCGTTTTACATGTTGGCATGTGTTGGACGGCTTTTAGAAATTAACTTCGAAACTAATCTATTTCTGGCCAGCTCTTTATTTATCCCTCTTTCTCTCAAGTCAATTTTTATCACTTCCTCCCATGTTTTCCTTGGCCTTCCCCCTACCAATCGACCCTGCTGCCTCAACTGTTCTAGCCAAGAATTTAGATTTACTGGTAGTTAAACTGGTGTGTAAAACAAGGAAAAATAAATATAATGAAACAATTTCTTATTAAATTTTTCTTTATTATTTTAATACAACGAAAAATTGCACACACTGCTTTATTTCTCAATACAAAGGATTGCCAGGTTTGGAATTAGGTGATTCTTTCTACTTGGTTGTCGTCTGCGAGATTGATGCTGGACAACTCCTTTGACTTACAAATATTTTTATAAGGATTCACCTGTTTTTGTGTCGGTCTGGAAGTTTATGCTTGCTTATAGTTAGGTCAGCTGGACCTCTCCTGGTCAATTGTCCACTTGGAAGTCTACGGTTACAGTCAAACCAAACACGTGATTGAAACATGCTGGCGCCAGCTGACATCGCTACAATGCATCTCTGCTGCTGCTGGTGATATTTATCTCCCTTTCACCGCAGGAAGATGTGACACAAGGTCGGAAGGTGGGATTGAAAAGTCAGCGTCCTAGAGGAAGTGCACTCTCACATACAAAAAATACCTAAGCAGCCCCGTCGGCATTCCTTCGGTGATTAGCAATAAACTAACCCCTTCTCAAAGGGTGAGAAGGCAAAGCCTAGGAGGGTGGACCTCCTAGAAGTGCACAGGACAAACCCACAGACCGGCGGAATCAAGACCCGAAGGCCAAGACGACACCGGTCTATAGGGTGCAGTATCCATCGGAACAGATACTACACTTTCTTCTTAGCCAAAAGGCTAAGATGTTATTTATCTACCTCCCACAGCGGTAAGATGTGACACAAGGTCGGGAATTTATTTAGGCTGGTGCATTCCTCGGAAACATTCATTTCTATATTAAATGAAAATTACATCCCTCGGAATGCACAACACCTTAGGCATAACGCCCGTTGTGAAAGGTGGGGTCGGTGGTCTTGGTGACATTTAAAGCCAGTGCCTGTCGGCATTCCCTGATAGGGGCGCCACAGGCGATAGCAATAAACTAATCCCGTCTCAAAAGGTGAGAAGGTAAAGGTGGACCTCCTAGAACTGCACAGAACCATATCTCAGACCGATAGAGCGGGACCAGAAGATGTCACAACAGCCCCCACCATCTGTCAGACTGATCGTTGAGGATGTATCCTCGACTGGTATGAAAAAAGACTGCTGTTGGTTAGTTGAAAAACAGGAGAAAAATTTTGTTACATAATGAGGGCTGTTATTTGAAGGGAAAAGTTTGAGTGGCACCTAGGGGTCAGAGGTTACTCCAAAAACGGAAATTAACGAAATCACGTGACTTCCGGACAAAGAGAATTCTGCCTCTTTCCTGGCGACATTTCATGCAAAGCAGACATGTAAAAGGCTCTGGCCCTGATCACTCACAATATAACTAAGTGTAACGAGACAATCTGTCTTTCTTTCTCACTCGCGCGCATGCAAGTTAGCTATCACTTTCTCTCTCTCTGGTTTCTTTATAACTGTTCTTTTCTGATTAATTCTACAGTTCAAAAGTAAATTCTCTATGCATCTTGCTTCTCTATTTATAGTTACATAATGAAAGGCATTAGTTGAATGAAAGATTGATTGTCGGATGGGAAGTCAGAATTTAACCTTTAGTTAACGGAAGTTGGTAAAACCATGTGACTTCTGGAAGGTGGGAGATCTTTCTCTTTTTGGCTGACAACATAAGCAAGCGGATCAAAACATGGTCGCGAGGGTGGGGCAGTCGTAGCCATTCCACAACGAACTCGGTGTAACGAGACGAGTGATCTGTCTTCTGTCACTTTCTCTGAAGGGCGGCCCACACTTGTTAAAGTTCAGAGATCCCTAACCTTGTTTGTGAATGTTCCAAGTTGTGTGTATTAATAAAACTCTGAAAAAAACCCTGAACATCAGTGTTCGAGTGATTGTATCCACTGACGATCGTGAACCTGGGTTCCCGACAATGACACGGTTGTATAAATCGTTTATATACACCACGGAAAACTGAAACTCATACAAATGCAGCCATTTTGAAATTGTCTACCCGTCAACATTTATTCCAGTAGTTTTTGTAAATGTTATTAAAAAATGAAAACATTTATTTCTTTGAGTTTTATCTTCAAATTTTTTTTTTATTTTTTTTAATTTTTTTTTTTAGGAACTGGATTATTTGGAGAAGGAATCCTGCGTCTTCAAAATGATTGGCCCAGTTTTGGTGAAGCAAGACCTGGAAGAAGCAAAGCAGAATGTGCAGAAAAGAATGGACTATATCGGCGGTGAACTGTGAGTAGAATGTTAGCCTTCTTGTCGCCCACTAGCTGAAGTACCCCGTCTATGCCGGAGCTTAAGTTATATGACCTTATGTTATATGACCTTATATTTATCTTCATATCACGTTCCCAGCTCGTGACAAGATCAAATTTCTACCTTTATCTGTTAAACCTGTAATTGCTCGTTTATTTCTGATCCAAACATTAACAAAAAACATAAACAATTCTTCGCTCCAGGAAGGATAAATTCTTTGCAATTTATTTATTTAAATAAATATATTTAGCATGTATTATATTTAAAATAGTATCATCAATAGACATAGATGTTATATTTTCATTTACCGGCGCGTGCATGAACCCTTATACACTCGTGTCGTTGAACCAATTTAAAAAATTTTTTTTTTACCTTTTTTACGGACTAAATTTTTTTTTCTGTATACAATTACCTATCATGCCGCTAGAGAAATCCGGGTTGTTTGGAAAAATTTGTGATAGTCAAAAAAAGGGGGATCAGTTTACGTTAAATTTATATAGGAAACTGATCCCCCCTTCTAAACACTGTTTTTAATAAGAAAATGGTTTATTACAAAGAGAAAAAAAGTTATAGAAAACATCAGAGAGACAGGTTATTTTTGTACGCATAAGAGAAAGAAAGACGTGCAGATAAACTGATAGTTTGTTCCGCTACATCGAGTTACATTGTGCCCCACCCTCCCCTATTTTAGACAGCACCCTGGACACGTCTTAGATCAAATTTCTACCTTAATCTGTTCAACCTGTAATTTCTCATTTATATCTGATCCAACCCTTAACATTTTTATATCATTTGAAAGAATGAAATAAGCTTTTGGAAGTATAGTTGAAGGGGGGGGGGTCTTCAAATTTGTACATTTTAATTTGCAGATAATAGTTTGCAGTATAGAGATGCATAAAATCTGAATGTATGTATCTTGACAAATAAGCATCTGTCGATCACAACGAGAGGACAGGTGTACACCAACTGTGTGAGGAGTGTTATGCTTTATGACTCTGAAACATGGGCTGCATCGGCGAGCACTCAAGAGACTGAAGTGTAACGAAAGAGCCATGATTAGATGGATCTGTCGTGTCAGTCCGGAAGACGGCACTCTCTTTGAGACTCTTCTCTCTAGGCTTGGTATACGGGAAATAACTGATATCCTTAAGCTGGGCAGGTTGAGATGGCTTGGTCATGTCGAGCGGAGCTTCAGCTGGATCTGCCGGGTCAGAAACATATCCATCGCATCAAGTCGGCAAACTGGAAGACCGAGGCTTTCTGGAGATGAACTGTGTAAACGTGACCGTGCAGCTCTGTGGATTACAAATTTAGATCCTCGTGACCGCCGAGCCTGAAGTGGAAGACTTTGATCAAGACTGACAGGCAGGTCTCACTCTCTTATAGAAGACTGTTCAAAGGCTTGTTCAAAAATAAATCGGATGATGATGAAGAGTTGGTAAGAAGTTCGACATTACAATAAGATAGTTTTGAAAGAAAGAATGTGATCTTTGTTTTATCATATACTAGAAGAATGCTTGTTCCAAGACGGGTAAAATTGATTTCTCAAACAGAACAGTTTTGCACCACTTTTATGTCCCCTTACGGAGATTAAAATCAAGATATAATAATACTAAACATTAATCTAAAATCTTTATTCCAATTTTGGTCAAAATCCATTACATGATTTTGATTCTAGAAAATGTCTAAAACGTAAAGCTTAATGGCTCTAAAGAAGAAATTAAAATTCAGGGAATCTTGCTTAAATTGTGTTTAATGACTATGGATCAAGTTTAATGTAAATCTGAAATATTTGAATTTCAAATGAGAGGATGTGTCCATATTATGCTCCCTAAAACCCTTTAAAATACTCCAAAGAAACTGAAATTTGGGGAATATATATTAATTAATATCTAATAATTATTATTAAAATTAAAAAAAAAAATTGGAGGTAGATGAATACCGCAAAGTGAAAAATGAGATTCTCACAGGATTCGAACCTGTGCAATCTGACGAGGGACCGCCTAACATGGGCGTCATCATGAACCACTTGACTAGCGAGCAATACGTCCAGAGAAAGACGACATTGTACATCCCCCAAATCTTTTCTTATACATTGTAACCATATCTCATTGCTGCATCAGGTGCTTTTTTGTTTTTTGTTGATGCTATTTTTTACGCAGATACAAGCGATTATTTTTCACTTTGTAGTATTCTTTGTTTATATCCAGCCCCGCAGATTAAATAATTGCTTGTTTAATAATATTGTTTATGCAAACAATAGCATCAACAAAAAAAAATCCCAGCTTAATACATGACATTGTATACTGTCAAAAGTATATTAGTGGGCAAGATCAAAGTGTAGTATCTGTTCCGATGGATACTGCACCCTATAGACCGGTATTTTTTTGGCCTTCGGGGCTTGATTTACGCTGGTCAATGGGTCTGTCCTGTGCTGTTTTAGGAGGTCCAACCTCCCAGGCTTTGCCTCCCCTCTTTGAGGAGGAGTAAGTTTATTGCTTACTGCCTGAGGCGTCCCTACCGGGGAATGCCGACGGGGCTGCCCAGGCAATTTTTAATAGCCAGAGTGCTGGCTTTTCAAACCCCACTTTCCTGACCCGATCTTGGGTCACATCTTACTTGTGGGAGTAAGATAAAAACTGGCCTTGTGCCTAACTCCTGGGGAGGAGTAAATACCATGTACATAAACATAGGATGTGTAACGTATGTGAGGAGATTTATATATAGATATATAGATATATATATATATATATATGTACACAGAAAACATGACTCTTAGAAAAGATAAGTTTAAAAAATTTTTTTTTTTTATTAAAAACGTTTCTTTGATAATAGAAATAATAACTCTGCCGACACAAAAAAAAAAAATTAAGGAAAAGCTTTTTAATGTACGTACCCGCGGCTGAAAGCATATATTGTACGCCAAAAATTACGTAAATTGATCAAGTAATTGTTTAAAAAAATTTTTTTTTTATATACAAAAGAAAATTATTTTTTTTAAGCGATTAATGGGAATTCGTAGGAATAGCTGTTATGTACAAAGCTGATTCTAAACTCTATTTCTGAAGAAATCACAAAAGTTGGAATTTTTTTAGTTATCTCCCTTAGTTTTCAAACACGGTGTCGATAGATCGACACTCGTCTTTTAGTCATTAAATTTGATTTTCTTTTCTAAAAAAAATAAAAACTGCTTTATCAATTTACGCGATTTTTTTTTTTTTGTATGATATATTCTTTCCGTTAAAGGTACATACATTATTTCCTTTTTTTTTTCTTGCACCAAATAAATATATTGTTTTGTAATTTTATTCATTAAACTCTCCTTCAGCTTTGATAACGATGTTTATCTAAGGTGTAAATCGCTTACATGATATGATCAGGTGGTCCGTGTTTATATTGGGCATTATTCTAATTCTGGAGACTTTTTAGGAATTATTTAGTGTTATTCGGCTGCTCATTAACCTCTTTCTTAAGTTATGCTCCATACATATTGGTCGAAAAATTTGAGATCTAGGAAGCTAGGAGACTAAATGTTAGGGATCATGTGATCATGAAAATGATATTAGATTTTAAAATTTGTTTAGGAGTTTATTAGCTCAGATTAAGCCATTTTCCTTTACCTTTTCTGATGTCAAACGACCTTTTACTTATCACATAAGACCTGTATCTGATTTCTTTAGAGAAAATAAATTAGATTGTTCCTTCTGGCACTGTTTTTTTTTTTTGTAATTGACCTCATGCATCTTCTAGGATTACCACCAACGGTGTGCTGTACTTGCCGGATAATTTCAGGTGTTTTAATGCTATCAGTGTGTCCAGAATGTCTCTTAGGTTTTGATAATGGTTGTATCTTTGCATCTTAAGCTGTGGCAGATCAATAGATCGATGAGACAAACGGGCATTGAAGGAAAGTGCTAGCCTGTTTAGTTACACCTTTTCTTTCTAGGTTCGTTCGGCTTACTCTCTCCTCTTCTTTCCTCTTCTTCCTTTTCTTTTTATTTCTTTCTTTCTTCTTGAAGAGGGGATCACCTTGCGGTCAGTTGCTCGTAAAAATAAGTTATAACAGATGTGGCCAAAGTGTGAACTCTCAAGAAAAGTGTTCACATGTTTTGAACAAGTGGGTGAGAAATAAACTTTTATAAAACCAGGGAATTATCGGAGTAAGATCAGTTTTCTTGGCGACAACGGAATAACTTGCCTCGCTATCAATGAAGACAGCAACAACAAAAACACCCGACTTGAAGTGCGAACCCCAGATCCACTTTTAAGCATGCCTGCTGTCTTCCCCACAATAACATGCATAACCAAGAAAACACACACGCACACACGCATATTAAACTTTAAGGACAAAGTTAACGCTCGTGTCGTTTCAAACATTTTCTATCCTGCACAAACTTTGTTATATTTTACATTTTTGTAAAATTGTTTATATATAAAAGCTTTATTTTTTTTTACTTTACAGTTTCTCTTTTTTATTAACAATATTATATTGTTAAAAGTTAGCACTCGCTAACTGGTGATCCTTGCCAATCATATATGTTGTTGTCGAATCGGTCTCAAATTTACCTACACAAAATTAATTGCTTAGTGGGGTGCTTGGTAATCCCTAAAGACACAACCGTCGTCTAAAATACCAGACCCCAAACAGGGAACCAAAGACATCCCCACAAAGCCTTTAACTCTTTGTAGAACTTTCTAAACGAAAGTTCGAGCAACTTTTAAAAATTCTTCTATTTCTAAATTGCGATATTCAGCTTTTATCGTCACGACAACCGTGTGCCTTTTTATTTGTTGTGTTATTATAAGAGCTGTCATTCGGAAATATAGAAAATATAAAGTCAAATAATATTCTTGCTATAGTAAAAATAACGGTGCTTCTTTAGTTTCGCTACGGCATGAAAATAAACAAAATAGTGTTAGAAACACATCCGATAAATGTCACCAATCATGGGAAAATGTAATGTTCTACCAATATTTTGTTTAATTTTCGTGTTTTTAGCGAGACAGTAATTTCAGCTATTTTTTTCCGTTCTAGCTGAACAGGTGGACACCAGGTTTGTTTTGAACAAAAAAACGCTTTAAAATAAGTTAAAACACAAATAAACTGATCAAGGTAGGTAGAATGTGGACGAAATTTTGAACGGAACCCTTTATTTAATCCACGAGGGTAGCATGCTCTCATTCCGTCAGCCATGACGAGGAGAAGTCTTCAGTAATTCGCAATTCTTTGTATCGCCCGTACCGAAGATTGAAACCTCAACCTTCAGATGACTATCACTTAGAACTATATCCACTGCGCCACGGGTCAAATTATCAATCCTCATCTCAAAAATTCAGAAACTTTCATCCAGTGTTTAGGAACAAAATGATCCCCTTTTACATTGATTCTCATGGGCTGAATTATTTTTGGTTTACAAGCACTTAGGAATGAATTAAGCTTTTCTTAGAACAAAGTGGAAGAGTTTGTTTACTTTCGGCACAAGCTATATTCATCTAATGATGGGCAAACAAGCTATATTCATCTAATGATGGGCAAACAAGCTATATTCATCTAATGATGGGCAAACAGCTGTAAATCACAGAATCGGCTTAGGTTGGTCTGCCTTCACAAGAAACAAAACCACCCGAACTTGTAAACGCATACCATACAAAATCAAAGCGAAAATCTACAACGCATATGTCCTTCCTGTAGTCTTATACGGACTTGAAAGTGTCAACTGAACTGTAAACTTATGTCAGGAAGTAGAAACTTCCCAAAGCCACATCATCATGCGCTTCATTACTGATCATAAACTACCTGATCATATCGGTATCGCAGAGTTACAAAAACTGACTGGCATCCCATCAATATCCTCTGTCATCAAATGTAAAGTCTTGAGATTGTTTGGTCACGTTAAGCGTTCCAGTGTAGGGCTATGCAAACTAGGAGTGTAAGGCATAATACAAGGAAGCCGATCGAACGATAGACAAAAGAAAAGATGGAGAGATAACGTTTGTGAATGGATAAACATAAACCAAGCGAACACTTTGGTGGACAAAGTTAGTTTTTGTAGGAAGGTCTTCCATCCCCCCCCCCCCTCTCTACATACAGCGTCTGGTATTCGCAAATGGTAACGCATCTGGTATTGACCAGGACTCAACGTCACTTAACTTTGTTGTTTTAACGAGTACCGGTGTGTCAACAATGAGATGAAAAAAAAAAAGATACGTTAAAAAAACAATGAAATTGCATTTAAAAAAATATTATTTAATAAAATAAGGAGAGTAGAAAATGGAAGACACTTAGCCATGTTAGTGCATATTCTGCAGCTAGTGGAGAAGACGTTTAATAATAATAATAAAAATTTTTTTTATCGAGCTTTGACTCCCATTATGTCCTCTCAGCAGGTTTGTGACAGGTGGTTCATTTTATAAAGAGAAGACAGGAATGTAGATTTCACTTTTTTATTTGACTTAATTCTAGCTATGTTTTTTTTTTTTGTTTTTTTAAATTTTTTTTTTTTTTTGCAGTTGGTTTGTCACGCTTAAGTTTGAAACATCATTTTCTGTGCTCAGATCGAATAAATGCATCTCAATAATTGATCCGGTCTTGTTTTCTTTTGCAGAAAACGCCATGAAAGCACGATCAAAGATTTGGAAAAGAAACAGGAATCTCACCGAGAAACCCTGAGCAAATTACAGCACCAATTTCAGCAAGCGCAGGTGAAGGCGGCTGTGAGGGCCTAAAAAGAACCCCCCCCCCCCTTAACTTTCAACAATGATGTATTTCTAACTTTGCCATTTTACTGTCAGCCTTTTTCTTTTTTTTTTTTTTTTTTTTTCAATTTTATTAAAATCGTTTTACTGATTTGAATTTTTGTTTGTTTGATTGTTTGTTTTTTTGCAGCTTTACGAAGAAACATGTTTTCCCATTTTGGTTTATTTTTTACAGCAAGTGCATCTAGATTAACTGCATGTTCCTGGCAAACCTCTGTGGGGGGGGGTAGCCGCCATCTGTGAGGGGGTGGTGGAAGAGCCTTGAAACCAGACGTCTGTCTGTTCGCTTGGATGTCGAACGCTCAAGAGAGAACATCGATCTCACTTTTCCGCTGCGTACTTCCTCCCATGACACAACTTCAATTATGCTGTAAAACAAAACAGCCAAACCAACCAATTTTTTGTGAACACCCAAGTAAACCCTAACCCTTTCATCTTTCTTTGTATAGATTCGAGAACAGTTTCAAATTATGGACCCGTGGCATCAGTGATAAAGTGTTGAGTATTGATTTACTCCTCTCCAGGAGTTAGGCACAAGGCCAGTTTTTATCTTACTCCCACAAGTAAGATGTGACCCAAGGTCGGGTCGGGAAAGTGGGGTTTAAAAATTGCCTGGGCAGCCCCGTCGGCATTCCCCGGTAGGGGCGCCTCAGGCAGTAAGCAATAAACTCACTCCTCCTCAAAGAGGGGAGGCGAAGCCTGGGAGGGTGGACCTCCTAGAACTGCACAGGACAGACCCATAGACCGGCGTAAATCAAGGCCCGGAGGCCAAGACAATACCAGTCTATGGGGTGCAGTATCCATCGGAACAGATACTACACTTTGATCTTAGCCAAAAGGCCAATGATCAGTTTAAGCAATAGTGTTTCCGAGGCTGAAGATGAATTCCTCAATTCAGCCGATACTAAGAATATAATTAAGAATTACTTAAGACTTCTATCTGGTCATGGCTG
The DNA here is from genome assembly GCA_963556195.1 of Sepiola atlantica. NCBI lineage: Eukaryota > Metazoa > Mollusca > Cephalopoda > Sepiida > Sepiolidae > Sepiola > Sepiola atlantica. The sequence goes on from OY744534.1 coordinate 78,886,727, forward strand.
ACGGAATGAGATTCTACCCCCCTCCCCCTCCCCCCGGATTAAATATTAAATAAAGAGTTATGTACAGATTCCAGAGTTCGACAAGACACACCTGAAGAAGGTAGGAGGTTACATCGGCTGATCCAAGATGAGAATGCGAACGATAGTCCAAATAATACAAATTATCAATCCTTATCTCAAAAATTCCCAAACCTATTTCTTTTTAATATTCAATTTTTTAATCTTCAGATGAAACTGAAGAGAATCACATAATTCTTCGAAGGATTATTAAATCATTATAGAAAAACAAATTTAAAAAAAAAAATATTTTCTTTATTCTTTTTTTTATTCAGCTAAAAAAAAATTCACTTTTAAATGTCTTGAAATTCAAAATGGCTGAAAGAAGTGTTCTCGTTTTATAAATTTGCAAGTTCATCATTATCATTGTCATAATTATCATTGTCATCATCATCATCTTACTTCCCTTGGTCAGGAGTTTCATGTCTTATGGCACCCTGCAATCTCAGTCTCTAATTTTAGCATTTTGAGGATTGATTCCGTTACATTTCTATTGTGTAAGATCCTTGTTGATAATTTGCATCCAAGTTTTCTTGGGTTGTCCAACTTTCTTCCGGCCTTTCACGTCAACGTCTCTGCATTTTCTTATGCAAGAGTTTCTCCTCTTCATATGGACAAACCAATTTAACTTTGGTATACTCAGCGTAGCCAACAGGGTATCAGAGCTGAGATGCCTGATCTGATCTGACTGGCATATCAGATGACAAGTTGAAATACAAATTCAAATGATGGAGGGACGATGATGATGGAGGGAGAATTTGTGCTTTCTAATACAGATTCCAAAAAAGAATACCTTTAAGAGAGAATTGGAGAAAAATCAGATGAGTTGAATCAAGAAAGCTTCAGTCCCTGTCCCATCGCCGCAATGTAGCATCCTTGTGCTTGTTTTACAAATACTTCAATGGATTATGCTCCGATGAATTGTCTACTCTGGTGCTCCTTCGACGTAAATTCACTAGACCAACTCGACAATCAACTAAATCCCATCCATTCACTGTGGAGGTCCCCAGATGCTGGAGAGCTTTCTACTCAAATAGCTTCTTTCCTCGTGCTGCTGGCCTCTGGAACTTCCTTCCTGACCTCTGTTTCCCCAACAGGACTGACATGCAGAAATTTAAAACTAATGTAAACAGACATCTCGCTGCGCAGATCCCAATTTAGGTTGACCCCCCCCAACTTTCTCCCCTATTCTTTCTTCTCAGTAGCGCCTTACGTCTACAGTGGCATCCTGCCTTGTTTGGGGTGAACTACGTTTAAAAAAAAAAAAAAAAAAAAAGTGAATGAAAATATTGATTGTGTCAGCACCAATAAATCATATGACCAGAGAATGTTCCATCCAAAATAGACATGATTGACCCGCTCTCTGAACAAAGCTTTGACTCTTAGCACACCCCACCCCACCCCCAACTGATGAATTTGTACATATATATTTTTTGTAAATAAAAATGTCAAACCATTGGGGATAATGTTAAATGGGTTTTATTCATAGAGTGAATGTGGTAGTTTGATTAATTGAAACTTGTTTCGAGAATAAACAAGAGGATGACACCCGAACTCCCACCCTACCCATTTTGGCCTTGTGCCACATCTTATTTTATAAAGAAAATTTTCAATACTATGAACTTTTTATGTAAAATTTTAAAGATAAAAAATTTTGAAGAGGATTTTATTTAAGTCCAGATTCTCAGTCCAGTAATGAATTACCAAAAAAATGCCTAAAATAGTTTTATTTTTATTGAAATTTTTATAATGCCCTTATTTTTATTTTTATAATGCCTTTATTTTTAGACAGATTATTATAAAACTTGACACTAAGACTGGAAATACACTGTTCTTTAATATAATGTTGTCATTTACACTGGACATAATATTGTCATCAAACAAATTCTTCGGGTTAATCTTAAAAGCAGGCATTTTGGAATTCATTTCTTTTTCTTCAGACTAACACACATGGAAAACAGTCGGCTAACCGTTATTAAAATGAAATACTGAAATAAGTATCAGTACCTGGATGTAAGTCTCACAAAAAAACTGGTAAGAGTTATTTCCCTTTCATTAGTCAGTTCTAAATAGATTTAAAGAAAGGGCTATTATTTCATGCTTTGTCGAGCGGATTGGGAATACAAACATTACTTCGAATGAATGCGGTGTAGGACGTTAAAAATTAAAGCGAATACGGTTGGCAACTCCGCAGACTTTGAGCTGAAAACGAGTACGTATATAAAGTGTGAATTTTACATAAATGATCGAAAAGCATTCTACTGAAATTTTGTTGGTGCTCACTGCTGAAGGTGGCGGATGTGATGATCGCAAAGAGATGACGTTATTGACATCAAACTATGAAAAAAAATGAAACCTTGTCGATGGAAATAAAAGACAAGTATAAACATTACATTAAAAGGGACAATAATACCTTGTCCGGAGGCCAAAGCTGCTAATGATGCCAGGCGTGGTAGTCTCGCCTTAGCAACCTAAAAACTGGTAATACTTAGTGACTTATGAGGACATGTAAAAATGTTAATAAAATATGGAGATCAGATCTCAAAGGACTTCAATAAAGCAGTATAATATTGGGCGCTCTTGTATAAGCAGTAACCGATCTGAGGGAGATAACTCTATTTTTCTGAGCCACCACTATTCCAAATTCGCTTATACTTTGGCAAGGGAGATAACTTTGTTTATTAATAAAAAACATGTTACGGTTTTGAAATGTGTTAAAATCCTAAACCCTAACCCGTTCAAAATAACTTTTAAGCACTTTTATTTACATGCCACAAATTGTATACACTTTATATAAACATAAAAAGAAAAGTTATTTTCTTTCATGCTGCGATAAACAAAGTTATCTCCCTTGCCAAAGTATAAGCGAATTCGGAATAGCAGCGGCTAAGAAAAATAGTTATCTCCCTCAGATCGGTTACTGCTTATACAAGAGCGCCTAATATTGTGGGCTTTTCCATCATAAGGAGGGTTTCATTTTTTGTTTTTTTAAATTCATTGATGATGCGTTGAAGTGGCTCCTATATAAAACCAGATTTCTATGATCGGGATGAATTAAATTTGTATGTTTTGATATCAACTCAAAATCGACGACATTAAACCCATTTTTCATCTTGTCTCGTCATGTTCGGCCAGAAAATATCTAACTTTTTTACATGTGGAAAGAACTCTATTGGCTCTCTTCATCATTATATTAAAAACGAGTCGTACTAAACTAACATAGCCTGAGATTCATTAATGTCATTTTAGTAAAAAAAAAAATTAATTAAAAAAAATAAGCTTAGAACTTATGGGAGATAACTCATTTTTATCTAAAAATTAAAATAGGAATTATCTCCCTTTTTGAGTTTTTTCGCACTCATTATTTAAAATTGTCTCCATTGCTGGAATAATTATTTTCGGAAAGAACTAAAGCGAATTACATGCAAGGAATAAATGGCTAGTCAGAATCAAATATCGAATTTTCTTATTGCTAGTTAGGTCCACCACAGACAATCCGACAATATAACTGCATATATTAGATAAAGAAGATTGAATCTTTCGAATGCTGTATGGTTTAGTGGAGATTAAAAAATTGATCCGTCTAAGTTGAGGAACAAACTTCTAATTATGAATGATAAGCACATCGGGAGGTAAAATCCTAGATCACCCTAAATGTTGATGCATCTTGTCCATAAATTAAGGATTGCTGCGTGAAAGACAGCGAAAGAAAAGAGATGTAAGAATATGACATCCGTTAACGGTTCATATCTGATCTTAACTTGAAGACATCTGATAACAAAGTCGGCAATTATATACGAAAGTCCGCATGAAAAAAAAAAAATGCTGTTTAAATTTTACTTTTTGCCCAGATGTCAACAGGAAAATATCAATGAGATTCTATTTTTTTTGTGCGTGATTACATGTCAACACTCTGGAAATGGCTGAAAATTTAAACAAAAAAACTAAGTTTAGAGCGGGGGTTTAACTTTACTATATAAATTTTTTTTTTTTTGTATTCGAAAATGGTCACCATTTTAAAATTAAATTAGAAGTATTTCCGGGTTACGAGTATATTTTAAATTTTCTTTTATTGTGTGAGGTAAACAGAAAGTTTATCTCCAGGTGAAAGATGTGCAAATTGAATGAGGGCCACGTGAAACATGAGTTTAGAGACCAAGTGATGGAGTGTTCAGTTATCAAATCAACTTCAGGAAGTGTGGAAGAAGTTGAAAGATAAACTATTGGCGGTAACAAATCAGACTTGTGGGTGGACGAAAGGGCCTTCATGACATAAGATGATATGGTGGTGGTAGAATGAGGAAGTTGAGAAGTTGCAACAAGCCGCGCGTGCGTGGTCCCCCTCTGTATGTGACTTGATGTGGCGAGTGTAAAATGCAATAAATTTGAGCAATTTAGGGCATTTTTGACCCCTATTGTACCCCCTGGGAGCGCGAACCAGAATTTTTCTGAGGTCAAGGATGCTCATTTTATATCCAGAACAATTGTCTCTACATTTTGGCCAAGTTTCAGAAAAATTGAATGGATGGATCAAACGTTATGGGAGAAAAGGGTCATTTTTTGCCATTTTGGGGGCTTTTGACCCCCTGGGGACGCGAACCAGATTTTTTCCAAGGTCAGCGATACTTATTTTCTATTAGGAACAATTGCCTCCACATTTTGGCCAAGTTTCAGAGAAATTGAATTCATGGATGAAAAGTTATGGGACAAAAAATGTAATATTTTGCCATTTCGGGGCCTTTTGACTCCCTGGGGAACTAACCAGATTTCTTTTCAAAAATTGGAGAATGTTATTTTCTAACCTGACAAAAGTTACAACTTCATGCAAAATTTCAGAGAAATTCAATGGATGTTTGCGGAGAAAAATCCGGACGGACGGACATGCCTCAAAACATAAGTTCCCCGATTTTATAAATCGGGGGACCAAAAATAAATGGGAATGAGCGGAGAAAAGGTTTAGTGAATACGGATATGTATCTCATGGCAAAGAGGACAGCAAGAATAGCAAACTACAAAACCAAGGTGGAGACTGATCAAGTTATGTGCATAATTTTGGTTATTCGGACTACATTTCTCATCTTGAGTGTTATCATCACAACGTTTCGGCCGCTGTAACTTCCATCCTTCTTCAGGTGTATCTCTTCGAACTCTGGACGGAATTTATTTAATCCACGGGGGTAGCATGCTCTTGTTCCATCAGCCATGACTGAGAGAAGTCTTCAGTAATTCGCAATTCTTCGTGTTGCCCGCACCGAGGATTGAACCTTCAACCTTCAGATTACTATCTACACAGTCAAACACATATTAATAGACTGTCAAGATCTGCAGCAAACCCGTAACAAGTATTACGACTCCCCAAATTTAAAACACTTGTTTGAAAATATAAATGTGACTCAAATTCTAGACTTCACCAAGGAAGTTGGATTATACCAAAGAATTTGATTGCAAGTTCATCTTTTCAAGTTTCATTGTCTCTGAAGACAATGTGAAATAATTCGAATTGCATTTTTATTTGGCATTACATAAACCATAGTTGGTTGCTATCTCGTAAAACAAACCAAACCAAACCAAACCAAACCAGATTGCTATCACTTGGAACTAAATTTAACTTAGTACTATATCTACTGTGCCTTGCGGACAGTTCTAGTATGAATTTTGGGAGCCTTAAACCTATTCTTGTTTTTCTATGTGTAGTCTTACTACAAAAAAACAAAAACAAGAATAGGTTTAAGGCTCTCAAAATTCATACTAGAACTGTCCGCAAGGTGCATTCGAAATGACAATGGAATGCTAACAACAAATGAACAGGACAAGATGGATGCTTTGAAATACTATCATGAGAGATTGTTGAATACTGCGTTTGCATGGGTTTGAGAAAATCTAGAAGGTGCAGAAGCAGTATCCGGTCCAGCTAGAAGAATCGAGAAAGAAAAGGTACGGGAAGCTGTGCGTAAAATGAAGAAGGGTAAAGTTAACGAACCGTCAGGTGTTGTTGCAGATATCTTGAAGGCATTGAGATGATCACAGACTTAAAAAGTCAGATCATAAAGGAAGAGGTTTTTCCGAAAGACTGGGATATTAGTACAATTGTGAACTCTTACAAAGGTAAAGGATGACCTCTAGATAGAGGTCATTACAGAGGCTTAAAGTTGATGTGTCAGGTCCTGAAAGTGGTTGAGAGTATAATTGAGTATTGATTTACTCCTCTCCAGGAGTTAGGCACAAGGCCAGTTTTTATCTTACTCCCACAAGTAAGATGTGACCCAAAGTCGGGTCGGGAAAGTGGGGTTTAAAAATTGCCTGGGCAGCCCCGTCGGCATTCCCCGGTAGGGGCGCCTCAGGCAGTAAGCAATAAACTTACTCCTCCCCAAAGAGGGGAGGCGAAGCCTGGGAGGGACAGACCCATAGATCGGCGTAAATACAGGCCCCGAAGGCCAAGACAATACCAGTCTATGGGGTGCAGTATCCATCGGAACAGATACTACACTTTGATCTTAGCCAAAAGGCCAAGAAGTAGCAGATAAGAATTCAGATGAACATAGATGAAATGCAGTTTGGTTTTATGCCTCGGTTAAGTACCACTGATGCTATATTAATCCTTAGACAAATGCAAGAGAAATATCTTGGTAAGAAGAAGAACCTGTCTTTTGCTTTTGTGGATTTGGAGAAAGCTTCGACAGAATGTCAAGAGATGCTCAAAGTCGTGTTAGAATTAATGGCACGTTTAGTAACAGCTTTAATGTTAAAACAGAACCACATACGGGTTCTTGAGGGGAGTTTGAATTACCTACTAGACAACATCCTCGAGTGTCTTCAGTATCTCTGTACAAAGGGTTTGTCAGGACAACCTGACATGAGGATATTTCCCCTACAAGTAAGCCCTAACCAAATATTCAAAATAACAGTGTTCAATGCCCAAATAAGATCAAGCACTTAGCTGGATACTCCACCAGACTAGATGAATTCTTGTCCTGGAATCCGGTAAGACCAAGAGACCACAATCAAGATATACTATAACATAGTTCACGGGTCAATTGGGGAGAGGAAAATTAATATTCTTAACTTCTTTACTAACTCAACGTTTGACAGGTAAAAGAGAGCATTAATGGAATATTCGAATATTTATGTATCTCATATAGAGATCAAGTGTTAGCCCCAGGTATTTCTGGGTTAGGGTTAGAGATAATTTTATGTTAAATTAATATAGTAAAGCTTCACTTTAAAGTCTAAACTATTTTTTATTTCAAATATTTGAGTTGAACTCTTTTGGTGTCTTTGAATATAGGACATTTTCAAAAAAATAGTCTTCAACATTTTCTTGAGTTCAAGGAAAGAGACAACATGGAAACTTACATAAACTAAGCCTAACCATTCTAAAGTCCAAAAAAATATTAAAAAATTCTAAAAATGTCACAAAGAGATTACCCTCCCTCAAATGTAAGGCTGATAGAAAGTGGACCTTGGGTTTACTTTCTATTAGCCTTGTAACTCTTGCTTTCCTTATTTTGTCCTTTAGTTCTCACATTCCATGAGCGATATCTCTGACAAAGGAGAAAGAATTGCTGTTGTCGGGGTCGAAATTTATCCATCAAACACTTATTGTTGGCTAGTTTTTGACCTTGAAGTAGTATTTTTTTTAGCTCCTTACATCAAATGGCTTCATGCTTTGTCTGGAGTGATTTCTATAAAAAAAAATTACTCATATATTTTACCTTTACATTAAAATAAAAATTATCTTCGTTTTTTGAGCTTTTTAAGTCATGATTTAAAAAAAAGTCTAAAATATATTTAATTTAAAAAATTTTGTTTTCACAGTGCATGGACATGTGATCAGACACACACATAAAAGGGGAGTTTGAATTACCTACTAGACACTATCCTCGAGTGTCTTCGGTCTCTCTGTACAAGAGTTTGTCAGGACAACCTGACATGAGGATACTTACCCCTACAAGTAAACCCTGATCAAATATTCAAAATTACATAGTATCCGCAGCACAAATAAGATCCCCTCATACGAGGAATAGTGCATCTTCTCCTAGTGATGTTACCTCAAGTAACACCACGTAGCTGGATACTCCACCAGACTAGATGAATTCTTGTCCTGGAATCCGGTAAGACCAACAGACCACAATAAAGATATACTATGACATACTGACTGGTCAGTTGGGGAGAGAAGAAATTTATTATTCTTAACTTTTTTACTGACTCAATGTTTGGGAAATAAAGGAGAATTTTAATAGAATATTTGGTTATCTATGTATCTCATATAGAGATCAAGTGTTAGCCCCAGGAAGGGCCCCTTGATTTCTGAGAACTTCGACCGAAGTAAAATGAATAAAAAAAGAGAGTTCTGTACTGAGTCCATTGCTTTTCGTTTGTTTCTTAGAAGTGTTGTCCAGAGCCCCTTGATTTCTGAGATCTTCGACTGAAGTAAAATTAAACATTAATAAAATAAAATCTCATTTTTATTTTCCAATTAACAGAAAAGGGACAAAGTCGTACCAGAATTCTTAAGAAGACAATAACTGCAGAGTTAGGCATATAGATAAAAAAAAAACCTGTCCCAGCGCCGCAATGTTGCATCCTTGTACTTGTTTTACAAATACTTCAATGGATTGTGCTCTGATGAACTAGCTACTCTAGTGCCCTCTCGACGCAAATACACAAGACGAACCTGACAATCAGCTAAATTTCATCCATTCACTGTGGAGGTCCCCAAGTGCCGGAGAGTCTTCTACTCCAACAGCTTCTTTCCTCGTGCTGCCGGCCTCTGGGACTCCCTCCCTGCTACCTGTTTCCCCGACTTTATCGACATGCAGAGGTTTAAAACTAATGTAAACAGACATCTCGCTGCACAGCTCTCAACTTAATATGACACCCAAAACCTACTCCCGAATTCTCAGTAGCCCCTTACGTCTACAGTGGCGACCTGCCTTGTTTGGAATGAAATATGATAGAACAAAAAAAACAAAAAAAACAAACAAATAAAAAACCTTTTTATTTTTATAGAACACTTTTATCTTACTCCCACAAGGTAAGATGTGACCCAAGGTCGGGTCGGGAAAGTGGGACTTGAAAAGCCAGCGCCCGAGAAGGTGAGCACTCTGGCCATTAAAAATTCCCTGGGCAGCTCCGTCGGCATCCCCCGGTAGGGGCGCCTCAAGCAGTAAGCAATAAACTTACTCCTCCCCAAAGAGGGGAGACAAAGCCTGGGAGGGTTGATCTCCTAGAACTGCACAGGACAAACCCACAGACCGGCGGAATCAAGCCCCGAAGGACAAGACGGCACCAGTCTATAGGGTGCAGTATCCATCAGAACAGATACTACACTTGTTTCTGAGCCAAAAGGCCAGGTAAGGAAACAGAAATTATGGCTAAAGACAAGTTTTTAATCTATTTCAATTCAAAGGTAGTTGTGACGTCATAAAGAATAAATGGTAGTTGCCAAAAGTTGTTGATGTAATGTTTTAGTTATCTCCCTTGCATAGGCTGCAATCATTTAGCGATCAGAGTGATCTCCCTTTGTATAGAATCCTTTGTATAAATAAATGTGTTCTTTATGAGTCTAGTGACTAAAGTGATAATAACATGTTTAGTCTCTTGTGTTCTTGCATTTGTTCAGTTTGTATCTATTCTTTCTGTTTCAGCTCGCAAGTTATATTTTACAGTTGACGCGTATGTTTGTTTGTTTGACTGCTGGCTGCTGCTGCTGCTGGCTCATGTCAAAGTTAAGAACTTATATGTTTCGGAATTTTTTAGATGAGGGTTGATAATTTGTATAATTTTGTATATTCGGACTACTGTTCTCATCTTGGGTGTTTTTATGACAAAACAGACTGAAATAATGATTTTGTATGATGAAAACTGTTGATGACAAAATTCAACAAACTTACTGAGCGTTATATAGATAGAAGAAGATTCATTTATAAATATATAAGTATATAAGTAGAATTTGGTATATTCGGACTACTGTTCTCATCTTGGGTGTTTTTATCACAACGTTTCGGCCTAAATAACCTCTGACCTTCTTCAGGTGTACTTTCTCAAACTCGGGAATCTTTCTGTTGAACTCGGGAATCTGGACGGAATTTCGAACAGAACCCTTTATTTAATCCACGGAGGTAGCATGCTTTCGTTCCATCTGCCATGACTGGGAAGAAGTCTTCAGTAATTCGCAATTCTTCGTATAGCCCGCACTTAGGATTGAACCTTCAACCTTCAGATGACTGTCACTTAGAACTGAATTATACTTAGTACTATATACACTGCGCCACGGGTCCTTGCGGACAATTCTAGTAAGAATTTTGGAAGCCTTAAACCTATTTTTGTTTTCGATCTAACTACTTATCGCTATAGATCACTACTTATCTATTATTTATAATTATAGGTTCCCATATTGTATGCCCAGAATGAAAATGCTTAAACTCCTTTCTGCGCATATGACTCGACGCACGCGTTCGCCTGAATTAATAAAAACATATAAAAACATTTTATGCCAATCAGATGCATTTCTCTGAATTTATCAAATTTGCTGTTTTGATCCATCCCGAATGCATAAAAAGCCAGATTTTTCCTCCAACAAAAATGTTTAACCCAAATTCACGACAGAGCTAACCTCGACCTTTCTCCAGCCTCTTCGCCCCTCTGTCGACAATGAGAAGGCTAAAAACGCATTTCTCCACTCACATACACATAGCCACTCTGACAATAATGCACACACTTACACAATGCATTAACTCTTTCACTGTTTGACGCATATGCCCACTAAAGGCGACATACACACACACACTGCTAGAATCCCCTTTCAATGTCGTCTGCTGATTTACACTGATTTAACCACTTTAATACTTCTAAAATTTCTCTTATTAATAACCTTCAATCTAATGAACATTTTATAATTGAGTGGGGAAGTTTTGATTACGGTTTTTCAGACCCATGTATAATTCATGGCTCTTAAATTATCGACTCAGGCTTTCTCAATATCTCAGCTAAAATGAATCACCATTGAAGAAGCAAAGACTCAAAATATGAGCAATTATTCTATGTTTTTCTATTTATGTAAACTTCCATTTCAAACATATATAAAATATATTTTTTGTGAATTTATGCTTTTGTACTCCTTAATTTGTTTGTGTTTATCATATAACAATTCTCTCGCTCTTTCACATTTGAGTATTACCTAAAACTGTTTTCTTTAAAAGTGTTTCTCTAAAACTAGTTATCCCCAAAGATCGGCCGCAAACTAGAACCCTAAAAAGGCTCTTCCAAACACTAATTTCGTCCCTGGTGACCCCAACCAAATGAATATTTATTGGAGTATTTTCTTTTACCATAACCAACTGAATCGGAATATGTAAAGTTTGTGAATGTATCTGTCGTAGTTTCTGAGTTTTAGCTGAACGCACAGACAGACAGACAGCTAGACGTAAATACAACTTTTCTTTATATGATAGATGGTCCCTGAGGAAGGTCCTAGCCTGTTCTTGATGATAAATTAAATGATTAGAACAATCGAAGGACAATGGTTCAAGAACTTACGGAAAACTTTGGTCTTTAAACAGTGACCATAACTCCTAATCTTAAAACAATATGCAAGATAAACAAATCGGAAAAATGGGTTTCACATGAACTTTATGAAACCCAGAAACTGTGTCATCTTGAACTTTTTCATAGCATATCTCTAAGGTTTTTGTGGCTAAGCTTCAAGAAGGTAGAATGGAGAAATGACTAGATTTCCTTGGCAAAAAAAACTGAGTCACTTTTTGTTTTGTGCCAAGATGGCTCCAAATTCAAATATTTAATTAATTTACTTTTGGACCAACCAGAAAATGTGGTTTACAAAACAGAAACTAGTTTGTTAGCAGGAATTCTTGTGGAGTCATTGAAGCAAAAATTCAAAGACATTGCTGCAGTTGTTAGCTGATCCTAACCTTACCGCCACCCTAACCATAACCCTAACCCTTACCGCAACACTTACCGCGACCCTAACCGCAACCCTAACCCTTACCGCAACCCTTACCGCAACCGTAACCCTTACCGCAACCCTAACCACAACCCTAACCACAACCCTAACCCTTACTGCAACCCTAACCCTAACCCTTACCGCAACCCTAACCCTTACCGCAACCCTAACCCTTACCGCAACCCTAACCGCAACCCTAACCCTTACCGCAACCCTTACCCTTACCGCAACCCTTACCCTTACCGCAACCCTAACCCTAACCCTTACCGCAACCCTAACCCTTACCGCAACCCTAACCGCAACCCTAACCCTTACCACAACCCTAACCCTTATCGCAACCCTTACCCTTACCGCAACCCTTACCCTTACCGCAACACTAACCACAACCCTAACCCTTACCACAACCCTAACCCTTACCGCAACTCTTACCCTTACCGCAACCCTTACCTTTACCGCAACCCTTACCCTTACCGCAACCCTTACCGCAACCCTAACCGCAACCCTAACCCTTACCGCAACCCTAACCCAAACTCCTAACCCTTATCCTAACCTTAACTCCTACCCCTTACCCCTAACCCTTTTCGGACCCTGTAGTAAGCTGATACCTCATATCGATAGTCGGCCAGCGGTGCTCTGAACCAACAATTACCCACTTACTAACTGGAGAACCGCAAACTTGTGTCAGAAAATACACACGGTGAGACATAGTGTAAGTATCAGTTTTAATACTCACATACTATTTTAGCGGCAGAACTATTACCTAACTGTTGTAGTTAAAAAGAAACTCAACTCTCTTTCCTTTAAGAAACATTGAAAAGAAATCAACTCCTATTCATTCAATGCGTTATGGTAATACCTTTTGTAGTATCATGTATATTCATCCTTACACATCCTTTACAAAAGGTTTTCCAGCATCCCTCATATCCCCTCTGGATGTTTCACCGATTAAATTTCCACATATTCCGAGCAACATACCTGCAAGAAAATGTCTAGCAAGAGAGAAGACATCATCGATTTATTTGTTTTCTAAACATTTCGATCGATACAGGATCTTGTCGTTATATGAATCTTTAGATAAGTCTTATTGATTCAAGTTGATCATATTTTCATTCAACAATCGCTGGTCTTATTTATTCCCACAACTTTTGATTTTGATTGCCAAAAATCGACATTTCATATATAACGATGCATAACGAAAATTGATCACGGTAAGGACAGGTGTTCCCTGGAGTCTGAGTGACAACAAGTCTCCCCAGATTTCTATCACTCTCTGCTGTAAATCCCATTGCGTTCTCGCAACGACTGCTTACTATTGAAATCTCGCTGATAACGCCCATTAGCATTCTTTGACATTTGAGTGACAATAGGCCTCTCCAGGATTCCAGTATTCTCCGTGCCGTTCCAGTGGAGGCCGGGATTGTTCTGTTCCTCCATGGCCTTTCCGTCATTCCTAGACCCTTTCACGACCATTTTGCACGGTAACAATCGATGTTGGCGCCATCACGTTTGGGTTTTGGTGTGAGGGAGGAGGCGAATGTAATGAGGAAAAATCTGTCACATGTTAGTTGAAGAAGAGAATTGCAAGCACACAGTAACACTCCTGCACTCAACAGATGAAGTGGAATGCACTGAATATGACAAACTGTTAACCCAATAGATTGTGGGGCATGTCCAGAGAAATCTCATGAAAAGCTTCAATCTTATTTGTGTTGTTTGTAATCTAAATGAATAAATGTAGAAGTTTTTTTCCATCTATCCTAACTTTATTCCATGAAAAATGCCATCATATGCCCTTAATAGGGTTAAGCATCATTAGTCAAGGCAACCCAGAGATCCAGAAAGTTCAATCATGAAATCATGTTATCCGTGTGTACGTACGTATCTCATCAACTATTTGATGGATTCAGCTGATTTTTGGCAGAGATAGAGGTTCTAGGGTCTAGTTGATGGCATTTTAATTTCAGTTTACCATATACCTTAGTTTTCCAGAAAATTCCAAAAAACCTTAAAAATTACCATTGTATTGAGGCATAGCCTTTACAAAAGTAGTGACATTCCATGATAAATGCCAGTATACTGAAGTCATCGCCCTTAATAGGGTTAAGATGAAAATTCATATACACTAAATGTACAAAAGCAAGGAAATTCTAAATTTTTTACACTTTTATTGTCATTAAGGGTATGACTACATATAAACCAAACCATTTCATTATCACATCACTACAGTATAAATCTCTATGCATGAGTGGATGAAGTGTGTGAGGTGCGCTGAATAAAAATTCCTACCAGTAAAATACATAGCTCTGTTGTGCTCGCATACCCTTAATGACAATAAAAGTGTAAAAGTTTGGGAATTTCCTTGCTTTTGCACATTTAGTGTATATGAATTTTCATCTTAACCCTATTAAGGGCATATGATTTCAGTATACTGGCATTTATCATGGAATGTCACTACTTTTGTAAAGGCTATGCCTCAATACAATGGTCATTTAAAAGGTTTTTTGGAATTTTCTGGAAAACTAAGGTATATGGTAAACTGAAATTAAAATGCCATCAACTAGACCCTGGAACCTTTATCTCTGCCAAAAATCAGCTGAATCCATCAAACAGTTGATGAGATACAGGGTGGCACATACGTACGTACGTTTGTATACACGGATAACATGATTTCATGATTGAACTTTCTGGATCTCTGGGTTGCCTTGACTAATGATGCTGAAATTCTACACACTTATAGAACCTATCAAATAAAAATTTTGTGCAAAGTTTTAACTAATTTGGTTTATTGGTTTTTGAGTTAGGATTGATGAAAGAAATGAAATTTCCAGCATAGGCCATTTGTGTAGTCTATTGAGGGATAGAGCGCTCTCGTGCTTCCCTTGATTTACATCAAAATTGACTAGGCTTATTTAATTCTAATGGTACAAGAATATTTTCAAATATCGTATTGATAGGAATCTCCAAACTCTCTCAAACAAATCTCGATATTGCTCATTTGCATATTTATTTATTTTTTATGTTTCTAATAAATTAATATTTTCTTATATATCTACTCTAGCAGTTTCAGTTTTTATTTTATTTATTTATGAATTTAAATGTAGAAGGTAGAATTAGATAGAACGTAATCTGATATTCGCGAATAATCATCGGAGTGTAAGGGAGCGGTTGTTAATTTTTTGCGTATTGCTTAATATTATGTAGTAAAATAATGCCAGACAAATACGAAATAACAATGGGTGCTTTATGAAAATTATACTGTGTTTATTAGTTCCCGGTGTCGATGAGTGTAGTCACAGTACATAATTGTTAGGGAGAAAAGTTTTTACTACCACCTATATGGAGTTGGTATTTCGGAGAGGTGTGGCGGCCGGGCCGAATGTAATATTCAGTGTTAGTTTGGAAAGAAGAATAAGAGATATACTAAAACACGCTCGAGTGAATAAGTGCAATGTAATTGTGAGTTCAGTAGCCCGTGATGCATGTGGTTATTTTCCTATACTCCGAGAAGGTACAGGGGAAAAATCGTCTCTACTTTATATATTAGATTATTTTTTACTTTCATTCACCCCAAACAAGGCAACTGCCACTGAGACATAAGAGGATACTGTTAATTAAGGGTCATACCTCCAGGGACATCCTAAGTGGGGATATGTGCAGCAAGATGTTTGTTCACATTATATTTGAACTTCTCAATGTTGCTACAGTCAGAGAAACAAGAGGCAGGGAGGGAATTCCAATGGCGAGCAGTCTGAGGAAAGAAGCTATTAGAGTAGAAAGCCCTCCGACATTTGGGAAACCTCTAGAATGAAGGAGTTGGAGTTTTCTGACTGACGGGTCGGTCGAGGGGGGGGGGCGCCAGTGCAGTAAGTTCTTCGGAGCACAGTCCATTGAAGTACTTGTAAAATATGCACAGGGATGCAACATTGCGACGATGGTACAGGGCTGAAACTTGCTAGATAGTGTAGATTAGACCCTCTTTTTTAGACCCTCTCTAAGAAGGAGTGGCTAGTGGTTTGTGCATAAACTTGCTGAAAAGAAAAGTTTTGAATTTTTATTTTAAATAATTTCTTTTACAAAAATAAGTAATCAAATAGGTGTTTTTTTTTTCTGAAACATCGAAATATGAATTTTTCGACCAATCATAATGCTGTCGGAGATATTAAAAAAATCCATTTGGCTAGGATCAACGTGTAGTATCTGTTCCGATGGATACTACACCCTATAGATCGGTACCGTCTTAGCTTTCGGGCCTTGATTTCGCCGGGTAGGAGTATTGTCCTGTCCAGTTCTAAGAGGTCTACCCTCCCAGGCTTTGCCTTCTCACCCTTTGACGGGGCTTCTAGGGCATTTTTTGTAGGCCAGAGTGCTCATCTTCTCGGGCGCTGGCTTTCCAATCCCACCTTCCGACCTTGTGTCACATCTTGCCGCTGTGGGAGGGAAGTATATATAAAAAACAAAAATAAAAAAAATCCATTTTTATTTCATATTTAATTTTCATTTAAAAAAAAAAAAAAGTTACCAGCAAGTTTTAATTATGAAGTTTTACATGAAAAAGATTTTTACTTAAAAAAAAATTATGACCGGAGAGACAGTCTATTGATTGCTGTTGTGAATTCGGAATAGCGGCACGCTGACTACGGGTCACTTCTTTTTCTGATACGCCAATATTTCATCCGATAGTTCCCAACATTTCTACTTTCATCCCCTTTTTTACCATTCTTTCTGAATTCATCTAATTCTATTTTAAAGTGTGCTCTGCTATTAACGTTCTTAATCTGATCTCGTGTGGTTTGGACATGTTTTCCGGCTACCACACTCCAGCTATGCAAAGAAATCATACCAAAAAGATTTCATTCAAGGAATATAAAAAGGACGACCACCAAAGAGATGGGCCGATCAGATAAGAGTTGAGATTGGCATGCTGCTCTTGACAGCTGAAAGATTGACCTAAGACTGTGATAAGTGAGTGAATTTTGTTTGCAAGCATGTGGCGAAGCTGTTGGGATTTTTCCCGTTAGAATGAAGGACGAAGACTGTAGTCCGCTGGAAGAAAAGTTGGTGGCATATAAACGTGACTAGACAAGAACAGAGATAACAAACAACGTGGGTAGATAAAGAAAGGATATTTATAAGGATAAAAAAGAGAAGAAAGAAAGAGAATGTTGCATGCAAAAGAGGCGCCTTTGCGGACTCACTGAAAATGCCAGTTGTCTTGTAACAGGATTCCTTCTGGGGACAAGGCTGTGAAGAATAGTTCAGAACATCAAGATGGCTTCGTGCGTATTATATACGCTAAAAAAAGCATTTGCCCGCTTGCACCTGCCGCAGTAGAGGAGAATGATGTTGACAGTAGCGAAGGCTGGAGAGAAGAGACCGATATTTTCAAAATAGGCGCTCTCCTGGGTTTTCTGCAGAGATTGAAGCAGTGGTCTGTGATTGGCTGATTTTCATCCAACCACAGGGCACTTAGAATTCACTGCGCTTAATAATAATTCCAATGAATCTCTTTGGAGTATGTACGTAATGTGTACATCAATTTGATCTGCCAACTTGTGTCAAGAAAACGAATGCGTTATCGAGTTAAAACTATTCAATTAACGTGCTGCTATCTTCTGTAGTAAAAATACTCGACGTCACTTGAATCGTTCGTTTTTTTCCCCCCAAATAATTTTGGCGTTTTTTCTTTCTTTGAAAAAGTGGTCAGTTGAAAATTCCTATTCCAGAATATATTTTAATTTTTATTTTAAATTAGCGACACACACCAGGCGTTGTCTTTCTGGAGATATATTGCTGGTTGGAAATAGTTTCAAATATAGTCATGTTTACAATTTTTGCTGTGAAAGAACAGTTAAAAATAACATTTTGAATATGAGGTTAAGTAATTAAAAGTAAACTCTTAACGCAGTGGTGTTTTCTTAAAAACCGCGTACTTGTTGACACTCTATTTCTGTAAAAAAGAAAATTGCTTCAACAAATCGAAGCTAATTAGTTTCTATTTAAAAAAAATAATCATATTTCACACCAAACAAGGCAGACCGCCACTGTAGACGTAAGAGACTACTAATAATTAGGGTGTAAGTTTTTTTTTTTTTGGGGGGGGGGGTCATCCTAAGTTAGGAGCTGCGCAGCGAGATGCCTGTTTTGACTTGACTTGGTCCCTTAACCCCCTCCTGGGTCGTAGGGGCGCTGCACCAATGAACTCCACACCAGCTGTCTCCACTTCTGACGGTCATGGGCAATGGACTGGGTTGTAGCGAAGTTGTAGCCCGTCCACTCTTTGATGTTGTCCGTCCATCTTTTGTGTTGTCTACCTCTCCTTCTCTTGCACTGCTCCCTGCAGGATGGTTTTGGAGAGACCACTGCCCCTTGTCACGTGACCATACCATCCAAGCTTTCTTTTTCTTACAGTTGTCAGCAAAACTAACTGTATGCCTGTTTACATTATAGTTAACTTTCTGCATGTCGGTACAGTCGGGGAAACAGGGAGCAGGGAAGGCGTTCCGAAGGCCGGCAAACACGAGGAAGGCTCTCCGGCATCTGGGGACCTCCACAGTGAATGGATGGGACTTGTGCTGATTGTCGGGTTGGTCTAAATTAGTTTAAAATACAAATGAAAATAATTATTTAAATGTTTAAACAATTTTTTAAAGTACATTCTTCACTGAGATATTCTTTTTTTGATATTGATTTTGTTTTATGAAACGAAGAAAATCGAATTTCGAAACATGAATTTTGTTTCTTTACCTTCTAATATAATTCAGTTATTTTATGAACCTAATCGATAATTGTATTTTATGAACCTAATCGATAATTGTATTTTATGAACCTAATCGATAATTGTATTTTATTAACCTAATCGATAATTGTATTTTATTAACCTAATCGATAATTGTATTTTATTAACCTAATCGATAATTGTATTTTATTAACCTAATCGATAATTGTATTTTATTAACCTAATCGATAATTGTATTTTATTAACCTAATCGATAATTGTACAGAAAAAAAGGATGATCGTCCATTTCTAACATTTAGAACAACTTTATTAAGTCATCTTCGTGGAAGTGAAAGGAAAAGGGAATGAAAGTGAAAGTGAAAGTGAAAGTGTTAGTAAATGAACGTGTCGATGAGTACGGACGACGACACGCGGTTAGAGAGTTCATTACGTATGCATATCCCGTATGCTGCGAAGATGTTTGTATGCGATAGTCCTTACGTACGCAAGTGTTGAAATCAGGCCGTGTCCATGTCGGTATGTGTGCGTGCGTTACATTGAGTCCACGTGTGTGCGGCCGTAGTCATGTGGGATCCATAAATTTTAATGTTTGTTCTTTCTTTGGCGGCTACGGTACGGTTTCGGTGGCACCTTCCTAAATGGTAAAGTTTACAAAAAAAAAAAAAAAAAAAAAAAAATTAATAATAATGTACCAACGTTACTCATATTGTTGCCTTTTGGCTAAGATCAAAGTGTAGTATCTGTTCTGATGGATACTACACCCCATAGACTGGTATTGTCTTGGCCTTCGGGGCTTGATTTACGCCGATTAATGGGTCTGTCTTGTGCAGTTCTAGGAGGTCCATCCCCCCAGGCTTCGCCTCCCCTCTTTGGGGAGGAGTAAGTTTATTGCTTACTGCCTGAGGCGCCCCTACCGGGAATGCCGACGGGGCTGCCCAGGCATTTTTTAAACCCCACTTTCCCGACCCGACCTTGGGTCACATCTTACTTGTGGGAGTAAGATAAAAACTGGCCTTGTGCCTAACTCCTGGAGAGGAGTAAATCAATACTCATATTGTTGCCTCGGATACCCATTCCATAATTGATAATGATAAGTTCAATAGTTTAAGATTTTACAACGCATGTATTTATCTTCCTCCCACAGCGGTAAGATGTGACACAAGGCCGGGAAAGTGGGATTTGAAAAGCCAGCACCCTTGAGAATGAAGAGCGCTCTGACCTATAAAAAAATGCCTGGGCATCCCCGTCGGCATTCCCCGGTAGGAGCGCCACAAGCGATTAGCAATAAATTAACCCTTTCTCAAAGGGGGAGAATTTATTTAGGCTGGTGTATTCCTCGGAAACATTAATTTCTATATTAAATGAAAATTACATCCCTCGGAATGCACCACACCTTAGACACCGTTGTGGAAGGGGGAAAGGTGGGGGTCTTTGTGACATTTAAAGCCAGCGCCTGTCGACACTCCCCGGTAGGGGCGCCTCAGGCGATTAGCAATAAACTAACCCCTTCTCAAAGGGTGAGAAGGCAAAGCCTGCATAGGACAAACCCACAGACCGGCGGAATCAAGGCCCGAAGGCCAAGACGGTACCGGTCTATAGGGTGTAGTATCCATCGGAACAGATACTACACTTTGATCTTAGCCAAAAGGCCAAATTGACGCTCATACACGCGCACCGACCCTTTTAAAATATATTATATAATATAACTCATAATTCTTTTCTACTATCCCTATATATATATATATATATATATATATATATATATATATATATATATATATATATATATATATATATATAGTTCCTAGACTGAAGATTGCGTTAGCATGAAACATCGATGTCTCTAGGTATTTAAATAATTAATATTTATTTTATTAAAATATTATTGTATATATATATATATATATATATATATATATATATATATATATATATACAGGGTGGCGCAAAAGTCACGCATTAGTTTGAATCAGTAACAACTTTCACATTTAATCAAATTTTCTCCTTATTTTTCAAAATATTACAGATATAAACATTGATAATTTATCTTGGAAAAATATAGCACTGAACAACGAACCAAAATTATTGAACTTTACTTCGGAAACCATCGTTCAATAACCTTAACCCAAAGAGCCTATCGTCGGCATTATAATGTCAGACAATCTCCCAGTCAGACCACAATTGATCATCTTGTGGCCCGATTTCGGCAGCAGGGTTCAGTCAGTGATCTTCCACGATCTGGCAGACCACGTTCAGTACGGACAGCGGAAAATGTAGCACTCGTTGAGGATAGCATTGCTGAAAATCCAGACACCTTAACTCGAAGACGAGCCACTCAGATTGGGATGTCCAGAAGGTCACTTCAAAGAATTTTGCGTGAATTGCATCTGTTTCCATACAAAATTCAATTGGTACAGGCATTACAACCCACAGATTTGCAATTACGCGTAACTTATACTGTTCACATTCAGCAATTAGCCAGAGAACAAAATGAGTTCATCCATGATAATGAGCGACGAACCCCATTTTCATCTGAACGGGTTCATAAATAAGCAAAACTGCAGAATATGAGCCATTGAAAATCCAAGAACCGTTCATCAGCGTGAATTACATACACTTAAATGTACCGTATGGTGTGGTGTTACCTCGGAAAGAGTGATCGGTCCATATTTCTTTGAAGACGAAGAAGGTGTCGCGGTGACGATAACTGCACAGCGATATCGACAAATGATTGAAATTTTTTAAAGGCCAGCTGTTCAAGACAACCCAGCATGTGGTTCCAACGAGATGGAGCTACTGCCTTACAAAGTATGGCGCTCTTAAGGGGATTGTTTGGCGAGCGCTTAATTAGCAGATTTTCTGATTTTAACTGGCCTTCACGTTCACCGGATTTAACAGCCCCTGACTTTTTCCTTTGTGGTTATCTCAAGGTAAGGGTGAACACGCTTACAACGATTCAAGAGCTTAAAAACAATATCAGACATGAACTCCAAGAACTAGAGCCAGTTATTCTAAGGACTGTAATGGAAAATGCCCTAACTAGAGCCCGTCTTTGTGAGACCGAAAATGGTGCCCATTTAAAGGATATTTTTAAAACCTACTGCAACAAAATTACCAAGTAAATGTATTATTTATCAGAAAAGCCTAGTAAATTACTTGAAATGTTGTAGTTTCTATCACCTAAACAAACCAATGCGCGACTTTTGCACCACCCTGTATATATATCTTACTATCGCTGATTTAAACTTTTGCCGCTTGCCAGAGTCGGTCTGTGTTTAAAAAAAACCTAGACTGATTTTTTGACACGTCCCATCGCATGTATCTTCTTTCCCCACTTCTGACTCGATTGTAAATGACCTCATTTTTACCCCTATCTATCTATCTATCTATCTATCTATCTATCTATCTATCTATCTATCTATCTATCTATCTTTTTATTCTACCCTTTTTATTATATCTCTCTCTTTTTACTTTTTATTTTATTTTATTTTATATTTTATATTTTATATATTATCCTTTATATTAATATTTTTTATTTATTTTTTATTTTTATTTTGATTTTGATTTTAGATTTTGATTCTTAACGGTCCCAACCACGTGACTTTCCAAATTAAAAGAAATTAAATTTCTTTTCTTTTTTCTCCATTTCATTCTTTCCAAATATGATCTAAGGTTAAGATCGGATTCTAACTCTGCCTGATGAGATCTCAGTTTATAATAGCTGTTGATCGATAACATCGACATGCCAGTGTCGCAGATTTTGTACATGTCTGTGTAAATAAAAATAATCATATATAACAGCTCTATTTGATATTGAGCACTTTTTATAAACCCGGTTGAAATTCTTTGGATTACTACCCTGTGGATGTTTTACCTGGATTATTATCATTATTATATTGGCTCCATTACTGTTGAGCACTTTCTAAACCGTGGATTATTAATTCGCATACATGGAAAAAACAATTTTAATACCTCCTTAAAAACATTCCGACTACCAGCATACGGCACTACCTTCTTATACTTATTATGAAGATGGAAGAACTCTTGAAAAGGATGAAATGGAAAGCTAGCTTTTTCCTGGAAAGACCTACATGCAATGGATCTAGAGTTTACTACGAATTTAAAAACCAAGACACTGCCCCCCACGCGTTGAACAACTCGACGGGTTTGAAATGGATTTAATGAATATAGTTAGGGACATCACATTCCACCACACAAAAAAAAAACATATCAGAAAAAAACTAGACAAAATAGTTTAGGAAATTAATGGTTCAAAATATATACTAACTAAAGCTGATAAAACTCAAAACTTTTATGAACTAACCACACAAGAATACTATAAATTAATTGACAATAACATCACAAAAAAATACAAAAAATCTAACGGAAATTTAGTTCATAATATCAACATTAACAGTAAGGTAATTACCGATAAACTTAAGATTAGCGATAGAATAGGTAAATTAAGAGAAAAAGAAGCATATATCCTTCTCAAAGACCATAAACCTGACGTCCAAACTAAACCAGCCACTAGACTTATTAACCCCACAAGACAAGAAATTGGGAAAATCAGTAAAAAAATATTAGAAAGAGTAAATAAAAAAATAAAAACATTTTATAATCTAAAGCAGTGGGTAAACACAACATAAACCATAAATTGGTTTTGTAACATAATAAATAAAGCCACTGCTCGTTCATCCAGTTTGACATCATAAATTATTACCCCTCCATATCAAAAGAACTTTTTGAAAATGTTATGTATTTTGCCATTCTCCTCTCTGATATTTCCGAAGACGAAATCAATATCATTCTAAAATGTAGAAATACAGTACTAATTTGTAAACAAGAACAGTGGACAAAAAGCAATCAATTTGGATCTTTTGATATCTCTATGGGCTCTCTGGACTCAGCAGAAGTCACTGATCTAGTTGGTCTCTACATATACAACCTTACTAAAGACATTAACATAGAAGACATAGGCTTATATAGGGATGATGGATTGTTGGTGATTAAAAACTCAAATAGGCAAAAGTGTGAAAGAACAAACAAAATTATCCTTAGAGAAATGAAAAGATTAAATCTTAAAGTGGAAATAACATCTAATATTAAACTAGTTAACTTCTTAGATGTAACATTTAACTTAAATAAAGAAACGTTTGAACCTTACACTAAAGATAATGCCAATCCAATTTATGTCCACCCACTCTCTAACCACACAAAAACAAAAATCCAACATATCCCCAAATCAATTGAAAATAGAATCAGCAATAAATCATCTAATGAAGCAATCTTTAACATCCATAAGGCCTTTTACAATGAAGCACTAAAAGAGAGTGGATACAAACACACTCAAATTAAATTCACCAAACCTACAGCTCCCAACAACAAACACAAAAATAGAAGTAGAAAAATTATCTGGTTTACACCCCCATTTAATCACATGGTTAAAACTAAAGTCAGTAAAAGATTCCCAGATTTAATTTACCTACACTTTCCTCCTAATAATATACTACATAAAACTTTTAATAAAAATACCCTCAAATTAAGCTATAGCTGTGGAGAAAATTTAGAAAAATAATAAAAAACATAACAATAAAATTCTAAATGGTAGCAAAACTACTGAAAGAAAAACAACAAAAACTAAGGCGTGCAACTGCACAAACAAAACAGAATGCCCCTTACAACAAA
Source organism: Sepiola atlantica (assembly GCA_963556195.1). Classification (NCBI taxonomy): domain Eukaryota; kingdom Metazoa; phylum Mollusca; class Cephalopoda; order Sepiida; family Sepiolidae; genus Sepiola; species Sepiola atlantica. Next base: position 78,911,170 of record OY744534.1, read on the forward strand.
ATTGCCAAATAACTTAACTAACTAAAGAAAATCCAACCCTGAAAAAAATACTATATAGGTATGGCTGGTAATACCTTCAAAGAAAGATATACCGGCCATAAATGCTCATTCAATAATTCTATCTACCAAAAAAGTACCTCACTCTCTATATACTACTGAGAATTAACCCACAATAATCAATCACCAACAGTGACTTGGAACACTATTAGAAAAACCAGCACCTGCAGTTCCCTGAACTCACCATGTTACCTTTGCCTAACTGAAAAACTTGAGATAGTTAGATTTAGTGATAGAGGCAAACTTCTAAACAAAAAACAAGAAACCTCAATTAACTGTAGGCACAATAGATCACACCTTCTCAGTAATTCACATATAACCCCTCAAGCTAATATTACCTTTAGAAAAACAAAAACAATTTTTTTTATACCTATCTACTAACAGTAATTTGGCAACATAACTATCATTTTATACCATATTCTATACTATACTTGATATAATTATTATATTCAATATTCTATTTAATGGGAATCATAATTAGAGCCCATCACTAAGTATTGCCATCTAAACCATTATTACCAATTGCATAGGAATATGTATATATATATGTATATGTATATGTTTGTGTGTGTGTAGGTGTATGTATGTATATATGTATATGTGTATATGTATATATATATGCATATGTGTGCAGGTGTATATATATCATTATTATTATCATTATTATTATAATTATTATTATTATTATTGTGTGTGTAGGTGTATGTATATATGTATATGTGTATATGTATATATATATGCATATGTGTGCAGGTGTATATATATCATTATTATTATCATTATTATTATTATTATTATTATTGTGTGTAGGTGTATGTATGTATATATGTATATGTGTATATGTATATATATATATGCATATGTGTGCAGGTGTATATATATCATTATTATTATCATTATTATTATTATTGTCATTATTTTAATTAATTTTTATTGTTATTATTATTATTTTTATTTTTTTAATTATTATATTTTATTATTATTTTATTTATTTATTTACTATCATTACTACTTTTATCTACCATTATATCTATTATTACCATAACCACCTTTACTATTATTATTAGTTTTATAAATTAATATTATTATTATTATTACTATTATTAATACTACTATTATTCTTATTATTATCATTATCATTATTATTATAATAATTATTAAGATTATTATGGTTACCTTTGTTATTTTATTTTATTTTATTATATTATATTATATTTTATTTTATTTTATTTTATATTTTATATTTTATATTTTATATTAATACTTTTTTTTAAATTTTGATTTTGATTTTGATTTTGATTTTGAGATTTTTATTCTTAACGGTCCTAACCACGTGACTTTCCAAATTTTAAAATTTTAAATTTCTTTCCTTTTTTTCTCCATTTAATTATTTCCAAATATGATCTAAGGTTAAGATCGGATTCTAACTCTGCCTGATGAAATCTCAGTTTCTAATAGCTGTTGATCGATAACATCGACATGCCAGTGTCGCAGATTTTGTACATGTCTGTGTAAATAAAAATAATATATCATATATATATATATATATATATATATATATATATATATATATATATATATATATATATATATAAAGTCAGTTCATATTATATTCCAATAACCATGGTTTTATTTTATTATTTTTATTTTTTCACATTTCCAAAAAACATAATATTTCTGTGAGATATATTATTTACGGTCCGTTTCATTTGTCTTGTGCCAAACAACGTTTTTATGTCAATATCGTCTCTGCAACATTACAAAATCACCAGAAAAAATTCACAAAGAGTAAAAAGTTCTTGGATTAAAGTGTCTTGAAAAAACCTACACTATACAGTGGTTCATTTTTGGGTGAAAACAAACAGAAAACAAATAAAAAGAAATTGAGCTGAATCTTTTAAGGAGACTACAAAGTAAAAGGGACTGATAGTATATGCTAATACATATATTGTCATTAATAATTATATATATATATATATATATATATATATATATATATATATATATATATATATATATATATATATATATATATACAGGGTGCGTCAGGTATATGAGAACATATTTTCCATTTTATTAAATGATAAAAAAAATCAAACAAAAATATTCTTAATCAAAAACAATTATATAAACATGTAAGCTAAGGTATTGTTTAATAATTTCATTCAATGAAATTCCCCTCTACTTCAATGACAGCTTCGATTCGAGACCTAAACCGACTGCAAGCGCGCTTGAGATGATCCTCATCTATGTTGTCCATCACTCTGACAATGGATGCTTTTAGAGAATCTTTAGTGTTGTGGGGGTGTTTATTAACATCTCTCTCCACGACGCCCCACACATAATAATCCAATGGATTCAGGTCTGGAGAGTTTGGAGGCCACAAGTTTGGAGTGATGTGATCATAAAAATGATCCGCCAACCATTCCTGAGTGTTTTGAGCCTTATGTGCTGGTGCAGAGTCTTGTTGAAAGATGTAGGGCCTTCCATTTGTTACTCTATCGATCCAGGGCTTAACAACAGTATCCAAGACTTCAATGTAAGCAGCAGAAGTGACTCTTAGTCCTTGCCGAAAGAAGTGTGGTGGCATCACATGTCCTTCGTTGCTAACAACCCCCAAAACCATAACAGTTGCAGGAAATTTTGTATGCATGACTGTTGGAACTTCGGAAGGGTCATTAAACAGCCATCTGTCATTCCTTCTGTTTACCTTTTGATCTTGATCAAAGTTTTTCTCATCTGAGAAAAACCAAAGCATGCCTTGCTCAACAGGATGTTTCAGTTTGTTTAACAGCCTCTTGGATCTTATCAAACGATTCTCTTTGGTGGTCTCGGACATAAACTGGCCTCTCCTCATCACATAAGACTTGTAACGAAGATTTTCATGAACAGTCCTTCGAATTGTGGCTTCTGAAACATTCAGGTCTTTTGCGATGGACCTCATTGACTTTTGGGGGATCTCATCAATAATATTCTGAACTTGATGAATAAATTCAGGTGTTCTAATCGTGTCTGACCGTTGGTCGTGCTTTTTACGTTTAGCAACCTGCTTACAATCACCATCATTTTCTTCTAACTCCCTACGAACTTTATAAACAAAAGAACGGGCGACTTTAAGAAATTGTGCGATTTGTAAATCGCTATGATCTGCCTTTATTGCGACAATTACAGCCTGTCTTTTCATTTGTTCCGTTACATTATTATCTGCCATTTTTCATTATCTGCAAAAAAAGAATAAAAATAATTAATATAACGTAACAATAACGACATTACGCGATGTTCTCATATACCTGACGCACCCTGTATATATATATATATATATATATATATATATATATATATATATATATATATATAAGAAGGAACAGGTAAAACAAATACCTTTATAAGCATTAAGATGCGATATCAATTTTTTGGATCAAGAGAAGAATTTATTTATGTTAATATTTATTTTAAGGCAGAGAGTTCATAAAGAATGTATTTTTTTAATCTCTTAACGGCTTGTTGTTATACAGCCGAATGGGCAAGGTGTCGTTTCCCATCATCAAATATGAAGAACGTGATGCAACACGTGATTTGTATAAGTGTTTAAAGTTCATATTTAAAAAAAAAAATACAAATCCGATGACATCAGGATATATTTACACACTGTTGATGCCAGGTCTTGGCGAAATATCTGTATCACTTTAAACTAACAAAAAAATGCTAGTTTTAATAAAAAAAAGAAAACGAAAAAAAAAAAAATCGGTTTCGATTTAATGCTTTTCTTTTTTATGGAAAAAAAAAATTGATATCGCATCTTAATGCTTATAAAGGTATTTGTTTTACCTGTTCCTTCTTAAATTTAACAATAGATGCTTTTTAAAACAAAAAATATGAACTTTAAACATATATATATATATATATATATATATATATATATATATATATATATATATATATATATACACACGTAGCTATAAGGCATATTCCGACAATGTTCGTAGAATCTTTGTCAGTCTTTCTAGATATGCCGCCATTCGCATAAATATAACTTACATTCCCTTCTTGCTTACGGAGTGTAGGTTAATTTGGTGGCGGTCTGGTGAGAGCGAAAGCTTGAAACGCTAGCGTTTGTAGGTAACAATAATTTAATATTATTTATTTAAAAGTAATATTGTTATATATATATATATATATATATAATATTTATTATCGTATTATTACGTACATAAAAGAAATCCATGGACACGTGCTTCTGGCTATCGGTCGTTAAGGATCGAACCCTCGATGTAAATGTCTATAGTCTAATGCTTTACCATCCGGCTATGACGCCTTGCCCGATATATATACGATTTTTTTGTATTGCCTATCAAATTACGTATATCAAATAACGTATATATATATATATATATATATATATATATATATATATATATATATATATATATATAAATATATATATATATATATATATATATATATATATATATATATATATATAAGTTGAACTCTTTTAATGTTTTCGCATATAAAGAACTTTTTAAAGAAAAAAAGTCTTAGAAATGTTCTTGAGTTCAACAAAAGAGAACAGCATACAAACTTACATCACCCAGTGTATTTTTGATGGAGACGTTTCGTTTGACCCGAACATCGGAGGAGAGGTCAGTTATCGACGTCCCGAGGATTAGGTTATGCTGTGGAATCTTCGTGGCTGAAGTTGTCGGATTAGATTTAACAGTCTTCTTCAAATGGAGATGGCCATTCTGACCTAAAAGACGAGTTGTAGATCAAGCTGTACGCCATACGTTTGAGATGCACCAGCTAACGTTTGACACTGAACAGGGTGGATCACGTTTTGCGGCATATTGAAGGAAAAGGCGGAGAAAGAGAAGAAGAAGAAGAAGAAGAAGAAGAAGAAGAAGAAGAAGAAGAAGAAGAAGAAGAAGAAGAAGAAGAAGAAGAAGAAGGAGGAAGTGGAGAAGGCGAAGAACAGCAAGGAGAATGGCGAGGAGGAGAAGGCAAAGAAGAAAAATAAAAAGGAGGCAAAGAAATAGAAAAAGAAGACGATGGACGAGTAAAGGAAGAAAAAGAAAAAGAAAAAGAAAAAGAAAAAGAAAAAGAAAAAGAAAAAAAAGACGGAGAAGGTAAATATAAGAATGGGGAAGAAGAAGAAGAATAAATAAAAGAGAAGGCGAAAAAGATGAAGAAGAATGATGAGAAAGAGAAAGAGGGGCAAGAATAGAAAAGAGAATGATGATGAAGAGAAGACGAAAAAGAAGAGGAAGAAGGCAAAAAATAAGAAAAAAAAAGAAGACAGAGAAGAATAAACACGGCGACGGGGGAGTAGAGGAAGAAGAAGATAAAGGAGAAAGAGAACGCAAAATAAGAATGAGGAGAAAACAAAGAAGAAGAAGAAGAAGAAGAAGAAGAAGAAGAAGAAAAAGAAAAAGGAGATGGCAAAGAAAATGATAAATAAGGAGAAGGAGGAATAGGTGAAGAAGAAGAAGAAGAAGAAGAAACAAAAGAAAAATATGAGAAGAAAAGAGCAAAAAAGTAAGTAAGAAGAAAAAAGAAGAAGAAAAGAAGAAGAAGAATAGAAAAAGAAGAGAAGGCGAAAAATGATGAGGAAGAAGGCTAAAAATGAGAATGCAGTGTAGAGAAAACCGGTGAAGTAGAAGAAGAAAAAAAAGAAGAAAAGAAGAAGTAGAAGAAGAAGAAGAAAGAGAAGAAGAAGAAAAAGAAGAAGAAGAAGAAGAAGAAAAAAAAGAAGAAGAAGAAGAAGAAAAAAAAGAAGAAGAAGAAAAAGAAGAAAAAAGAAGAAGAAGAAGAAAGAGAAGAAGAAGAAGAAAAAAAAGAAGAAGAAGAAGAAAGAGAAGAAGAAAAAAGAAGAAGAAGAAGAAGAAAGAGAAGAAGAAGAAGAAAAAAGAAGAAAAAGAAAAAAGAATAATAAGAAGAAGAAGGAGAAGAAGGATAGGAAGAAGAATGAGAAAGATGTATCCATCGAGTTAAAAAAACAGGTGGTTTAATTCTTTATTGTTCCTCGCTGTTTCTGTCTTGTTGTTGGCTAAACTCGCTTATTTTCTCACAAAAAACACACGAAAAGCTTCAAATAGTTTGCCGTCTCGCTTTATTTACTTACTTACCATGACAGGAAGACGTGGCACAAGGCCGGAAGTTGGGATGGGGGGGGGGGGGGAGAAAGTCAGCGCCCCAGCGGAAGAGCCAGGCTGGCGTCTAAAAATAGCCTGGGAGCTTCGTCAGCATTCCCCGGTAGGGTCGCTTTAGGCAGTTAGCGATCAACTCCTTCCCACAGAGGGAAGGCAAGGCATGGAGGGTAGACTTTCTAGAACTATCCAAGACATAATTCTTCAATCCGACAGATAAAGGCCACCGAAATGGCAGTTTTAGTCAGACTGATTGTCGAAAACGTATACTCAACTGGTATATAGGCGGTACAATCATCCGTTGACTTTCGCCGACTAAATTATTTTGGAATCCGTGCCATTTCGCATGTCATCATCCATTTGAGTAGCGGTTCTCAACCGGTGGTTAATGAACTACCAATGGTCCATGACGTTCACTGTATTTGATAATAACTTTGTCGGTTGATTATTCGACCATTTTATGCCAGATAATATTAAAATGGAGATTGCTTCACTATTTTTCAAATTAAAGAACACAATTTTGAAGTATTTTAATCAATTCACGCCCATCCCACATGAGTATATCTTCGGTAAAAAAAACACACTTGCGAAAGAAAAAGAAAACAAAAAAAGTACAATCTAATTTCAAAATTAATAAAACAATTTAAAAATAAGAAAGTAAAGATTATTTTACGTATTTCTGAATTATGTTTATTCTTAATATTCTTAAGATTTTTAACATTCTTAACATTCTTAACATGTTTATCATTCTCAACATATTTAACATTCTTAACATTTTTAACATTTTTAGCATTCTTAACATTCTTAATATTCTTAACATTCTTAACATGTTTATCATTCTCAACATTTTGAACATTCTTAAGATTTTAAACATTCTTAACATTTTTAACATTCTTAAGATTTTTAACATTCTCAAGATTTTTAACATTCTCAAGATTTTAAACATTTTTAACATTCTTAACATTCTTAACATTCTTAACATTTTTAACATTCTTAACATTCTTAACATTCTTAACATTCTTAACATTTTTAACATGTTTATCATTCTCAACATTTTGAACATTCTTAACATTTTAAACATTCTTAAGATTTTTAACATTCTTAAAATTTTTAACATTCTTAAAATTCTTAACATGTTTATCATTCTCAACATTTTGAACATTCTTAACACTTTTAACATTTTTAGCATTCTTAACATTCTTAATATTCTTAAGATTTATAACATTCTTACGGTTTTTAACATTCTCAAGATTTTAAACATTCTTAAGATTTTTAACATTCTTAAGATTTTTAACATTCTTAACATTTTTAACATTCTTAACATTCTTAACATTCTTAACATTTTTAACATGTTTATCATTCTCAACATTTTGAACATTCTTAACATTTTAAACATTCTTAAGATTTTTAACATTCTTAAAATTTTTAACATTCTTAAAATTCTTAACATGTTTATCATTCTCAACATTTTGAACATTCTTAACACTTTTAACATTTTTAGCATTCTTAACATTCTTAATATTCTTAAGATTTATAACATTCTTACGGTTTTTAACATTCTCAAGATTTTTAACATTCTTAAGATTTTAAACATTCTCAACATTCTCAAGATTTTCAACATTCTTAAGATTTTTAACATTTTAAAGATTTTAAACATTCTTAAGATTTTTAACATTCTTAAGATTTTTAACATACTTAAGATTTTTAACATTCTCAAGATTTTTAACATTCTTAAGATTTTTAACATACTTAAGATTTTTAACATTCTCAAGATTTTTAACATACTTAAGATTTTTAACATTCTTAAGATTTTTAACATTCTTAAGATTTTAAACATTCTTACGATTTTTAACATTCTCAAGATTTTAAACATTCTTAAGATTTTTAACATTCTCAAGATTTTAAACATTTTTAAGATTTTTAACATTCTCAAGATTTTAAACATTCTTAAGATTTTTAACATTCTTAAGATTTTTAACATTCTTAAGATTTTTAACATTCTTAAGATTTTAAACATTCTTAAGATTTTTAACATTCTCAAGATTTAACACATTCTTAAGATTTTTAACATTCTTAAGATTTTTAACATTCTTACGATTTTTAACATTCTCAAGATTTTTAACATTCTTAAGATTTTTTACATTCTTAAAATTTTCAACACTAATGCCATGTTTGAGTGTATTAGGTAAGTTGTCTCCGAAATATCTGACTCGATTAGAGAATTTTTTTTATTGTGAAGCAAATAAACAGGGTGTCACGACAAATTTGATAATTTTTCGATATTCTTTACTTTTAGAACCATTTGAAATAATTTATAGCGGTAAATTGCAATATATAGCTATTTATTATTGACTCGCCATTCAGAACGTTTAGCTCGACCAGTTAATGCCTGCTGATGTGGACTTACAGGTTTGTGTTTTGTGAACTCTGCGCACTCTGAATTGTTGAAACAGGGACCATTGTCGCTGATCAGAATATGCAGGAGACCATGTGTCGCAAAACAGCGCCTTGATCGTTTTATTCGTGTGGTTGATGTAGCTGTGCTTGTTGCGTGCACGTCCATCCATTTTGAATGTGCGTCCGTGATGACAAGCAAGCTTTGACCATCACAATCAGCATAATCAGTATGAACGCGATGCCAATGTTTCGCTCACCACTCCCATGGGTGTAGTGATGCCTTAGCAGGTAAGCCTCTAGAGCCTTCGACATTGGCATCTATACCAGGCCACCACACATAGTTACAGGCAAGGACCTTCATTTTAACCATGCCGGGATGACATTGGTGAAGCTCATTTAAAACTTGTTCGCTCAGACTATTGGGAATTATCATGCGCGACCCCACAGTAAGCACTCTTCATCCACACCCAGTTAATTTTTTTCGAGCATAGAATTACAAATATGGAGGATCGTGTGGAAGATCGTTCCTTCCTAATTGCATAGCTTGGACGACCCTCGAAAGAACAGGATCCTTGCGGGTATATGTGCGTATGTTAATTGAGTCAACCATAGAGTTGTCACAACGGACCATGAGATGTATAACATAATCGGGCGTTCGAACATCAATAACTTCCTGTAGAGGCAGACGACTAATTGAATCAGCAATAACAATGTGCGACCCAGGCTTGTACTAAATTACGTAGTCATAAGCACTCACCAATAGTGACCATCGTATGATTCTGGGTAATAAGGTGCCCAGTGTAGGATTTGTTGAACTAAAGAGGCTGATAGGTGGCTTATGATCCGTGATGATGCGAAATGCACGACCAAAAAAGAAACTGCTGGAATATTTTCACTCCATCAATGATGCTTCGGACCTCCTGGTCAAATTGGTTGTATTTTTTTTTCTCTGTGGGCGACAGTGTTCTGGAAGCAAAGGCAGCAGGTTTCTCCGATCAATCAGGTAACACATGGGACAAAACAGCCCCAACACCATATTGACTGACGTCACAGATCAATATCAATTCTTTTTCAGGTTCATAATGGACAAAAACATTTGCACTCTGCAACGAATTCATAGCTTGCTGAAAGGCTGTTGATTGGCTGGTCAATATCTTCAAGAGACAACTTTCCGCAAGAGGTAATTGAGAGGGCTTAGCTTACTTACGACATTGGAAACATATCTAGCGTAAAACTAGAAGAAGCCCAAATAGCTTTGATTCTTTTTAATTCCAGATACTATTTACATTTTTGTTCTCATATATATTTAGACATTGTAGTGTCATTTCACTTTTTTACACCCCTAAATGTCATTATGTGATGATTATACCTGCAATT
>OY744534.1:78923646-78938646 GCA_963556195.1 Sepiola atlantica
TGGTGTCTGATGACTATCGATCAAATTTAATGTAAATCTGAAATGTTAGAAATTTCAAATTGGACGTCGTGCCAATATAATGCCCCAGAAACCCTTGAAATACTGCAAAGAAACTGAAATTTAGGGAATATTTATTAATTGGTGTCTAATTTCTATTGTTAATAATAGTACACAAAAATCGATGGTATTTGAATTTTCACGTGTTGACCCCTTTGCATGGATCTAAATTAAACTAAATATAGCCCACATTACCTAACCTTTCGCCTCGCATCTGTGTTACCAAATGATCAGTTAATTCTTTAGGAGTAGATCCTATACATAGGCTTACGTAACCTGCCGGAATATGTCGACGAAACGTCGGGTTTAGCACGGTCCGTAAACTGTGGAAGTACCAAATATGTAAACATAGACACATAGCTAATTTTGTATAAATAAGGATTACGTGAAAAGGAAAAAAAGTGTGCGTTGAGTGGAAGTTCAATGAGCGAAACAAAAATGAAAGTAAAAAGACTCCCGGACAACGCCGGGTAGATACAGCTGGTAACATAAACACAACTTAGCATTGTATGAGCATTATATTTTAAGAAATGATTACCAATATTCAATATTGATGGGTATACGAATAATTTTAGCGCTAACTGTATATGATAAAAAAGAAGAACTCCTGATATGTACACCGTGCCACGGGCAGTGAAACACATACTGTGGTGACCTAAGGTCAACCCGCTTCAGATAATCTTTAAAAGAATGATTCAGCAAAGCCAGAATAAATATTATATTTGAATTCTCCAGAAAAGTCAGGTTATACAATAACATATGATACAGCATGTTTGAATTCTCCAGAAAAGTCAGGTTATACAATAACATATGATACAGCATGTTTGAATTCTCCAGAAAAGTCAGGTTATACAAGAACATATGATACATCATGTTTGAATTCTTCAGAAAAGTCAGGTTATACAAGAACATATGATACAGCATGTTTGAATTCTCCAGAAAAGTCAGGTTATACAATAACATATGATACAGCATGTTCCGATACGAAGCAATTTTCTGTTTTAATGCTTGGATTCCATTTTGATTTACTATATTTGTGAACTCTTTCTCTCTATATATAAAGTTAGTTATGTGTATATGTTTATGTATTTGTATGTACAAGATTAACTCTGGTGCTACCAGATCAGGCTGTCTGAAGATATCGGCTTCCTGACAAAAAATGAACCAAACATTGATGTTTTATTGTTTTTTTCCCTTTCTCTTTGCAAAACTCAGTCATGTTCTGCAAAGCTAAAAACAAAAAAAACAAAAAAACACAACAATTTTCCCTCAATAGGAAGTGGGAGGGTTGTTACAATTTTCATAATTCAACCCTAACCCTAACCCTAACCGCGACGAAGTTCCCCGCCCACCTGCTTTTCGCATTGATTATAACACCCCCCCCCCCACTTTCTATTGAAGTTAAAACTCCTACTGTTTGTTTACAAACCGCCACCATCTATATTATGTCTCATATTTTGATTTCTTCTGCTCAAAACGGCCGAAACACGCTGTATCTGTTATGGTGTTGTCTTCAAAATAATCATCCTGAGGAAGTCTTACAATAAAGACGAAACGTTGAAGAATACATAAATCATATATGTTTTGGTTTTCCTTTACGTCGGAACATTTTCTCCCTTTCCTGATCACATATATATAGATAATAATAATAATAATAATAATAATAATAATAATAATTATATGCAGTTTTTCTTTAGAGATTACGTTTAGGCTTTTATCTTTCAAACACAAGAGGCGGCCATTTTTGCACGTGCCTGGTGTGTATATGTATATGTGTATGTGTGTGTATGTGTATGTGTATATATGTATATATATAATTATTATCTTTTTTATTTATTTATTTATTTGTTATTTATTTATCAATTATTCATTATTATTATTATTTATTTATTTATTTTTTATTTATTTATTTATTTATTTTTTATTTTTATTTTTTTATTTTATTTATTTAATCATTTATTTATTTATTTATTTATTTTTTTATTTTTATTTTTTAATTTTTTTCGTAAATGTTTCTTTATGTATGTGTGATAGTGCACCGTGAACCTCATGAAAATGAGAGAAACACTATCCCTGTGACAGGATCACAGGTAAACTAAGCCTGGGCCTGGTGTTGCCACAAACACTAAACCATGATAAATGTCTATAAACACAAATAAACGCCGTGGGACTCAGAAGAAAGATCTGAGTGTCATGATGGGCAGGTGCTCCCTCGATGGCCAACATGGGGGACCCGGTCCGCATCCTGCGAATGTTGGCTCCTTTAATTTCAGGAACAATACCACGGACAAAAAACAGGTAGGTAACCCATCAAATTCCAAATATGATAAGGACACTGACCAAACACAAGAATTCAAGAATGAAAAAAACAGACCAAAAAGCCATAGAAAGAAATGGACCACAAAAGAGAACAGACTGGTAATGGAATGCTACTACAAAAGCCGATACCCCCCAGGTCACGATGGAATACATGCGTACTGGTTCAAAAAATTCACAACCCTACATGAAAGGCTAGCACAGAAACTGAGAGTATGCATCCATAAAACAGATGTACCAGAGTGGATGACCAAAGGAAGGACAACGCTCATACAAAAAGATGCCAAGAAGGGAACGATCCCAAGCAATTACAGACCAATAACCTGTTTACCGACAATGTGGAAAATCCTAACGGCACAACTTCGAGAGCAAATTTACCATTCCCTGAACAGTCGTGGACTACTTCCCGAGGAACAAAAAGGATGCCAGAAAGGGAAAAGAGGGACGCATGATCTGTTATACATAGATCAAAAGATCCTGAAAGAAGTTAAAAGCAAGAAAAAGAACATATCTATGGCATGGATTGACTACAAGAAAGCGTACGACAGAATCCCTCAAGCATGGATTATTGAATGTTTAAAAATGTACAAGATACCCAACAGGATTATTAATTTCATCAAGAAAGCAATGGCAACATGGAGATTAGAACTGACAGCTGAAGGACAATACTTGACGGAGATAAAAATAAAGAGAGGCATTTTCCAAGGAGACTCCCTATCACCACTACTGTTTATCATAGCCATGATGCCACTTAACTACATACTCAGGAAATGTGATGCCGGATACAAGTTCACAGGCAGAGAACAACGAATAAACCATCTCATGTACATGGACGACCTGAAGCTATTTGCAAAAAGCAAAAAGGAACTGGAAAAGCTGATAAATACGACCAGAATCTTCAGTCAGGACATTCAAATGGAATTCGGAATGGAAAAGTGTGCATTGCTAGAGATTAAAAAGGGAAAGTTGGAGACGACTGAGGGCATGGAACTACCCAACCAAGAGCAGATGAGGGCGTTAGATGAACAAGAGAGCTATAAATATTTGGGAGTTTTGGAAGCAGACACAATCAAATCAACAGAAATGAAAGAGAAGATTGGAAAAGAATACCTGAGAAGAACAAGAAAGCTCTTAGAAACAAAATTATATAGCAGAAACCTAATCAAAGGAATAAATACCTGGGCAGTATCACTAATAAGATATTCTGGACCATTCATAAACTGGACTAAAGAAGAACTCAGGCACCTTGATCAGAGGACTAGAAAATTAATGACTAGGCACAATGCACTACATCCAAAAGACGATACAGACAGACTCTACGTGAAGAGAAACGAAGGGGGAAGAGGACTGGTAAGTATAGAAGACTGTGTGGACGACACTAAAAAAGAGCTGGAGAAATACATAAACCAGAACACAGAAAAGCTGATCACCGCAGCAAGAGATACCGTCCCAACGAACAATGCAGGAAGCATCGAAACTGGACACAAACAGACAAGAAAAGAAAAATGGGAAGAAAAACAACTACATGAACGCTTCATAAGACTCACAAGAGAAGAAACCAACGTAAATAGCTGGACATGGCTAAGAAAAGGAAACTTGAACAGAGAAACGGAATCTTTACTGATGGCTGCGATTAGGACAAACTACATTAAAGCTAAAATAGATAAAACCCAGAAAAACAATAAATGCAGACTGTGTGGACAAAGAGACGAAACAGTAAATCATATAATAAGTGAATGTAGCAAACTTGCTCAAAAAGAATACAAGAACAGACATGATTGTGTTGGGAAAGTAATACACAGGGAACTGTGCAAACAATTGAATTTCGAATATGCAGACAAATGGTACAAACATAAACCAGAAACAGTACTGGAAAACGAAAAACACAAAATACTCTGGGATATGGATATACAAACAGATAAACTCATACACGCAAGGAGACCTGATGTTATTATAATAGACAAAAATGAAAAATCTTGTAAAATCGTAGACTTCGCCGTTCCAGCAGACCACAGAGTGAAGATCAAAGACACGGAAAAACGAAGTAAATACACAGAACTAGCCAGAGAACTGAAAGGAATATGGAGCATGAAGAAAGTTAGTATAATACCAATAATCGTAAGAGCACTAGGAACAATCCCAAAAAACATGGAGAAAAGATTTGGAGAAATTGGAATCAAAGGGACTATCGAAACCATACAAAGGACGGCAATGATCAAAACAGCTGCAATCTTAAGGAAAATCCTCGAATGCGGAAACTAACACACATAAGCTACAAAGGCTAACCAGACACAAGGAATTTACAACAGAGAAAACAAGACCACACGAAGAACACCACAACAAGAGCCAATGAACAGAAACTGCAAGAAACAGCACTTCATAATCTCCACACCCCAATAAATTACACCGGCCTCAGCTATCACTACACAAAAATGAACCAAGAAACAGAAATTACAAGAAACACTATAAGCTCCTCCCTCTCCCTCACCCCCACCCCCCAAAAATTAAAAAGAATTAAAAAAAAAATGTTTTTTTATTTATTTTTTTAATTTTTTAATTTTTAATTTTTTAATCTTTTTATTTTTTTTTAATTTTTATTTTTTTATTTATTTTTTAATTTTTTTTTTTTTAATTTTTTTTTTATATTATTATTATTATTTTTTTTTTCTTTTTACCATAATGGAAGAGAAAAGGAAGGGGAAAAAAAATGAATTCAAGGGAAAAAATTAAAAAATTTGAAAAAATATTATTTTCATTTTTTTTTTTTTTTAAATTTTTTTTAACTGGTGCCGGCCTAGGCTGCAACCAGACAACATATTTGTAGAGGGTCGAGGAGGATGAGAAGACCGAGGAGGGACAGCACAAACCAGACCTCCACTGGAAAAGTGCAGAGAGTGCTGAGATCTTGGGGAGGCTTGTTGCCACCCAAATCCCAGAGAAGACCAAGTGTCCTTACCGGCGAGAAATCAATGGTGAGAGATTGTTGCGATACCGCATCGTTATCGAAAAGAGGTGAAGAACACTGGAAGTCTGGGGAGACTTGTTGTCACTCAGACTCCAGGAAATACCACTGGTTGTTGTCGGTGAGCAATCACTGACGATTATCTGTGTGAGAACTCCTAGTGAGTACAAATAATAATAATAATAATAATAATAATAATAATTATTATTCAGGCAAGGCAAACATCCACAGGATAGTAATCCAAAGAATTTCGACCGAGCTTATAAAAAATGCTCAATTGCTCAATAGCAAATAGAGCTTTTATATATGATTATTTTTATTTACACAGACATGTACAAAATCTGCGACACTGGCATGTCGATGTAATCGATCAACTGCTATTATGAACTGAGATCTCATCAGGCAAAGTTAAAATCCGACCTTAACCTAAGATCATATTTGGAAAAAGGTTAAGATCGGATTTTAACTCTACCTGATGAGATCTCAGTTTATAACAGCTATTAATCGATACCATCGACATGCCAGTGTCGCAGATTTTGTACATATCTGTCTAAATAAAAATAATCATATATATATATATATATATATATATATATATATATATATATATATATATATATATATATATATAAAGGATATGTTGACATATTTTAAACCATTGTTTCGTAATAGTATATTTTTTTGAAAAATACCATAATAATGTGTAGTGTTAAAATAAATAAAATGTATTTTAATCTGAACTTTCGAGAGATAAAATTCTCCTTGTCAAAGAAGTGTTTTTCTTTTCTTTTTTTTTCTTCATCGTCTGATGGTAATGGACTTTTGGGTAAAAAAATCACGTTATGTCTGTAAGCACTTACTTTCTTCAAGAAAATTTTGTCTACCATGAGGATATTTGTGATTGAGAAAGACTGAAACAATTGTATTCAAATAAAAACATCTTTTTGATTAATTTATGGAAATTTGTCCCCAGCATTTAATGAGGTTGATGCCATTATATATATGGCATCAACATATATATAATTATTTATTTTCTATCTCAGTAAATGTTGGCGACAAACTTCCATAAATTAATAAAAAAACAGTTTTTATTTGCATACAATTGTTTCAGTCTTCCTGAATATATATGAATATATATTTCATACACAGTTGAGTGTATATGGCCAACAGTAAGTTCATATATTTATATACATTATCTGTTTATAGAAAAGCCTTGCTATAGACCGGTGTCGTCTTGTCCTTCGGGGCTTGATTCCGCCGGTCTGTGGGTTTGTCCTGTGCAGTTCTAGGAGGTCCACCCTCCCAAGCTTTGCCTCCCCTCTTTGGGGAGGAGTAAGTTTATTGCTTACTGCCTGAGGCGCCCCTACCGAGGAATGCCGACGGGGCTGCCCAGGCTATTTTTGCTAGGCCAGAGTGCTCACCTTCTTGGGCGCTGGCTTTTCAAGTCCCACTTTCCCGACCCGACCTTGGGTCATATCTTACCTTGTGGGAGTAAGATAAAACTGACCTTGTGCTTAACCTCCTGAAGAGGAGGTTAATAATACCAACTCGACCAACAAGACTACGATTGAATGAAGGTCGAATTTACATCTTGTGAACGATATATGTCTGTTTTAAGTTCATTCGTGACCCATATATCCTCGTTGTGCGTGTGTGAAGCGACGAATGCAGTGGACTTATGATTAAATTAAAAAAAAAAATTATTTCCATAAATAAAGCTTTAATACTATTCTAGTAGAATGTCAAAACTTTTTTCCATATTTTCATATTATTGTTATCAAATCACTGTTATTGTGCCAGTGCTCTTCAAAATTGGTGGCTCTCTGCTTGTATTATCTTACATTAGTTTGCAAGGAGAAAAAGTTCGAAACACATTTGTTTTTTTTTGTTTTTCGATTATGTCAAGGTAAAGCACTTATTGTATATACATGACTCGCAAGATTGTTCTTAAAGTATATATGCTATCCGGTGGTTCTCCAAGAATTTGGTCACATACTGAGGTTGGCTGCTTATGGAATCGGTCTTCTAGCGAAGTGAATTATTTTTCTGAAAATAATAGCCGTTTATGCAAAAGCTATGCTTTTCTGTTATCGTTATTGTCATAGTGAAAGGATTGGAGAGAAAGAGAGAGAAAGAGAGAGGAAGGGATAGAGGGAGAGACCGAGAGAGAGAGGGAGAGGGAGAGAGGGGGATAGAGGGAAAGAGAGAGGGAAACAGAGAGGGAGAGAGAGGGAGACAGAGAGGGAGAGAGAGGGAGACGGAGAGGGATAGAGAAAGGGAGAGAGAGAGGGGAAGGGGAGAGAGGGGGGAGAGGGAGACAGAGAGGGAGAGAGAGAGGAAGGGGAGAGAGGGAGGGAGAGAGAGAGAGGAAAGGGGGAGGGGGAGAGAGAGAGAGGGAGAGGGAGGGTGAGAAGAAGGGGAGAGAGAGGGGGATGGGGGAGAGGGAGAGGGAGACAGAGAGGGAGACAGAGGGAGACAGAGAGGGAGAGAGAGAGAGAGGGGAAAGGGAGAGATGAGGGCGGGAGAGGGAGACAGAGAGGGAGAGAGAGGAAGGGGAGAGAGAGGGAGAGAGAGAGGAAGGGGAGAGAGAGAGGGGAAAGGGAGAGAGAGAGAGAGAGAGAGAGAGAGAGGGGGGACAACAAAAGCAATAGAATGATACTCAGAGAGCGCATATCTCCGTCAATGTATTATTTTGGAACGATATTTTAGCGGTCTTTTCTTAGACCTCCACCCTTAAACATGGACATACAAAAACTGATACAAAACAAAATAAACGAGGGAAAATACAGAAAAGATTAACCAGAATATTTAAATATAAAAAAACAACTTGTAATCGCTGGGATTCTAGAACAGAGTGAGAAAAAAGAAACAAACAAATACTTAATCAAAAACAAGTTTCAGATGATTCGCAAATTATTTGATAATAAACACTAGGAAGATTTTAGAAGGTGCATTTGTCATCTAAATTAGTGATTCTAAAAATTTAAAAAAGAAAACATATGAGAGCGACGTATTACATTTGGCATAAAAAAGATTTTCCAATCATTATTATTCAATATTCTAGCAGAGTTGCCCTACGTTGGCTGGTTATCAAATTATATTAAACATAACTAATAAAACATGGGGGAAGGTATGCACCATTCATTTCGCCTATTCATGGGTTAGGGTTAGGGTTAGGGTTAGGGTTAGGGTTAGGGTTAGGGTTAGGGTCAAATATTACTTATTTCAAACGATGATAATAAGCAACGTTGAGTCTGGTTAGTACGTAGATGGGTGACAATCTGGAAACATGAGGTTCTGTAAGCAAACACTCCATCCAGGTGTAGAAATGGGTATCAGCCATGCTGGGAACTATACATGGCGACAGACTGCCGTCCTGCTACGGAAATGATTCAGGCCATCCGTTCCGCTTAACGTTATAAGACCAGAAGAAAGCACTGAAACTAAGAGCCTATCAGGTTCAGAAGAAAACCACCACCACCACCACCACCACCATTACTACTACTACTACTACTACTACTACTACTACTACTACAAAAAGATAGCCCCGCAAGTCTGTGCACACACGTCATTGACCTATTGTGTTAGTATTGTCTAGGCATGCATCGGGTTAGGGTTAGGGTCTAGGGACTAATGTTGATCAGGGCTATTGTTGGTTAATGCCCCTATGGGAATGGACGTATCTGTTGGAAATCGTTGGTTTGACTTGCGCGAATTAATGCGGAGTGGACCCGGCAGTCGAGTGCAGAATAGGGCCTGTTCTCATAGTCGGAAATCACAGACGTGACAAGGTCACCGCGTGACGAGATCCCAGATCAAGGGTCAGTGTGCACCTGTGAGAGGCTCTGTGACATCACAGGCTTTTGCGTGGGAAACAGAGGGCTTTGTAGCGTCACTCCTTCTTTCGTGAAAAGCGATTTTAGTCAGTCTGGGGTTTGGAGGCGAACCTATCAGACATTATTTTGATGTAGTCAGCAATTTGATTTAAGGGAAATATTTTCCTAAGAAAATACAGGCGAAAGATCTCTCCCCCCGTCCATGAGTGATTAAGGACTTAATTGTTAAGTAATTACGAAAGCAGTAATTTTCTTTCTCTCTCTCGGCGTAGTGAATATCTCCCAGCTGATTAAATAACTAACGCCTGAAATAAAAGGAATTGAAAGTAAAAGAATTGTTTGTCTTCGGAGTCCGTCATGAAGTTTTTGTTGTAGCGGCGATGTTCACGGCAGTACAGAAGAGAAGAAGGAAGAAAACCACTAGACGACACGCCCTCCACGCGACGAGGAAGGAAGAGAGAAATTTAAAGGTATGCAAACTATATGATTTTTGATGTTAAAAAAATGACGAGTATTAAATGTGAACTGCTACGGCCCTTTCAGGGACGAATATAACAAACGAGAAAAGCCGCGGCCCCAAGTAGAGGGCTATGCAACACTATGGGGCATACACTAAAACCATCCGATCTTTCTGGTATCCGCACAAAATGCAGAATAAACGCCATCGGAATGGTGGACATTTATCTGTGTGAGGTTATAGGAACCAGGAATATAAGAACATATTAAATGAGCTGAATAGATTCTACGAAGTAAGTAATCAAACGTTTTTTTTTCTACTACAACCTGCATATTGTATTATTTGGATTATTCGGACTACTGTTGTCATCTTCGATGTTATTCTCACAACGTTTCAGCCAATGGAACCCCCGACTTTCTTCATAGACATCATATCGAACTCGGTAATTTTTTTGTCGGACTCGGGAATCTGTACGGAACTTCGAACGGAACCTTTTATTTTTTGTTCGAAATTTTGTACAGATTCCCGAGTTTGACAGAAAGATTCCCGAGTTCGACAAAATGCACCTGAAAAAGGTTGGAGGTTTCATCGGCCAAAACGTTGTGAGAATAACATCCAAATTATCAATTCTCATCTAAATAATTCCGAAACATAACCCGCATTTTGTGACAGGGGTATTTTTGATGGCGGGATTGTTCTACAAAAGATCCACTTCTTCCACGAGGAGATAATAAATAATTTGTGAACTGTAATTATTTTTGTCTCATCCAGGATGCTCCTTTTTAGAGAGCTGGATATCCCCACATCAAAAATTGACTTTGTATAAAACTTTGTCCGTGTGGGGAGGCAATAGGAACAATAAGTTTTGTTCCTGTACGAATTCAAAATGGCGACTTAAAAAACCATTCCCACAGAATTTACTGCAAAACTTGTTTCGGTTTATTGGAATGCCGTGTCTGTTTTCGTTCAGCAGTCATTGTCTGCCAATAATGTTTGCATGATTTATGGCGATGTTTATATCAGTTTTTAGTAATTGGTGAAACGTTATTTATTTGGCTGAGATAGATAGATAGATAGATAGAGAGAGAGAGAGAGAGACTGTGTGTGTGCGTGAGAGAGAGTGTGTTTGAGAGAGAGAGAGAGAGTGTGTGTTTGAGAGAGAGAGAGAGAGAGAGACTGTGTGTGTGTGAGAGAGACTGTTTGAAAGAGAGATAGAGGGATATATATATATATATATAGAGAGAGAGAGAGAGAGAGAGACTCTGTGTGTGTGAGAGAGAGTGTTTGAGAAGAGAGAAAGATATATATATATATATATATATAGAGAGAGAGAGAGATAGATAGATAGATAGATAGATAGATAGATAGAGATAGAGATAGAGATAGAGATAGAGATAGAGATAGATAGATAGATAGATAGATAGATAGAGAGAGAGAGAGAGAGAGAGTAAGTAAGAGAGAGAGTAAGAGAGAGAGAGAGTAAGAGTGAGAGAGAGTAAGAGAGAGAGAGAGAAAGAGAGAGAGAAAGATAGAGAGAGAGTAAGAGAGAGAGAGAGAGTAAGAGAGAGAGAGAGAAAGAGAGAGAAAGTAAGAGAGAGATAGAGAGTAAGAGAGAGAGAGAGAGAGAGAGATCTAATAGGTGAGTTTACAGCGGAAAAAGAAGAAGAAAATAACGATAGTTCTATTGTTATATTCTTAATGGCGGACAAAGTATATTTCCCGCCTTACGTAATACAAAAATTAAGGTGTTCTAATGATACTTTTCTCGGGACTGGTATGTTTATCAAGAAAGAAACGATTATAATTCAAACAATATTTCTTTTGTATTATTTGAATTATTTGGACTATTGTTCTCACCTTGGATGCTATTTACTGTCACTTAGAACTGAATATAACTTAGCACTTTTATCCATTGCGCCCGGAGATTGAATATTCAATCATTAATACGAGCGATACTGAGACTACAATTACGAATTACATAAGACTACTACCCGGCCATGGCTGACGGAACGAGAACAATCTACCCCCGTGGATTAAATAAAGTGTTCCGTCTGAAATACCGTACAGATGTCTGAGTTCGTCAAATTGCACCCGAAGAAGGTCGGAAGTTACATCGGCCGAAACGTTGTGAAGATAGCATCCAAGATGAGAACGGTAGCCCGAATAACAAAAAAATAATACAAACATACAAATATCTGCTCACGTAACAACCATTCTAAAACAAAACACTTTGGCACAAGATGATGTACAAACAAACAAAACCAAATATACAGACACAACATCTCCATTATGATAAGATTTATTCGTCATGTACAATTTAAGTTTATTATCTATATATCAATAAAGTATTATTTAAAACTTCTACCCGGCCATGGCTGACGGAACGAGAACAAGCTACCCCGTGGATTAAATAAAGGGTTTTGTGCGAAATTAAGTACAGGTTCCTGAGTTCAATATACAGATCCCCGTGTTCTATAGACTACGAGCACGGTTATCATCACTTGACGATATAAAATTCGCGCGTACTATAAAACCCAACCATAGCGTCTTTCTTTCTCTTTCCCGTTTGCTTTCAGAGACATCACAATTTGGCACGCCACAATTAGCCTAGGTCTATCGAAGCCTAAGACCCTCGACAGACGCAATATGAAGTATTAAACATGTACTCTCAAGTTCGCACACGCTCGCTCACCTACAAAACAGAGACAAGCAAATAGACACACTGCTAACCGAACGCACGTACACACAAGCTCATACACGCACTCTCTCACTGATAAAACAGAGGTACGTTAATATACACGCACATATACAATGTTTATCCCATTTACACACACGTAAACGCTCACGGCACTAGCCGAAATGAATATTCTACTGAAATTCTCCTTACAAACAAAACACCTTCTTTCACCCAGAACGCTCTTGGAACACTCTGAACTCTAAATTTTTACTAACACTTCATGTTTGATGTCGATAAAAATTAATTATTTTTGTATGGACATACTTTGTCATTCATTTATTTGAAAATTGCTTACTTTCAACAAATGTTACAGTATATTTTTTAAACAATAACCTAATCGATTCACACTGAATCGGAAGACGTATGTTTTTTAATTGTATCTTCTGTGAGTTTCTGACTTTTATCCGAACGCACAAAGACACAATTACGACTCTAACAGAAGATAGCGATGTCAAACAAGAGACTAGCTTTAGTATCCAATAATGTTTGGGGTAGATCGATGGCTCCTTTTGTAAGCGTTGAACACTTCCGGTCGATAACCCTCCCTCGCCCCTCCCTAATAAAATCAACAAGAACCCAATTCATTTCTTCTTTAATTGAAACCGTTTTGTCTATGTAAAGAAGGAGACATAAGAAGAGACGTTTCTTTTATTTAAAATCGTTAGCTTTCATACCTGTGTTAGTATTGCGGATTTCGCCATCCTAAAACGGTGGACGACACTGCCCGGGCGCTGAAAAAAAGGAAACAACACAAAAGAAAATACTCTCCAACCCCAACAAACAAACGTCATCTTGATTGAGAATACTCCATTATATTAGAAAATGGAGAAATATATATATATATATATATATATATTACTTTGACTATCAAATATGTAAGACATTATTTTGGTTAAGCAATTTCTCAAGTTTTACATAAGATATGGTAAACCTACTGTAGACTTAAGATAAACACTTGGTTTTAAATAAGATAATAGTAGATATAAGATCGTTAATGCATTATTTTCAATTGAGTTTCAGTCACTGAAACTCAACCCAGAAATAATAGTTGATTATATAGCCAACAGCTGGTTTAAGCATTTTAATTGTGATGATATTGCATCTTATACATAAAGTAAAGTTAGCCCCACCCGTCAGTCAGTCGTGATCAATAGCGTTTCACTACTTTGACGTAATCCCAAAATAAGTTTTTAATTCAAATATATAGCCGTAGACAATATAAGATAATATTATCGAGGGAAGATGTATATATATATATATATATATATATATATATATATATATATATATATATATATATATATATATATATATATATATATATATATATATAAATGAAGGAAGAGAGATAAAGATGTGCGGATGATAAATCTATTCATCTTCGATTGTTCAGTGCCAGGTATACTCGATAAAAAACATGTTTATTTTTCTTTCCTTAAGCCAGGCTTTTCAAATCTCGTATATTGAGCTTAAACCATTTCACTATAAGTTCATTTCTCTAAAAGTATATTTTTAATCTCATATTTTATATATATATATATATATATATATATATATATATATATATATATAAAACATTCAATGAATTAAAACATTACAATTGTTCCAAGAATTAGAACATCAAGTTTAGTATGGCGTACGATCGTTTCCAAAACATTTTGGAAATACTTTATTTCTATTTTATTTTATAAATTAATAAAGCCAATCCAAAACGTCACTTCATCAGCGCCTTTAGCAACACGTCTTACAGAAAATCAAAGAAAAAATCAAAAAGTTCGTCGCAGAGAAACATCTATTGACAGAAAGAGCCACAGAGACAAATAATAGAAAAAAGAATAAGTTAAAAATATAAAATAAAAAAAAACCCAAAAAACATTAATAATAATAATAATAAAAAAATTAAATAAAAATTATAAAAATAAAATATAAAAGATAAAAAAATAAAATGATATACACACGATCAACATTCTTTATTTCCAATCACTACTCTTCTCCCTGTAAGAAATTCGCCACCCGAAAGCCGTGGCCACTCTATCGTTATCTCCATGGTGGTCTCCATCACTTCGCTGTTTTGATACCTCATTGTAATACAGCTTCCAATTCCAATATCTTCTTTCCAAGAACTGCAGGCTTGTGGAACTCTCTTCCTGTTGACTGTTTTCCTCCTACCTATAGCCTTGGTCTTTTCAAGACTGAGGCCAATAGGCATCTCATGTCTTTGCGATAATCATATCTCGTTCTTTTTAGCTCTTAACATCAAGTGGCTTCATGTCTTGTCCGGAGCAATTTCCATAAAAAGAGGCTCGACTCAGCTCCAAATCTCTGGTTTCACCATGTAAAATCTTCACAGCAAGAACTCGTCTTTTTGCCACCACTGTAAAGAAATCACCATTTCTTCGTCCGTGTGCCTAACGTCAGGCGGAGTTTCCATGAACGGAGTTTCTTTCCAGGCATTTACAATCTGTAGAAACACATTAACACGAGACTACTTCCCTGCAGACCACAACATGGTCGTCTTCAATTTCAATGTCAACAAACACTTCGTTCCCATAAATAATCGAACTGTTCATTCAATTACAAAGGTTTTTTGTTTCTTTACTAATTACACTCCTTATCAAGGCCAAAAGCCACTCGA
>OY744534.1:78943646-78981146 GCA_963556195.1 Sepiola atlantica
ACAAGGATTATAGTCTTATTGATCTCCCTCTCTTTCTCTCTCCCTCACCCTTTCTCTCTCCCTCTCCCTTTCATTCGCTCTCGCTTTTCTCTCTCTATCTCTCTTTCGTTACTAGCCGCTTTGTCTTTTAACATTTTTTTTACTAATTCATCTTTCGGAACGTTTGGTTAGAATTTCGCATTTGTAAAAACAATGTTTTTTTTAAAAAAGTTTTTCTTTGACGATATGAATACCCATCCATTTACACGTAAAGGCAGACCCATCTTTGTTCGATGTTTTTTTTCATAAGAAATGTTTATGGATCTGTCTTTCTTTCCATTTATATATATATATATATATATATATATATATATATATATATATATATATATATATATATATATATATATCTAAGTGATGTCTTTTTTAAATCATAATTTTTAATAAAATATTTTTTTTTACTGAGATATGCTTTTTTCCCCTCTGTGGAAATTTCTCGACTTATAATCGAGTATATAGGTAAAACATAGACCCACTTTGATGAATGTTGTTCTGATTTAATACGAAACGCTCCTGGATCTGTTTTTATTTTGTCTTTATAGTTTATATATATATATTGTTACGAATTTATAGTTTATATATATATATATTGTTACGAACGTCACATTCTATATTTGTACAACCTAAAAAATCTATATTCCTCTTTTATAAGTATAATGGATTTAAAAATATTTATCAAAGGGAAATGTACATGGTGTTGGTATACAAATGTAGAATGCTACATTCGTAACAATTTATGTGGGAGGAATGTAGATTTTGTTGGTATACATTCGTAAGAATATATCTACTCTTTTCCAATTTTTCGGTGATAGTTTTTTTTCTAATCTTTAATGTTAATAAAATAATTTTTGTATATATATATATATACTTTTAGAATTGTGAAAGTTTGTGAACTTGAAAAAAAAATGTGTACAATGACTAAGTTCTTAGTGGTGATGATGATTTCTTTTTTTCTTTCCGTCACTCATTCGTCAACCGGAATGCCCAACTGACCATTCCAATTTATAAATCCACTGATATAACTCAGAGTCGCATTCACACATATACAGTATAAGTTCTGACGCCGCTATCGACCTAAAGTGTCGTCACTCCCGTCACGTGGAAGGGACTGCAGATGTCAAGGTGCGTTGGTAACAGCGTGGCCGTATCTGTCGACGCAGAGGGTGCTGCCGATGTCGAGGTTGTACTGGCACGTGTTGTAGCCAAGATTGAAGTTCATACTGCAGCTGTTGCCCATGGCGCAGGCGCGTTTCTGGCACGGCGGGTCGGGGAGGCACACTCCGTGCTGACAGGAACCGTCCGGACAGCCGAAATGACAGTGGATTTTCGGGTAGCAGATCCGATGATAGGCACAATATTCATGCGGGCAACAACCTTCAGCACACGTCCGATACTGAAATGAGAAAGAAAAAAAAAGGGTTTTATGTTTTAAGTAGACCAAGGGAAAAAATAGGCTTACAATTTTGTTTAGTATCAAAAGGTAAGTTAAAGTTGAACATTTTCAATACTAGAAAGCATCTGACTCTATCGGAGACCATTGAGGGTGAGGGCTTAAAAAAAACAAAAAAAACATAGTTCATCCCAAACAAGGCAGACCGCCACTGTAGACGTAAGGGGCTACTGAGAAAAAGGGTGAGATTTTTTTTTTTTTTTGGGGGGGGGTCGACCTAAATTGGGAGCTGTGCAGCGAGATGTCTGTTTACATTAGTTTTAAATTTCTGCATGTCAGTACCACTAAAAACAGGGAGCAGGAAGGGAGTTCCAGAGTTCAGCAGCACGAGGAAAGAAGCTTTTGGAGTAGAAAGCTCTTCGGCATCTGGGGGCCTCCACAGTGAATGGATAGGATTTGGCAGATTGTCTGGTTGGTCTAGTGAATTTACGTCGTTGGGGCACCAGCGCAGCAAGTTCATCAAAGCATAATCCATTGAAGTACCTGCAGCAGCTACCACTTTATGAAGCTAGCTGCTGAGCAGGGACTAGCGTCAGTGTTAGGGTTGGAGTTACGCTGACGGTTACAAGTTGAGACTAGGGTTAGCGTTAGTGCTTTGGTAATGTTAGTATTTAGTATTAAAGTTAGGGTTATCATTTATGGTTAGGTTTAGGGGTAGTATTTAGACTTAAGATTAGGGTTAGTGTTATGTACGGAGACTTGGGTTAAGGTTAGTGTTAAGGTTCGGGTTATGATTAGGGTTATGAGCGGAGATTAACTAGTAGTGTTTGTAGGCGTGGCGAAGTGCGTTGCCTACCTGCCGACCAAATTGCTGTCGATCAGTGTGCAATGTCGGCAACGACACTCGTTCGTCTCGGCCTCGGTGTCAGCCATGCATTCGCCTATTGTTGTCACATCTTGTTTAGTGCACCAACCACTGGTCTCAGGGTGCAAATAAGGGTCTCTAACGTAATAGGTCCCGTACTGTATTCCAAGCTCCAGCCCCTGTCCCATCACCGCAATGTTGTCTCCATGTGCTTGTTTTGCAGGTACTTCCACGGAATGTGCCCAAAACAACCTACTGCACTTGTACCCACTTAACGTAAATACCCCGACGAGCAGAAAAATTCCACCCCTTCGTTGTAGAGGTCCCCAGATGCCGGAAAACTTTCTAGTTTTAATAGCTTCTTTCTTTTCCCAACTGTATTAACATGCAGACATTTAAATGTAATGTGAACAAACATCTTGCTGTACAGCTCCCCACTTAGGATGCCCTCTATAAATCTGGCTCGAAATCGAAGTATCCCCTTGCGTCTTAGTGGAAATTTGTCTTGTTTGGAGTAAATAAAAGTAAAAACGATATAAGAGTCAGATACGCGCCACGAGGGAGGTACTGCTTCGACATCAGGGGAAGTACCCCCCAGAGCACTCTTTCTTACCTTGAAAGAGTTCAAAATTGACTTCGCTATGTAGTGGGAGATACATTTTATTTTCTCTACAGTTCCTTTGTCACAACTTTGCTAGTCTTTTTCTGATCTATCGTTATTTCCATGAAGATGCTCGACTGAGCTTCAATCTATAGTTCATCCTCGTAAAACATTCACAGCAAGAACTCCTCTTCTATCACCACCGCAAAGAACCTTCATTTTTTCCCCATGTGGCTAACCCTTAACGGAATCTCCATGAACATAGTTCATTTCCCCCAAACTTACCATTTGTGGAACACGTAGACACAATATTGCTTACCTGATGGGTTACCACATGGTCATCTTCAAATCTAACGTTCAATAAATAAAAACTTATCATCAATCGTCCTCGTAAGATATATCAAATTTTATTCGTTCCATTTATGATTTTCAATCCTCTCATAATATTCACTCTAATTCAGCTATCACTATATCTACATCATTAACTGTTATTATCGAGCGGCTTTCGTGACTCATCAGTAAAACTAAAAAAATATCGATGTTTACTGGTTGTCAGTTCCCTCTATTTTTTTTAAACATTATTTATTTATCATTCCTCTTTGAACACTTCTCAATAATTTCAAGTCAATTTCTAAATAGTTTCCCTCACAATATATAATATTAATATACTGATTGAATTCTCGTAAATACTGCATCTGATACTTTCCCTAAATATCCATTCTTCTGAATTGATCTGTAACGAGCATTCCATTGAGGGGGAGATTGTATTAATATACATATTGAATTCTCGTTAATACTTCCACTTGAAGGGGAGGTGGTAGTAATACTACTACTAATACTTTTAATTCGTGATGGTTGTTGTGATAGCGAGAGCTGGGGTTACATAAGGTTCGCGGGGAGAATTTAGGTCAATTTTGGAATTTAGTTAGGAGTGCGCTTGTGAAATTCGAATGTTTTGACATATAGTGAGTTATCGGCTGATTTGAAAAGTAAACAAAAGTCATTTGTGGTTTAGTTAAAGAAATGCGCGAAAACAAACATTGTGATGGTTAACCGTATATCTCACGAAAGTGAGAGATCAATATTATCCCTGGGACTTGTGTTGACACATACAGCAAACTATGTAAACTGTCACAAAACCGGAACAAAAATCGTTAGACACAGAAGAAAGATCCGCGTGTCATGATCAGTAGGTGCTCCCTCTATGGCTAAAATGGCGTCCTGTGAATGTTAGCTTCTTTAATTTCAGAAATGAGATGATCGCGGACCAAAAAAACTGGTAAGTAACGCCTCTAATTTAAGGCAGGACAATAACACGGAGCAAACACACATAAGTATAAATAAACAATGTATCAAACCAACACTCCAGAGAAAGAAATGAACCACACATAAACGATTACATATCAAGCAAGCTACATCATCAAAAGACGACGGTTCTCGGAGCTACAACTAATGCCCATAAAAGGAAAGATAGACTATTTAAAAGAAAAGCTATAAAGACTCTCTAGTGAAAAACCAACAGATAAAACACTGAATCTAGGGAGACAAATAACTACGAAATAACAGTACTCGTCGAGGAAAAAGCAGCAGAAGTTGAACAGATAAAAGAAATTAGGAACGAGGACAAAACAAAACTCTCATCGCTAAGGAACGAAGAATAGAATTAATTAAAATCAGAAAGAGAAAAAGTGAACTGACTCCTCTTATATATTTCAACATATACTATCACAGACTTATACTATTTTATTTAATAGAAATTGGTAGTTTGCTGTAAGCATTGCTGGGAGTAATGATAAAAGTTAAGAAAGCTAACCCCCCCCCCCAGCGCTCCTGGCACATTTTCTCGGTCTCCGGGATTTTTCTTTTATTTATTTTTGACAAGGAGA
Organism: Sepiola atlantica; assembly: GCA_963556195.1. NCBI lineage: Eukaryota > Metazoa > Mollusca > Cephalopoda > Sepiida > Sepiolidae > Sepiola > Sepiola atlantica. The sequence goes on from OY744534.1 coordinate 78,948,428, forward strand.
GGAATAAGAAAAAAAAAGAAAGAAAAAAAATCTCTCGAAATATATCAAATTGATTCTTGATAATCCGGATATTACAAACTAACACCCTTGCTGTCTAGAAAAATAAACAAACCTTTCGATCTATATCCGACTTATTTCGGTTTTGTTTTGTTTTTGTTCTCCACAGCTTACAGCTGTCCGGATCTCCGCATTGCCTTCAATCTTTTTAAAAACTTTTATTACTATTTTATTTATGCAGCAATCAGTATGTATGAGACTAAATATAGAAACAAGACGTCAACAAAAGAATGAACCAACAAAATCTTTATCGGAAACCAATATGCAATTTAACAAACTACAAAAAGAAGCTAAAGTGGTAAATATGACGAAAGAGAACAGAAAACGATAGAAGAGGGTGAGTTTGACTGACATAGACGAAATACTAAACAAGAAACATGAAGAACTAAAACTAAAGCTACTAAAAAAAGAGAGAATATTGAGACGATACAAAAACAAATCTAAACAGTATGAACAAAATAAGACTTTTAACAACTGATTTTAAATCATCGCAAACATGTGGTGGCACTTATTAAATACCGATTTTGATTCCTCACATTTAAGACACATTGAGATTCAATTCAATGTTCCATGTGGAAACGAACCTCTATGCTGAATCTCACAGATGGCTTCAAACGGAGCTGGATGAAATACCAACCCACTCTCATAGACGACCGAATTAAATAAAAGTGCTCAGTGAAGTGCGCTTCCCAACTTCTCTTCCATGAGAAGGAAAAAATTCGCCTTCACTTACGGGACGCTGAATTAAAAAAGGAAGAATTTCGCGCTTAAATCTGTTATGTAATTCCCATGCAGCTGGCATCCAGCTTTATTTTAATAACCCACAGTTTCGTAGAAAAATCAATTAATACAAAATATATAAAATACAAAATAGAGAATATAAAGTTAGGAGGTTACATAACTGTCAGTAAAAAATTCCAACAATACCGACTTTGATTTCGCCCTCTCACATCTATTGCACAATGAATCTTCAGAATTGCAGGAAAACAACTTACTTCGGATATTTTCATGGAATAACGTCCATTTTTTACTCTGATACACGTGGCGAATAAGACTCACTATCCGCCATTTTTAAACCTTAGAAAGTTCGTATTTAGATATTTTCCATCGTGTTATCTTTCCTTTAAAAATACTAAAACACAAATCTGCACATCTGAAGATCTGAAGATTCATCTGTCTATAAAATCCTCCTTTGTTATTTCCAATGTTCCGATTGTATTGTCTATGAAGAAACAGCTGTTATTTTTTAAATAAAGACCAACTTTGCTTGATACGAAACGTCATCATTTTCAGAAAACATCCTAATTTATAACTGCTCTGGGATTACATATTAGTATCGTTGGGTTAGGGTTAGCGTTAGGGTTAGGGTTTTACTTAACACTTGGAGTTGACTATATAACCAATACATGCATATTTAATATATATATATATATATATATATATATATATATATATATATATATATATATATATATATATATATATATAGTTTTTTATTCATACAAACATTATTGGTTACATATGTAACCAATAATGTTTGTATAAATAAAAATTATGCTAAAGAACATCTCTACTTGTTATTGAGCACTTTTTATAAACACTGGAGTTTCAAGGGATTAACATCTACAGAAACTAATACAATACGTGTACCATATTATATATATATATATATATATATATATTGAGTGACATTCGGCACCCCATATCCTCGTAAGACTTTAGCAACTTCTAAAATCTGTCTTGATATATATATATATATATATATATATAATGTAATGCTATCACTTACATTTAGTGCATAATAACTAAGAAAATAGCCATAAATCTAACAATATTAGAATTAGCCCTGAATGGATATACGCCTTTATGTACCGTATATGCACACAATGCACACTATGCATATTTAAAAAAACAAAAAAACAAGAGGTGACGAGTAAAAACGGATTTCAAATTTGAATTCAGCACCCCCAAATTAGGTAAAGACGGGTATTTTTTGTTTGCCTCAATTTCTTTGTAAATCAGTGTATTTAGCTAATAATTATAATTTTAGTGCAAATCTCTCTAACGCTCCATCACACACCCATTATTCATTTGTGTGTGTGTGTGTGTGTGTGTGTGTGTGTGTGTTCACAAGCTTCTTTTCTTGTATGACCATTTCTGTTGTATTTGTCCATCCAAACGACCCACATACTCATCGCCCCCTTCCTCAGTAAAAAAAAAGAAACAAAAACAAAAATGCCGGACGTCGGAAATTCATCGTTGCTAATTAGTACCGACAACTCCATTATTCTTTGAAGAAAATACGCTGTTCGCTTTGGAACTGACAACGTATCAAATCAACAATGAAATTCGAGACGAAAACGAAAAGAAATGACTGAAAAGAAAATGGCGGCCCATCTCATTAACTAAAGAAACAACGCGGATAATCATCGCATCAGACGTTGCTTCGTTTCGTCTCGATTGTACACAAACTTCAATATAAACAACTCGAAATTTCTCCGCCGAAATTCTTTCTTCATTTTTTTTTGTCAGGAAAGGAATCGTAATTTGTAACACGACTAGAGATCTCATCTTGACTCTTACTTGTCAGCTTTCTTTAAGTGTTTGCAATGATTTGCATAACCAGTTAAATACTTGCCGAACGGATATTGTTTCATGATTAAGATTTTTTTGTGCTCGAAGTGGATGGAAGAATAAACCAACCGGTCATACCTAGTGTGGTATTAGCCCTGGACGGTCTGAGCCGGCTTCACCCGAACGACGAAGTTTACACAGAATATCAAATTCACAAGCGGTCCGGAAATGGAAGGATCACACACAGAGCCTGGCCCCTTTCTACCTCCCCTTTATTTTTCACCCCCTTGTTATACAGTAAATACGAACTCGTTTAAACAAACCCGATCTTCTTCCATTAAGAATGTGTTTTGATAATCATCTTTGTGGTTTCCGTGTAGATTCTTACTTGCAGTCCACCGCGAATTTTTAGAGAAGAGTTATCTTCCCTTATATCTCATACCATTCCCCTTGACTACAACCTCCCACCATCGCAGTAATCACCTATACACGATTAGTCTCAATAAAGTCATAAAACCGCCAGCACGTGTCTGCCTTATTCCTTGTTGTTAATCTTTGTCATTATGTATTTACACATAATATAACAGAGATCGCTACGACACGCGTGAACATTGAGACACCGAGAGAGAGAGAGAGAGAGAGAGAGAGAGGGAGAGAGAGGGGGGAGAGAGAGAGAGAGAGAGAGAGAGAGAGAGAGAGAGAGAGCCAGGTATTACTTTACATTATATGATTTTAACAGTTGGTTGTTTAGCCGGAAATGTAAATAGCGTAGTCCCCCTGGATGCGTTACTGTATGTAACATGGTCAGATAGGATTACTAACCCGACCTAACCATCTGCCAATATGGAGAAGAGGACCATAGGATGCAGTCCTATCTGCATTTTATGTTTAAAAGCTTTTTGGTGCTGTAACCAGGATTAATCTACATGGAAAATAATTTTAATTGTATTGACTGAAAAAGTTATCACAAAAACATCGAGTAAACAAATGTAAATTAAAATTAAAAAAAAAAAAATATCGAAATCAAGGGACAATCTAAAAATAACAATTAAAAAAAATAATTTTAGGGTAGTGGAAAAATTCATGAGACACTGAATACAACAAAGAAAAGTAAAAAGGGAGAAAGAGGAGGAAGAAGAAAAGAAAACGAGAGAAGAAAGACGATACAGAAAGAGAGAGAGAGAGAGAGAGTAAGAGAGAGAGAGAGAGAGAGAGAGAGAGAGAGAGAGAGAGAGAGAGAGAGAGAATAAAAATAATTTTTACAAACACGAAACGTTTTTAAGAACGGGGAAAGAAAAAAGAAACGAACATTGGTGAAGTTATTTTGTAAAATAGTCACAGGGCAAGTTTAGTTTTCATGATTTAAAATACACACAGCAATAAAAAAAATTGCATACACACTGCACTTTTTGTATTATTTGGATTTTTCGACTATTGCTCTCATCTTGGGCGTTGTTCTAACAACGCTTCGGTCGATATAACCTCCGACCTTCGTCAGGTGTATTTTGACAATGGCTATTATTGGTGAAAAGGTGAAAAATGTTTTTGTTCTTTTTTCGCACGCACCATCATCGTTAAAATGTTCTATTTCTGTATTAAATCTAGGTCCGAAATGATTTTGTATCATTTTTTTTTAATTTTTGTGTTTGAGATGAGAATTGATAATATGAATCACCATTTGTCTCATCTTGGGTATTGTTCTCACAACGTTTTGGCCGATATAACCTCAATATTCCGAACAATCCAAATAATACATATCAATCCTGTCGTGCCGTTTTATGACTCGGAACACCTAAAATAAACCGGATGTTTAATCCCTGAGTGTCTTAACCCATGTGACAGAAATCAACACATATTTGTTTTTTCTGCGCACATCGCCACTCGATCCAACGAATCAAATGTCATCAAAGCGTTGTACCAGCAGCAGTCAGCAAGCCACTATAAAAGCAGTGTCCATCTCAACTCTGGGCACATTCGGGGCCTCCGCTCTTGCATCGGCGCATGACGCTGTATCTTTCGTTGCTGCCGACCGCACCTCGCCCCACGGACCTTTGTCAGACATCACGGCACCCTTTCTCCACTATCACGACGATAACCCAGCAGCAGCAGCAATCAAACTGTCCCTCTTAGGGCAAGCAACTTTTCTACCATACTACGATGCGAACAAGCCTCCTGTGACGTCATCCCATGTTGTCCAGGTTCTAGTTTTCTCCGATTTCTGTCGACAGAGCCTTTCCCGCTGTCCAGGTTTCGGAAACATCCTTCCTGCTTCCTCATTCCAGCCTTTGCTGCTCCAAGTGACGTCACCCCTGTCATTCCAGCCTTTCCATGTCCCCCCCCCCGAGTGACAGCGTTCCCGTCTTTTCTGTTAATGACGTCACTTCAGTTTCTTTCTCACGCTGTTACCTTTCTGGTAAATAAACGATCTCGATCATTTTACACCTTTCATGTGCGTTTTTTTTTTTAAATCGCTATAGACAAGGCATGAAGCCACTTGATTCGAGAACCTAACAAGAACGACATATGATTATAGCAAAGAGAGGAGATGCGTATTAGCCATCTCCTATATAAGGGCCAGTTGTCTGTATGTCTGTCTGTTTGTCTGTTTGTCTGTTTGTTTGTATGTCCAGATACTCCTCCGAGAGTACCCAACAAACAGTCACACGGTTGACATCATCATGACCGGCCAGCCCCGGGACGTGTAATATCTCAGAACCGGAAATAGAAATTGACTCTTTGGGGGTCGACTGAGCACTTTTCTCCAATGGGGGTGTGGTTTTTTCCTCGATTTTCAACGTTGTTTAGTACTAATTTGAGAAAAAAAACAATGACATCATGTAGAATTTGAGAAATAATGCACCGTCACGCTTTTAACAGGAAATGACGTCATAGGAAATCCCTAACGGCACTTTTTTGAACATGCGTTTATAGTGACGCAAGTGTTGTTTAATCAATAACGGCACTTTTTTTTAACATGAGTTTATAGTGAAGCAAGGGTTGCTTAATCCTAACCGCATTTTTTCTGTTGACATGATAACATCCTCCTAGGTATTATCTCCTCCTTTTTGAGAGGTGTGAAGTTTGTAGTATCAGTAAAATGAAAGTAATAAATAATTATGCTCCCCCACTGTTTTCACTAATATTTGTATACATATTAAATAACGTCTCAATAAGTAAAGTAAGAAGAGAAATAATTATGCTCCACCATTGTTTTCACTAATATTTGTATACATATTGTATACATATTTAAAAATTGGGGTGAGCGCCTCAGGCGAAATTTGGGGGAGGGGAGGTATCGGCATTCGGCGGTGGGGCGCCTCAGGCGAAATTTGGGGGAGAGTCGGTATTCGGCGGTGGGGCGCCTCAGGCCAAATCTGAGGAGGGTGAGTGTCGGCATTCGGCGGTGGGGCGCCTCAGGCAAAATTTGGAGATGGGGGATTGTCGGCATAATGCAAAGTCACGATTTTAACAGGAAATGACGTCAAAGGGAATCCCTAACGGCACTTTTTTGAACATGAGTCCATAGTGAAGCAAGGGTTGTTTAATCAATAACGGCACTTTTTTGAACACGAGTTTATAGTGAAGCAAGAGTGGCTTAATCCTAACCGCATTTCTTCTGTTGACATGATACCATCCTCCAAGGTATTACCTCCTTCTTTTTGAGAGGTGTGAAGTTAGTGTAGTATCAGTAAAATTAAAGTAATAAATAATTATGCTCCACCATTGTTTTCACTAATATTTGTATACATATTAAATAACGTCTCAATAAGTAAAGTAAGAAAAGAGATAATTATGCTCCGCCACTGTTTTCACTAATATTTATATACATATAAAATAACGTCTCAAGAAGTAAAGAAAAAAGAGAAATAATTATGCTCCACCACTGTTTTCACTAATATTTGTATACATATTAAATAACGTCTCAAGAAGTAAAGTAAGAAGAGAAATTATTATGCTCCGCCATTGTTTTCACTAATATTTGTATACATATTAAAAAAACATCTCAATAAATAAAGTAAGAATAGAAATAATTATGCTCCGCCACTGTTTTCACTAATATTTGTATACATGTTAAATAACGTCTCAATAAGTAAAGTAAGAATAGAAATAATTATGCTCCACCATTGTTTTCACTAATATTTGTATACATGTTAAATAACGTTACTATAAGTAAAGTAAGAAGAGAAATAATTATGCTCCGCCATTGTTTTCACTAATATTTGTATACATATTAAATAACGTCTCAATACATTAAGTAAGAAGAGAAATAATTATGCTCCGCCATTGTTTTCACTAATATTTGTATACATATTAAATAACGTCTCAATAAGTAAAGTAAGAAGAGAAATAATTATGCTCCGCCATTGTTTTCACTAATATTTGTATACATATTAAATATAGTCTCACTAAGTACAGTAAGAAGAGAAATAATTATGCTCCGCCATTGTTTTCACTAATATTTGTATACATATTAAAAAACATCTCAATAAATAAAGTAAGAATAGAAATAATTATGCTCCGCCACTGTTTTCACTAATATTTGTATACATGTTAAATAACGTCTCAATAAGTAAAGTAAGAAAAGAGATAATTATGCTCCGCCATTGTTTTCACTAATATTTGTATACATGTTAAATAACATTTTTTGTTTTGAACTCAAAATATTTCGCAGGGTTGCGAGAGAGTTAAAAATTAGTTGGGAGTAGGATGCTGGAGATATTGAGGGGTCGGAGAAAATTTTAGGGGTCAATCCGAACTTTTAAGGAGTCAGGCGAAATTTGTTCTTCTTTATTTGGTTTTTAACTCAAAATATTTCTCAGGGTTGGGGAGAGTAAAACATTAGTTGGGATGGGGGGCTGGAGAGATTTAGGGGTCAGGCCGAACTTTTTAGGGGTCAGGACGAACTTTTTAGGGGTCAGGCCAAATTTTTCTCTTTTTTTGTTGTTTTGACCTAAAAATATTTCTCATGGTTGGGGGAGAGTTAAAAATTAGTTGGGATGAGGGGCTGGAGAGAATGATGTGTCGAGGGAACATTTTAGGGGTCAGGCCAAACTTTTTAGGGGTCAGGCCGAACTTTTTAGGGGTCAGGCTAAATTTTTTGTTTTTTTTTTGTTTTGAACTCAAAATATTTCTCATGGTTGGGGGAGAGTGAAAAATTAGGGGGCTGGAGAGATTTAGGGGTCGGGGACAATTTTAGGGGTCAGGACGAACTTTTTAGGGGTCAGGACAAATTTTTTTCTTTTTTTTTGTTTTGAACTGAAAATATTTCTCAGGGTTGGGGGAGAGTGAAAAATTAGGGGGCTGGAGAGATTTAGGGGTCGGGGAAAATTTTAGGGGTCAGGACGAACTTTTTAGGGGTCAGGGCAAATTTTTTTGTTTTTTTTTGTTTTGAAGTCAAAATATTTCTCATGGTTGGGGAGAGTGAAAAATTAGAGGGGCTGGAGAGATTTAGGGGTCGGGGAAAATTTTAGGGGTCAGGACGAACTTTTTAGGGGTCGGGACAAATTTTTTTGTTTTTTTTTGTTTTGAAGTCAAAATATTTCTCATGGTTGGGGGAGAGTGAAAAATTAGGGGGCTGGAGAGATTTAGGGGTCGGGGAAAATTTTAGGGGTCAGGACGAACTTTTAAGGGGTCAGGCCAAATTTTTTTGTTTTTTTTGGTTTTGAAGTCAAAATATTTCTCATGGTTGGGGGAGACTGAAAAATTAGGGGGCTGGAGAGATTTAGGGGTCGGGGAAAATTTTAGGGGTCAGGACGAACTTTTTAGGGGTCAGGCCAAATTTTGTTCTTTTTTTTTGTTTTGAAGTCAAAATATTTCTCATGGTTGGGGGAGAGTGAAAAATTAGGGGGCTGGAGAGATTATGGGGTCGGGGAAAATTTTAGGGGTCAGGCGGTACTTTTTAGGGGTCAGGCAAAATTTTTTTGTTTTTTTTTGTTTTGAACTCAAAATATTTCTCATGGTTGGGGGAGAGTGAAAAATTAGGGGGCTGGAGAGATTTAGGGGTCGGGGAAAATTTTAGGGGTCTAGACGAACTTTTAAGGGGTCAGGCCAAATTTTTTTGTTTTTTTTTGTTTTGAAGTCAAAATATTTCTCATGGTTGGGGGAGAGTGAAAAATAGCGGGGCTGGAGAGATTTAGGAGTCGGGGAAAATTTTAGGGCTCAGGACGAACTTTTTAGGGGTCGGGCCGAATTTTTTTGTTTTTTTTTTGTTTTAAAGTCAAAATATTTCTCATGGTTGGGGGAGAGTGAAAAATTAGGGGGCTGGAGAGATTTAGGGGTCGGGGAAAATTTTAGGGGTCAGGACGAACTTTTTAGGGGTCAGGCCAATATTTTTGTTTTTTTGGTTTTGAAGTCAAAATATTTCTCATGGTTGGGGGAGACTGAAAAATTAGGGGGCTGGAGAGATTTAGGGGTCGGGGAAAATTTTAGGGGTCAGGCGGAACTTTTTAGGGGTCAGGCCAAATTTTGTTCTTTTTTTTTGGTTTTGAAGTCAAAATATTTCTCATGGTTGGGGGAGAGTGAAAAATTAGGGGGCTGGAGAGATTTAGGAGTCGGGGAAATTTTAGGGGTCAGGACGAACTTTTAAGGGGTCAGGCCAAATTTTTTTGTTTTTTTTTGTTTTGAACTCAAAATATTTCTCAGGGTTGGGGGGGAGTGAACAATTAGGGGGCTGGAGAGATTGAGGGGTCGGGGAAAATTTTAGGGGTCAGGACAAACTTTTTAGGGGTCAGGCCAAATTTTTTTGTTTTTTTTTTTGTTTTGAAGTCAAAATATTTCTCATGGTTGGGGGAGAGTGAAAAATTAGGGGGCTGGAGAGATTTAGGGTCGGGAAAATTTTAGGGGTCAGGCAGAACTTTTTAGGGGTCAGGCCAAATTTTTTATTTTTTTTTGTTTTGAAGTCAAAATATTTCTCATGGTTGGGGGAGAGTGAAAAATTAGGTGCTGGAGAGATTTATGGGTCGGGGAAAATTTTAGGGGTCAGGCCAAATTTTTTAGGGTTCCGCCCAGATTTATGGGCGGCGATATGTACGTATTTAGCTTCCACACCGGGGCGGCGATAGGTACTTATTTAGCATTCAGCAGTGGTGATAGGTACTTATATAGCATGTGCACATGGGCAGTAATAAGTACGTATATAGTATGCGCACCGGGGCAGTGATAGGTATGTATTTAGCATGCGCACTTAGGCAGCGATCAGTTCATATATAGCACGCGCACCGGGGCGGCGATAGGTACGTATATAGCACGCGCACAGGGGCGGCGAAAGGTACATATTTAAAGTTCACACCGGGGCGGCTAAAGGTACATATTTAAAATTCACACCGGGGCGGCGATAGAGACGTATTTAGCATTCACACTGGGGCGGCGATAGGTATGTATTTAGCATTCACACCAGGGCAGCGATAGGTATGTATTTAACCTTCTGCACCGGGGTGGCGATATGTACGTATTTAGCTTCCGCACCAGGGCGGCGATATGTACGTATTTAGAATTCACACGGGGGCGGCGATAGGTACGTATTTAGAATTCACACCGGGGCCGCGATAGGTATGTATTTAGCATTCGCACCGGGGTGGCGATATGTACGTATTTAGCTTCCGCACCGGGGCGGCGATAGGTACGTATTTAGAATTCACACCGGGGCGGCGATAGGTACGTATTTAGAATTCAAACCGGGGCGGCGATAGGTATGTATTTAGCATTCGCACTGGGGCGGCGATATGTACGTATTTAGTTTCCACACCAGGGCAACGATAGGTACGTATTCAGAATTCAGGGGTGGCGATAGCTACGTATATAGCATGTACACATGGGCAGCAATAAGTACGTACATAGCATGCGCTCTGCGGCAGCGATCAGTACATATATAGCACACGCACCGGGGCGGCGAAAGGTATGTATTTCGCATTCGCACCGTAGTGGTGATAGGTACGTATTTAGCATTCGCACCGGGGCGGCTATAGGTACGTATTTAGCATTCGCACTGGGCCGGCGATAGGTACGTATTTAGCATTCACACCAAAGCGGCAATATGTACATATTAATTATTCGCACTAGGGCAGCGATAGGTACTTATGTAGCATGCACACCGGGGCGCAATTGGTATGTCTTTAGTATTCGCACTAGAGCAGCGATAGGTACTTATGTGCGCAATAGGTATGTATTTAGCATTCACACCGGGGCAGCGATAGGTACGTATTTAGAATTCACACCGGGGTGATGATAGATACGTATATAGTATGAACACCGGGGTGGAGATAAGTACCTATATAGAAGGCGCAGATAGAGGTGTTAATTTTTATAGAAATATGTCATACTATTACCCTGGGCAATAGGAGAAATGGTGGGGAAGAAACAGCTTTTGCAAAAGGCAAAATTAGAAAGTAGCGGCGAAATGGGGCGACCAGGGAAGAGAAAGGTAGCAGATAAAGAGACGGCTATAGAGAGAGGGGGCGGACATAGAAGTTTGAATATAAAGATGTTACACACACGATCTTTCTTCAAATATATGTTTTTATGACCCCGAGCAACGCCGGGTAGCCCCGCTAGTAGTCTTGAAAAGACCAAGGTTAGAGGTAGGAGGAAGGCAGTCAGCAGAAAGAGAGTTTGTTCTCCGTTCTTTGCTATTTGTCGTAATTTGCCCGTGTCTACTTTCTTAGTTGTAAGAATGATCACCCCAGAGTAGTGGTGCTGCCCAAGCGTCGCAACCGGCGCTGTCCAAGCGTACGGGCCAAACACTCCCTCAGGTGACCGGACCCTGCAACAATCCTCATCTAAAACAGAAATATAAAAAAAAAATCAATAAACCGCACTTTAGTTTTGAGTTACATGATTTAAGATAACTGATAGTGAACATTGCCTAAAAGAGGCACGAGCCAACATAACTTTAATGAAAAGAAAGGAAGGAAGTAACACGTAAAGAGAGAGAGAGAGAGAAGGAGAGAGAGAGAGAGAGAGAGAGAGAGAGAGAGAGAGAGAGGGGGGGAACAAACAAGCACGTAGACATTTTTTCTTGCTTTTAATTTTGCTTTCAAGCGATCATTGTTAATTTTTTTGTTTTGTTGTTTTATACTTGTTCAAATGAGATTTGTTCCTTTTGTGTTTTCCTTCCACGCGAGTTGGTGGCGCGAACGAGAGAGCAGACAAAGTGAGGGAGAGAGAGAGAGAGGATAGGGAGAGAAAGATAAAGAGAGAGATAGAGAGAGGGGGGGGGAGAGAGAGGGACAGAGAGAGGGACAGAGAGAAAGATAAAGAGAGAGAGAGAAATAAAGAGAAAGAGAGAGGGAGAAAGAGAGAAAGAGACAGAGAGAGAGAGAGAAATAAAGAGAGAGAGAAAGAGAAAAGGGAGAGAGAGAAAGAGAGGGAGGGAGGGAGAGAGAGAAAGATAAAGAGAGAGAGAGAGAAATAAAGAGAGAGAGGGAGAGGAGAGGGAGGGGGGAGAGGGAGCTTAGCGATAGGGGAGATTCTGTCGAGAAATATAATAGTTACATTTTTATATGAAAACTAATTGACGCATTTGGCGTTCTTTTACTAAAACTATGGTTTAAGGTTGCAACAGGAATTAACTAATGACTGACTTTTAAAAGGGAATTGCATGGGTAAATCTTCTAAAGGTCATTTGTCAAGCTTTGAAGTTAATTGAGTGGTCAAGCTGATATGTAGGACATGGAAGTCCACGGGCGTTAGGGCGAGAAATACGAAATGACATCGAATTGACGAAAGGTCGCGCCGGGATATTTCCGAAGGGACGCAAATTGCAAGGAGAATTTCAGGCGTCCTCATGGGGCCAGGGGCCAGGGGCATCCGGTCTGAATATGATGCAGGGGTGACTAAAGAAAGCCGACGTAGGTGGTGAGACATGTTGCCTTACACCCCGAGGGTGCGTCAAGTCAGAGATCGTAGAGGTGCTATATATATATATATATATATATATATATATATATATATATATATATATATATATATATATATATATAATTTAAATTCCTTTAAATTCACGCAAGATTTGGGTAAATAGCTCAACAGTATATACATTACTAGAGCTGAAAACATAATATAAGAATTTAGTAAATCTTCCAAATTTGTTTCGAAGACATTTTTCTTTATATAATCATTTGTGCTTATTTTCAAAACATAGATTTTCTCAAGATGTTTATATAAAAATTCTTCAGTGATTTATCCCATCAAATTAAGAAGAACAACAAAAAACTAAACCGTTAGCATCAAAACTGTTCTCTTTATTTTTGTTATTTTTCTCTTTTTTCCAGTATTTCTCTTTTTTTCATAGTATTTTTAAATGAAAAATAACACGATGGAAAATATCTAAATACGAACTTTCTAAGGTATTTATTTTATTTATCTCTTTGAAAAAACAATGAAAAACACATTTAGTTACATTCTTCTGTAGGTATTTATTTATTTTATTTATCTCTTCGAAAAACCAATGAAAAACACATTTAGTTACATTCTTCTGTAGGTATTTATTTATTTTATTTATCTCTTTGAAAAACCAATGAAAAACACATTTAGTTACATTCTTCTGTAGGTATTTATTTATTTTATTTATCTCTTTGAAAAACCAATGAAAAACACATTTAGTTACATTCTTCTGTAGGTATTTATTTATTTTATTTATCTCTTTGAAAAAACAATGAAAAACACATTTAGTTACATTCTTCTGTAGGTATTTATTTATTTTATTCATCTCTTCGAAAAACCAATGAAAAACACATTTAGTTACATTCTTCTGTAGGTATTTATTTATTTTATTTATCTCTTTGAAAAACCAATGAAAAACACATTCGGTTACATTCTTCTGTAGGTATTTGTTTATTTTATTTATCTCTTGGAAAAACCAATGAAAAACACATTTAGTTACATTCTTCTGTAGGTATTTATTTATTTTATTTATCTCTTTGAAAAAACAATGAAAAACACATTTAGTTACATTCTTCTGTAGGTATTTATTTATTTTATTTATCTCTTTGAAAAACCAATGAAAAACACATTTAGTTACATTCTTCTGTAGGTATTTATTTATTTTATTTATCTCTTTGAAAAAACAATGAAAAACACATTTAGTTACATTCTTCTGTAGGTATTTATTTATTTTATTTATCTCTTCGAAAAACCAATGAAAAACACATTTAGTTACATTCTTCTGTAGGTATTTATTTATTTTATTTATCTCTTTGAAAAAACAATGAAAAACACATTTAGTTACATTCTTCTGTAGGTATTTATTTATTTTATTTATCTCTTTGAAAAAACAATGAAAAACACATTTAGTTACATTCTTCTGTAGGTATTTATTTATTTTATTTATCTCTTTGAAAAACCAATGAAAAACACATTTAGTTACATTCTTCTGTAGGTATTTATTTATTTTATTTATCTCTTTGAAAAACCAATGAAAAACACATTTAGTTACATTCTTCTGTAGGTATTTATTTATTTTATTTATCTCTTTGAAAAACCAATGAAAAACACATTTAGTTACATTCTTCTGTAGGTATTTATTTATTTTATTTATCTCTTTGAAAAAACAATGAAAAACACATTTAGTTACATTCTTCTGTAGGTATTTATTTATTTTATTTATCTCTTTGAAAAACCAATGAAAAACACATTTAGTTACATTCTTCTGTAGGTATTTATTTTATTTATATCTTTGAAAAAACAATCAAAAACACATTTAGTTACATTCTTCTGTAGGTATTTATTTATTTTATTTATCTCTTTGAAAAACCAATGAAAAACACATTTAGTTACATTCTTCTGTAGGTATTTATTTATTTTATTTATCTCTTTGAAAAACCAATGAAAAACACATTTAGTTACATTCTTCTGTAGATATTTATTTCCTTTATTTATCTCTTTGAAAAAACCAATGAAAAACACATTTAGTTACATTCTTCTGTAGGTATTTATTTATTTTATTTATCTCTTTGAAAAACCAATGAAAAACACATTCAGTTACATTCTTCTGTAGGTATTTATTTATTTTATTTATCTCTTTGAAAAACCAATGAAAAACACATTTAGTTACATTCTTCTGTAGGTATTTATTTATTTTATTTATCTCTTTGAAAAACCAATGAAAAACACATTTAGTTACATTTTCTGTAGGTATTTATTTATTTTATTTATCTCTTCGAAAAACCAATGAAAAACACATTTAGTTACATTCTTCTGTAGGTATTTTTTTATTTTATTTATCTCTTTGAAAAATCAATGAAAAACACATTCAGTTACATTTTCTATAGGTATTTATTTATTTTATTTATCTTTCCGAAAAACCAATGAAAAACACATTCGGTTACATTTTCTGTAGGTATTTATTTATTTTATTTATCTCTTTGAAAAACCAATGAAAAACACATTCGGTTACATTTTCTGTAGGTATTTATTTATTTTATTTATCTCTTTGAAAAACCAATGAAGACCACATTTAGTTACATTCTTCTGTAGGTATTTATTTTATTTATCTCTTTGAAAAACCAATGAAAAACACATTCAGTTTCATTCTTCTGTAGGTAAATACCACAACTAATAAAGGGTTTTCTAATATCAACATGATATATGTTTCGGAATTTTTTAGATGAGGATTGATAATGTGTATCATTTGGATTATTCAAACTACTGGGATGTCACTCTCACTACGCTACGGCCGATGTAATCCCCGACCTTCTTCAGGTGTATCTTGGCGAACATCGCAAAACATTAATTAAACATATACCCAAATCAACTGAAAAAGGAATTAACAGCAACTTCTCTTTTGAAGAAATATTTAATGCACATAACGCCTCTGATAACAAAGCATTAAAAAGACAGCGGATATAAAATACCCAAATATATTAAACTAACATCACCTGACAACAGACATAAAAAGTAAGAAATAGTAAGATTATTTGGTTTACACCTCCATTTAAAACCAAACTAAGTAAAAGATTTCTCAACTTAATTAAGTTTCATTCATTTCCTTACAACATCCTCCATAAAATAAAAAAAAAATAAAACATCCTCATAGAGAGAAAAAAGAAAGTTACGAAGTGATTCATCTTTGTTCCTCTTCTCGTGGTTCTTTATTCCGCTCTTATAATATATATATATATATATATATATATATATATATATATATATAAAGTAGAGCACTGTAATTGGTAGTATTAACACAGCATGACGTCACTGACCTATATTGCATCATTCCTTCCCTTAATAGAAGTAGAATGCCTCGACGTCAAAGCCGCCGTTAAAGTGTTAAAATTATCATAGTATTCGCTGTTTACAATTGGCCCAGTGATTAGCGACGTCGGACTGGAGTTGAAAAACACTTGAAGTCCGGGGTTTCGAATCGCACGACCGGTAGTGAATAGTCATATCTCTATGCTGATGAGTCCCGATTGAAAAAAGGACAGAAACGTATACGTACATAGATAATAAACAATAACAAATATTTATTATATATTTATATTTATATATATATATATATATAGAGAGAGAGAGAGAGAGAAAAGTATCAAAAATATTTTTGAAAATATCGACATGTCAGTGTCGCAGATTAGGTTCATGTATGTATAAATAAAAATAATCATATATATATATATATATATATATATATATATATGTGTGTGTGTGTGTGTATGTAGATGTGTATATATTTATGCATGTATGTGCGTATTTACAGCTTGCATTAATTACTTACGTTTATATTTAAAGCGAATGTAATTTTTGCAATCTTTTCCTTTTATTTTGTATCCATTCGCTTTTTGTATCCGTGGGAAAAATGCCCAAAATCACGCACTTGTCCGTTTTCCGAACTGTGTACGTCTATAGAAGGGGAGAGGGGATTTGGATAAATACTTTTCGTGACGTATGTAGGGGTCCAATAAACGAGGCTTATATTGCAATTGTTTCACTGTTGGCAAGGTCCGCGCTTACAGCGTTGACTTGACATCTCTTGACATTAGAGAAGTTGGTAAATTTAGACGTAAAGCGTTTCCAGCTCATCACAATTGACAGGTGCTTCATCTGCGATTTAAAAGGAAGGTCGGATGCTTGCCTTCTTGGTTATTATCATTTCTTTTTAATTCAATTTCGAAGTCACTGCTTATCAAGGCCAAGCGCCACCCGAGGATAAGGGTTAATGAGACGGGAATGAGTGCCAGTCGAAAGATGAAGAACACTATGGGAGTACTAACATTACAAAGTTGTAATCATCAGAGGAGCAGTCCCGCGGCAATGTGCTCCACAGGTGGGAAGCCCCCGCAAAGAAGCTCTGTCCGTAGAAATTTCGCATAACGCTAGGCATATTGAGAGAAAAAAGGGAAGTCTGTTTTCCATTGTGGCAGGAAAACGAGTTCATGCTGTGAATGTCTTACAATAACTGGATAGTTATTTAATGCTAAAACACAACGCCTATTGGAAATGATTTATTGTAAACTATTAATTGAACGAAAGTTGCTATTTTTACACTTTTAAAACTTTCACAGCAAGCACTCGTCTTGTTACCACCAATGCAAAGAATTTTATTTCCTTCCTCTGCTCTGCGTGCCTAACATCAGACGAAATTTTCATGAACAGAGTTTCTTTCCAAGAACTTCCATTTGTAGAACACATTGCCTCCAGATTGCTTCACTGAAGGCTACAACATGATCATCTTCAAATCTAATGTTAATGATCACTTGTCATGAACCGTCCCCATTTATTTATTCAATTAATTATTTTCGGTCTTCTTATAAAATTTCTTCGTTATTCAACTGTCATTCTATTCATCTCATTAACCCTTATTTTCGAGTGGCTTTTAGCCTTGATTAATGGCGACTTATCAAAATAAACGTGGATCCATATTTTTTTTGCAACAGTATCAGCGCATAAAGGACCACAAAATATATGAGAGGATTTAAACTCGCCATAGCTGATCCCATAATCCGCGGCGAGATCCATTTCTTTGGGACTAGCAGGGTCACCCGGTGTTATCCGCGTATTATATGAAATATAATGATGAATGAAAATACCTAATTAAATCTATTATGAATGGAGATTTGGTATCTGTCTGTCTGAATTCGAAACTATACTATTACATCTATTAATTGGACTAGTGTACTACTTTTTAATGTTCAACTCAGTTTATTATACTATTTCAGACTAATGTACAACCAAACCAAACACCATAAATAAATATTTGAACATATAAAGAACTTGAAGCATAAAAGCTTTTACCAAAATGACCGGATTTGGCATCAAATAACCCGAAAAGGCTTGATAACCTGCAAAACATTTGAAACAACCAAACCAAAAACGGTGAATAAATACTTGAACATATAAGAACATTGAAGCATAATTTTCTTTACCAAAATGACCAGATTCGGCATTAAATAACCCGAAAAGGGTTGATATGCCGTAAAATAAAACAACCAAATGAAACACCATGAAAAATACTTCAACATATAAAGAATTCGAAGCATAAAACTTTTACCAAAATGATCGGATTAGGGATTGAATAGCCTGAAAAGGGCTGATATGCCGTAAAAGTAACCAAACAAACTAAACCAAACGATGCTTGACAAGCCAACCGACGGACAAAGCCCCCATCGAAATGCGATGACGCATCATAAAGAAAGCGAATTAAGTTTTGAGAACTTTGACACGGTCAATGTAACTCCATAAAAATGACGTTAACTTATGATGGAAAAAAAATAATGTTGGCTTCAGATAACCAAGTTTCCCTTAACGACAAAAAAAAAAAAAAAAAAAATAGAGAAACAAACAAAATACAAGTTGTTAGTAAACTTGATACTATTTCTACCGAACTATTTTAATTGGGCAAAAAATGAAGAAGAAAATAAAAAAAAATAAAAGAATTCCATTTAAAAATATATTCCTTCGGAAAACCTGGAATATTTTTCTTCGTTGCTAAATCATGAGAGATCTTTATTTAGAAAAAAAATATATAAAAAAAAAATTAACTGTGTAACTTTTTTCATCGTTAAAAACATTCTAAACACGAGAGTCACGTAAGATAATTTATTTGTCGGTCATGCTTAAGCTTGACATAGCAATTTTGGATCCGGTCATGCGTGTCTGTAATCATTGAAAAACATGGGTAGATTAATAGACATTAAAAGTTTTATTATATAAGTATACCGCGCCAGAAGGTATCACACACCTGACGCAATCCTCAACCTGTACAAGAGCCAACTACGTTAAAGATGAGGTACTGTTGCCACATCTGGGGAGGTGCCGCTCAGAGCACCGTTCCCTATCTTGACAGAGTCCAAAACCCACTTCGAAATCTAGTGGGGGGGTGTCCTCTTCTCCACTTCAGCCACTTTCTTACAAAAGAGAGCTTGCTGGTCTTTCTCTGCTCTATCGTTATTTCCATGGTAGGCGCTCGACGGAGCTCCAATCTATGGCTACCACGATAACAAAAATTCACAACAAAAACTCGTCTAGCTACAACCACTGTCAACCCTAACCCTAACCCTAACCCTAACCCTAACCTCCAATCTATGGCTACCACGATAACAAAAATTCACAACAAAAACTCGTCTAGCTACAACCACTGTCAACCCTAACCCTAACCCTAACCCTAAGCTCCAATCTATGGCTACCACGATAACAAAAATTCACAACAAAAACTCGTCTAGCTACAACCACTGTCAACCCTAACCCTAACCCTAACCCTAACCTCCAATCTATGGCTACCACGATAACAAAAATTCACAACAAAAACTCGTCTAGCTACAACCACTGTCAACCCTAACCCTAACCCTAAGCTCCAATCTATGGCTACCACGATAACAAAAATTCACAACAAAAACTCGTCTAGCTACAACCACTGTCAATAATTTCCCTTTATCTCTGTGTGTACATAAAACTAAACGGAACTTCCATGAACAAAGTTTCTTTCCTAAAACTATCTATTTGTGGAACACAATACCGCGGGGCTGCTTCCCAGATAACTACAACATAGTCGTTATCAAGTCCAATGAAAATACATTCTTGTTGAGCTGTTCTCACAAATAATCAAATTCTGTCCGCTTTCAACCATCGTTACCAATCATCACGGTGTTACCCCACCGTCCACCTGACAATCGTTTTAACCCTTATCCTTGAGTGGCATTTTCGCCTTGATAAATGGTGACTCTTTGGTAAAAGAAAATCTATATCATATAAATATAGATTTTGTCCGTCTGTCCGTCACAATTTTTTAAACGTAATAAACGCATTGCGGAATTTGTCTCATTTTATAATATTAGAGATCTTAACTAATTTTAGAAATTGAGAATATTGCATTAATAGTAAAAAATAAATTCCCAACACACAAAGCGGATGCCATGACCGGAAATCGAAACCGAAACATTGACATCTCCAGTCTGAGGTTCTACAAACTGAGTTATTTGGACTTATAAATAGAATTAAAAATATTACCGTAACATAATAATTATAGCTTTGGCGTGACGTCATATTTGATTTTCTAGAATTAAAAAGTGATGGTGTTTTTGGAGTTTATATGTTCGTACGCAAATAGAAACGTGCGATTGCTTGACAAAAGAGAATAAACAGATACGCATTACTAAGACATTTGCTTTTACAATGCTTAAACCCGAGTTCGAATCTCACGTAAATCCAAATGTTTTTTTTTTTTTACTGAATACATGTTTTATAAGTTTCAAGAAGATACCATAAAAACAATAGATAAATATCAAAAAAATACTAAGTGCCCCGTTTTTGATAATCCGCAAAATGTAGATATAATGGGTATCAGTTAAAAGCGAATTATTCTTGATTAAAACATAATTATTAATGGTTTTTGCCAGTAAAAAGAATACGTAAATACATTAATTGGAGTTACTTACTCTCTCATACTAAATAGCATATTTCTTCCACAAATTTGTACAAATATCTTTCTTTGTACTCGCTATGAAGCGGTAGAGCTAAGTAAAGATGGAAACTTACATACCCAGGTACTATACAAACACTGCTCAAACTAATAGTAAAACAATCATTCAAAACGTATTCATGAAAGTTACATATAGGCTGTACACAACATTGATTGAGTGGGAAAGAGTGTGATTAAAATGACATCGAATTTCGGTTAATTAATAGTATTTAACTGCCTCGGGAACATCCGGCATTTCTCGGGAATCATTGAAAACTATTGTGCATTCAGGGTGCTGTTTCAACGTATCACAACTCTTCAGTGTAGCTAGATGTAGCAAATGCATCCACGCTGATATTGTAAACTAGTATATGTTTTTTTTTAAATTTTTTTTTTAACATAGTTCACCCCAAACAAGGCAGGCCGCCACTGTAGACGTAAGGGGCTACTGAGAAAAAGAAAAGGGGAGAAGGTAGGGGGTGGTCAATCTAGATTGGAATCAGCGCAGCGAGTTGTGTCTGTTTACATTAGTTTTAAACTTCTGCATGTCTGTACTGTTGGGGAAACAGGGGGCAGGGAGTTCCAGAGGCCAGCAGTACGAGGAAAGAAGCTATTTGAGTGGAAGGCTCTCCGACATCTGGGGACCTCCACAGTGAATGAATGAGATTTAGTTGATTGTCGGGTTAGTCTAGTGAATTTCCGTCGAGGGGGCACCAGAGTAGCCAATTCATTGGAGCATAATCCATTGAAGTATTTGTAAAACAGGCACAAGGATGCTACATTGCGGCGATGGGACAGAGGCTGGAGCTTGGCTGACAGTGTGGGACCTATTAGGTTGGCGATTCTTTTTTGGACCTTGTCAAGGAGGGAGAGACTAGTAGATGATGCACCAGCCCAGATGTGACAACAATACTCCATGCATGGGCGGATGGTGGCTTTGTAGAGATACAGGATAATGTCAGGTGTGAGGAGTTTACTAGCACGGTAGAGGGAGCCAACCTTCTTTGCGGCAGCCTTGGCAATGTCTTCAATGTATTTGTTCCAATTCATGTTACCTGTGAAGGTTAGGCCGAGGAGTTTGAATGATGAACTCTCAGGTAGGGTGTTATTTGCCATGACAATCGGTGGTTGAAAAGGTTCCTTGTAGTTATTGAAGGAAAGGAGTTTTGTCTTTGCGGCATTAAAAGTTACCAACCATTTATGACCCCAATCCACTACAGCCTGCAGGTCATTTTCTAAAGATTCAGCCATTGCATCGGATATAGTTGCGTCGGTTTTGCCAACATGGCGAGAGTAAAGGGTGGTGTCATCAGCAAATAAACCAATCTCAGACTCTATGCCATCAGGGAGATCGTTTATATAGATCAGGAACAACAAGGGTCCAAGGATAGAGCCCTGGGGTACACCAGCATTTATGTCATGTTGCTTAGATGAACGGCCATCGAGGACAACCTGGATTTTTCTTTTGGCTAGGAAGGATCTAATTATATTAAGTAATTGCCCAGTAATACCGTATGATCGTATTTTCAGGAGGAGCCCTTTATGCCATACCTTGTCAAAGGCCTTGGATACATCAAGTGCTACTGCCCTAGCTTCACCTGCCTTGTCGAGTGTATGATACATGCGTTCAGAGATGACCGTTAGGATGTCTGCAGTAGATCGTGATTGTCTAAATCCATACTGGCGGTCAGAAAGAAGTTTAGCATTAACTAAGTGTCGTACTATTGCTAGATTGATTAAGGATTCAAAGATTTTAGCAAAGATCGGAAGCAGACTGATTGGGCGATAGTTCTGGGGATCGGTTCTATTTCCAGAATTCTTGTAGACTGGTACCACAGAGGCAATTTTCCAGCTATCGGGAAAGCAAGATTCAGCTAGACACTTATTGTAGAGTTTGGAGAGGACAGGGGCCAGCTCAGCAGAGCATTTCTTTATTACTATTGTGGGTATAAGATCAGGCCCACAAGCTTTGGAGGTGTCAAGGTTTTTTATGATGTCTCTAACCTGGGATGGGGTGATGACTAGGTTATCAAGTGTGGCTTCGGTCAGCAAAGGGAATTCAGGGAGGGGGTGGTTATCTGAGTCCAAAGTAGAGTTAGAAGCGAAGCGCTGGGCAAGTAGTTCAGCCTTATCAGTGGCCGTGCAAGCGACATCATTGTGGTTTGATAGTGGAGGAATCGTTGATTGGCCATTATTCACTACACTATTGTAGATTTTCCAGAAATCACGAGTACCTAATTTCTGTGTCTGGATGCGTTTTTCTGTTAACTCATTAAACCTTCTCTTCGCTTCACCTATCACGGCCTTGCAATTATTTCTTGACTCTATAAATTTATTTCTATTAGTAGCTGACTTATGTCGGCAAAATTTACGGAATGCTTGTTGTCTCTCAGAAATGGCAGCTGCACATTCCGAGGTGAACCATTGAGGAGAGTGAGGCTTGCTAAAGTATTTTCGCATGGGGACATAGGCTTCAATGCCTGCTTTGACCCATTCAGTTAATTCGTTTGCACACTGATTGGCAGGGAGTGAGAAGGTTTCCCTCCATGGGGCGTCACTGATGTGATCTCTGATCGACTCAAAATCAGCCCGCTCGTAGTATCTTGTTGTTTTGAGTAACGGTTCATCAGCTTTTGGACGACTTCTTAGGGTGACATGTATCATTAGCACAATGTGATCAGTATTCCCGAGTGGGCTATGAGCTTTCGTCACACAAGCCTCGGGCATTGAGGTCAAGAAAAGGTCTAGAAGTGAGGCTTGTTGGTCTATTCGATCGGGGATGCGGGTCGGAAAATCGACAGTCTGAGAGAGGGAGTGAGCTAAGGAGAAATTATATGTAGAGTTGCCGGCTGCGTCAGTAAGGCTGGAGAATCCAAACCAGTCACGGTGGTGGGCATTAAAATCACCAAATACATGTATGTGGGCATTCGAGTCAATTAAGAGTGCTCTATCTATGCTTACAGAGACAGAGTTTAACAGAGTACAGTCCTGGGTCGACGGGGAGCGGTATAAGAAATATAAGTAACTGATGCTGTGATGTAAAGTCAATCTAAAGCACATGTAGTCGTGGTCATCTGATTCAAACCTATGTTCTCTAGTCAGGGGGAGGGTGTTCCGAACATAAACTCCTAGCCCGTGCATATGTTTGTCAGAGTCTTTACGGTAGAATGGGAGGTAGTCAGTCATGTCAAAGTGGTGAGAGGAGATTGAGGATTGGAGGTTAGTTTCACTTAGAGCTAGGATATCCGGGGAGTTTGCCAGGAGAAAGGATTCTACGTCGTTGATATTGGTTCTAAGTCCCCGGATATTTGTGAATGCGAGCCTCAAGGGCGGAGGCGAAAGTGTTTTTTGTTGGGTGTCTGGTTTAGGTTTGCTTTTATTTTTTTGTAATGACATGTTTGTTTTGATTATAGAGTGGGTTGGTCAAGGTGGGTACTTGTTTGGTGCCAATAAGCTCACACAACCAGTCCATTAGTCTGAACTCGGTCCATGGGGGTTGTGGCCTCGGGAAAGCCCACCGGAGATAATTGCAGGGTCCCTTTCCATGCGCGACATGGCACATACAACTACCCACGGTATTATGCAACTGATGATGGAGCAGCCGTTCTTGGCGCTACCCAAGAGTTTGGGCTCCTGTCCTGTCAGTCGGAAACAGCAGCCAGACAAGCTGTCTGACCTGTACCCTCAACCTGTTGGAACAAGAGAGACCCAGACTGGCCATGTAAGACTTAATGACGAAAAAATTTTTCCCCAAGTTGCCCAAATAGAGAGAAAGAGAAACGGCGTTCATTGACCTAGTAAGGAAACAAGGCTAGGCACTGGGTGTTTAGAGGCGTCCCAGCACTGTTACCTCTGCGCCTGACTAATAGACAAAGAAGGAGTGCGAGGGCCGGCGACAGGCAGAACCTATCTACTCCTTAAGCAATTGTAGGTTTGCAAACGGGATATTTTGTTCGAGATTCCAACTCTAGGAAGGTTGTCGATCAGGACTAAGGAGGCCTCCCTCCCCAACGGTTTACTGCCACGACGTAAGTAGCAAGGTTTTTTTGTCAGAGGTTTCCTTCTCTTAGATGGATAGCCTTACAAGGTCTAACGGGTCCAACACTCCGAGAAGGGTGTAAATATCCTGCGCCCGATTACTAGTCGGGTATTTCCTGTCCCCCGCAGGTATTTAAAAAAAAAAAAAATCCAATATTACGTATGTATATATATGTACATATGTAGACAGTTTTCGGTACTCCTAAAGGGAACGCACCATGTTTCCGTGACTTCGCGTCGTCAACGTTCGGGCAGGTCTCGGAAAGGCCCGAAAGTTGACGAAATTATTAACCAATCAGGTTGCAGCAAGCGGCCGATAACCTTTGGAAGAAATTAATCGCGTTCAATAACAAAAATGAATTTCTATCATCGCTGTCAGCTTGTTGAAGCTCCCGAAGGACTGATTGAGTACTGCCAGCAACAGAACCAGTACACAAGAAAACTTTGGACCAACTGCAACCTTAACACTAAACCCTAACCCAGAAACTGTTATAAAAGGGGGAAAAGACATAGAAAAAACATTAGAAAAAATAAACGATTTGTTTTAAAACAGTTCGTTCGTTAAGAAAAAAAGAATTGCTTAGTGTTGTGAAGTTGTCCAACAGTAAATAATAAATAAAGGAAGTCAAGTCGAGGGTTGGTTTCACAAGTGTATTAACAAAGTAAGAAATTGACTAGCACTTGGCTAGACAGTTACAAGACTGTGCTTTGTCTTCTCTGTGTCTCTGGTGACTCGCACTATTTATAGTGACAACCGGTGCAGTTTTTCCTGTGTAAGAACGGCCGGTGTAACACTTAGAAACAGTTGACAAAAAATGTAAATAAAAACATTGAAATTTTTTTTAAACATTGAAACCTCTTCCCCAAAAAGCAGAAACGTTTGCTTAAAATATCAAACAAAATCACCTTATATATTTAACAACATTTCACTAACCACTTTCCTTTGATAAAAAATAAATGAATAAATACACATCTAATTAATAACGGTTGTTTAGCAATGGTATATTATTATCGTCTGCCAGTCTTCAATTTAGCGTTTGACAGTTTTCAGCTCGTTTCTGCCTCGTTTTCGCCACGTTTTCGCCACGTTTTCGCCACGTTTTCGCCTCGTCAACTCTCGGGCATTTCCGAGATCTACCCGAACGTTGATGACGCGCGAAGTCACGGAAACATGGTGCGTTCCCTATAAGAGTACCCATTTTTCATATATAACGCGACGACTAGTGATTCGTTGGTTAAAGCTTTGGTCCATCGTACACTAAATAAATACAAAGACAGAGTAGTCAAGTAATCTGAATCTGTGACAAAAAAACAACCTTTCCCTGGTCCCTCTCTCCGATTAAGCATGTCTTAGCGTTTTGATGGAAATTTAATCTCACGTGGTTTTATGAATTACTTTAGTTTTCTCACGTGGTTTTATAAACTACTTTAGTTTTCTCACGTGGTTTTATAAACTACTTTAGTTTTCTCACGTGGTTTTATAAATTACTTTAGTTTTCTCACGTGGTTTTATAAATTACTTTAGTTTTCTCACGTGGTTTTATAAATTACTTTAGTTTTCTCACGTGGTTTTATGAATTACTTTAGTTTTCTCACGTGGTTTTATGAATTACTTTAGTTTTCTCACGTTGTTTTATGAATTACTGTAGTTTTCTCACGTGGTTTTATGAATTACTTTAGTTTTCTCACGTGGTTTTATGAATTACTTTAGTTTTCTCACGTTGTTTTATGAATTACTTTAGTTTTCTCACGTTGTTTTATGAATTACTTTAGTTTTCTCACGTGGTTTTATAAATTACTTTAGTTTTCTCACGTGGTTGTATACATTACTTTAGTTTTCTCACGTGGTTTTATGAATTACTTTAGTTTTCTCACGTGGTTTTATAAATTACTTTAGTTTTCTCACGTGGTTTTATGAATTACTTTAGTTTTCTCACGTGGTTTTATGAATTACTTTAGTTTTCTCACGTTGTTTTATGAATTACTGTAGTTTTCTCACGTGGTTTTATGAATTACTTTAGTTTTCTCACGTGGTTTTATGAATTACTTTAGTTTTCTCACGTTGTTTTATGAATTACTTTAGTTTTCTCACGTTGTTTTATGAATTACTTTAGTTTTCTCACGTGGTTTTATAAATTACTTTAGTTTTCTCACGTGGTTGTATAAATTACTTTAGTTTTCTCACGTGGTTTTATGAATTACTTTAGTTTTCTCACGTGGTTTTATGAATTACTTTAGTTTTCTCACGTGGTTTTATAAATTACTTTAGTTTTCTCACGTGGTTTTATAAATTACTTTTGTTTTCTAACGTGGTTTTATAAACTACTTTAGTTTTCTCACGTGGTTTTATAAATTACTTTAGTTTTCTAACGTGGTTTTATAAACTACTTGAGTTTTCTCACGTGGTTTTATGAATTACTTTAGTTTTCTCACGTGGTTTTATAAATGACTGTAGTTTTCTCACGTGGTTTTATAAACTACTTTAGTTTTCTCACATGGTTTTATGAATTACCTTAGTTTTCTCACGTGGTTTTATGAATTACTTTAGTTTTCTCACGTGGTTTTATGAATTACTTTAGTTTTCTCACGTTGTTTTATGAATTACTGTAGTTTTCTCACGTGGTTTTATAAATTACTTTAGTTTTCTCACGTGGTTTTATAAATTACTTTAGTTTTCTCACGTGGTTTTATGAATTACTTTAGTTTTCTCACGTGGTTTTATGAATTACTTTAGTTTTCTCACGTTGTTTTATAAATTACTTTAGTTTTCTCACGTGGTTGTATAAATTACTTTAGTTTTCTCACGTGGTTTTATAAATTACTTTAGTTTTCTCACGTGGTTTTATGAATTACTTTAGTTTTCTTACGTGGTTTTATAAATTACTTTAGTTTTCTCACGTGGTTTTATAAATTACTTTTGTTTTCTAACGTGGTTTTATAAACTACTTTAGTTTTCTCACGTGATTTTATAAATTACTTTAGTTTTCTAACGTGGTTTTATAAACTACTTTAGTTTTCTCACGTGGTTTTATGAATTACTTTAGTTTTCTCACGTGGTTTTATAAATTACTGTAGTTTTCTCACGTGGTTTTATAAACTACTTTAGTTTTCTCACGTGGTTTTATGAATTACATTAGTTTTCTCACGTGGTTTTATGAATTACTTTAGTTTTCTCACGTGGTTTTATGAATTACTTTAGTTTTCTCACGTGGTTTTATAAATTACTTTAGTTTTCTCACGTGGTTTTATAAATTACTTTAGTTTTCTCACGTGGTTTTATAAATTACTTTAGTTACTAGATATTTCAAAAAGAATTTAGTGTCCTTTTGAAAGAGAACATAAAGTCTTTCTTTTGGCTCGTGGCCTGGTGCTTTCCCAGCTTTTATCACACCATAAAAAGATTGGTCAAGGAATACGATCATCTGTTAAGCGAAACAAATGTCCAAACCATCTCAAGTGACCAAGCATGGTCATGGATACTGTAGATGACTTTGTTTGATTCTACGCTGTATGGTGTAAAATACCATCCAGTTAGATTTATACGTTCCTGATGAAAGCGTTAATATTATATACACGTCCATGCGCTTCAGAAACGGCCAGGGTAAGAGCTCAATCGAACATCATATTAATTGTTCATTTTAATACTTCGCTTTTGTTTTTTAACTTTCTTAGATTCTCTTTTGAGAAAACTCTCAAAGCGCTTTCACATATGTCACACGTTTTCAATGTTTCAGTGTCTCTTGTGAAGGGGTTTCAAGCGGGGCGTTCTCAATTGGTCTCCATGTACACTCGCACTATTCTGCGCGCAAAATATAGCCTCTACATAGTGAATGACTGTCCGTGAGTGGCAAAGTGCAGGTATTTATCTACTCCCCACATAGTAAAATGTGACACAAGGTCGGAAAGTGGGGTTTTGATAAGTCAGCACTCTAGAGGAAGAGCACCTTTTAACTTTTAAAAATTGCCTGAGCAGCCCCGTCGGCATTCCCAGGTAGGGGCGCCTCAGTCAGTAAGCAATAAACTTACTCCTCCCCAAAGAGGGGGACACAGCCTGGGAGGGTGGACCTCTTAGAAGTGCACAGAATAAACCGATAGACCGGCGTAAATCAAGCCCCGAAGGCCAAGACAACACCAGTCTATGGGGTGCAGTATCCATCGGAACAGATACTACACTTTGATCTTGGTCAAAAGGCCGAGAAAGCAAAGTGGCAAAGTGTCACATCCTTCTAGAGGCTACCCTGTTAATATAAATGGGTTTAAATAGAACACGGAGGATCTAGAGGAATAAACCTTGACCGCAAATCATCTTATTCCACGGGTATCAGTGGTTTCTGTTGCACTCATCGACAAACTATGCTAAGAAATATAATTTTCTTCGGGGAGGGTAAATTCTTGGATCTTATCAGCTAGAATCTCATTGGATGTTTTGCTCCACTTTTCAAACTTTGAGTAGTGGTAGCAAAACAATTGCACCTTCTTTTGTGCAACAGTCCCTGGTTGGGCTTTTAAGCCTCTTATGTTTCTTTTTTTGTTGCTGTATTTGATGGAGATAGGGGACCAGGACCTTTTGTCTCAAGGCCTGATAGCTGACCCTGTAAGCACAGTATGGGTTCGCATATGATCTTATAAATTTGACATAAAGGTTTGCAGAAGACGTAGTAGCTCTCCGAGTTGGCATCCAGGGATATCATTGACTGTTTTCCATGCACTCCAGTAATATACGACACGCAAAATATCGCCTTTACATAGTGAATGAGAGTACGTGCATGGTGAATAATCACACCCTTGTTGAGGTTACCCTGTTGATATGCATGGGCGTAGGCAGAACACGGCAAATCTAGAGGAGTAAACATTGGCCACAAATCCTGTTATTCCACTGGTAGCAATAGTTCTAATAGCACTGATTGACAAACTGATAATCTGGTTGTGACAAAGGGGTAATAATTGCTGTGTTTTGGGTCGTAATCTATCCATCTAAAATAGGAGAGTAAAAAGTGGACCATGGGTTTACTTTCGGCAGCCTCGTAACTCTCGCTTCCCTTATTTTGTCCATTAGGCTTCAAATTTCATGAACGATGTTTCTGACAAAGGGGTAAGAATTGCTGTGTTTTGGGTCGTAATCTATCCATCTGAAATAGGAGAGTAAAAAGTGGGCCATGGGTTACTTTCGGCAGCCTCGTAACTCTCGTTTTCGCTTATTTTGTTTTTTAGTCATAATATTCCATGAACGATGTTTTTGACAAAGGGGAAAGAAATGGTGTTTTCTGGGTTAGAATCTATCCATCTACCACTTATCGTTGGCTAGTTTTTAATCTTGAAGTATTATTTTATTTTAGCTCCTTACACCAAGTGGCTTCATGCCTTGTCTGGAGCGATTTCCATTAGAAAAGAAGATGATCACATATATTTGACAATGAGAATACATAACTACTCCAGTTAGTGGAGAACCATGGACTACATGCAGGTTTGGCGGTCCGCATATGCAACCAGCCATTCGATAAAACATCATGAAGTTCAATAATAGTAGTGAACGGGCATTGTGGTACACGAACTTCGTGAATATGTCAACGTCAGTTGATGGATGACTCAAGTCAACGTCAATTGATGGATGACTCAAGTCAATGTCAATTGATGGATGACTCAAGTCAACGTCAATTCATGGATGACGCAAGTCAACGTCAATTCATGGATGACTCAAGTCAACGTCAATTCATGGATGACTCAAGTCAACGTCAATTCATGGATGACTCAAGTCAACGTCAATTGATGGATGACTCAAGTCAACGTCAATTGATGGATGACTCAAGTCAACGTCAATTGATGGATGACTCAAGTCAACGTCAATTGATGGATGACACAAGTCAACGTCAATTGATGGATGACTCAAGTCAACGTCAATTGATGGATGACTCAAGTCAAGTGCTTGTTACCTAACTTTTTAGCTGACCATGAACATATATTTTGAATACCACAATCTATTAAGCGGAAAAAATGTCCAAACCATCTGAAATGTCCAAGTCTCATCATGGATTCTATAGATGATATATTGGCTTTCTTCAATACTATTGGACGCTCCAAAAAGCGTTGGAAGTGTCTTACTAATCTGCCCCTGATTCTATTTTAGTGTGTATTTTGTCATACTCCCCACCATCATAATTGTATAAAGAAAATCATTCATCACTGGTCATATTTTAAGAATGGTAGTCAATAGAGTGAATGTGGTATCATGGTATTATGGTAATTGGATAGAATGATAAATGATGGATAAATAAACAATTCTAAAATGAAATTGTTAGTATGAATAGGTCATAGTAAAGAATAAGATATGCAGTTTATGCCTGACGAAAGGCCATACTCCCAATCACTATCTCTTAATCCTAATTGTACTTTTATACAATAAATAATATACTCCTTCATTTATATTATTTGGATTATTCGGACTACTATCCTCATCTTGGTTATTATTTTCACAATGTTTTGGCGAATGAAACCTTTGACCTTCTTCAGGTGCATATTTTCGAACTTGAGAATCTTTATGTCGAACTCGAACATTTTATTTAATTAATGGGGTAGATTGTTCTGGTTCAATCAACTATGACGGAATAGACGTTTTAATTAATTAATTATTATGTTATTCTTAGTTATTATCGCCTATAGTAATAATTGAATCTTCAACTTCCAGAAGACTGTCTCGGGTACATTAACCGGGCAGAGAGATAAACCACTGGCTACTAATAATTATAGATATGAATAATTTCATTTTCATTAACTATGTTGTATATATTATTGCCTCATTCATATAGATATATATATATATATATATATATATATATATATAGTTTGAAAAGTCACACATTGAAAACGTTGCTGGAATGGCAATAATAAGGAGAATATTTTTTAAAAATATTTTGAAAACCTGGACAACGCAAATTATTTGTTTTTTAAAATAAATAATTTATTTATTTAAAAAACTTTTTTTAAAAACTTGAGTACTTTCGATGATAAACATCTTTGTCAGAAGTATAAGCATATTTTTGTTCTCTTCTTTTTCGTATAATCCTACCCGACTGAGACATCTCTATCGCAGTCAAGTTGAAATTTGTCTTGATATTATAGACGATAAATGTTGATATGCCGTTGTGTGTAGCACGCGGTTACGTGAATAAGGTAGTTTGAAAGTCACACATTGAAAACGTTGCTGGAATGGCAATAATAAGGAGAATATTTTTCTTTAATATTTTGAAAACCTGGAAACGCAAATTATTTGTTTTTGAACATTATTTATTTATTTTAAAAACTTTTTTTTTTAAACTTGAGTACTTTCGATGATAAACATCTTTGTCAGAAGTATAAGCATATTTTTTCTTTTCTTCTTTTTTCGTATAATCCTACCCGACTGAGACATATCTATCGCCGTGTATATATTATTGTTTCAATATTTAATTCGATCGTGCTTAATACATGAGTAGAGCTTAGTAGTAATATAAAAATATACTTAGAAAAGTTTGTGTTTCATTTCACGAAAGGTTTCGTCTGGCCGACTGCGAAAATTAACATTCTACTGTCTCTTTTATGCGCAAATAAGTTTTTAATTCTCTTCTTAGCAATTAAAGCCATCAGATTTTATTGCTTCTACAAAATACTCACACAAATCTACTCTAACCCAGTAGTGGTCAATACATTTTAATCAATTTTCACTAATGCATTGGCATTTCATTTTTATTTAGGTTTAACGGACATTGTTTACCACAGCTACGCTAGTTATTTTAAAAGTTCATGTTTGCTCGAAATATTATTATACTGATGCGTTATTAAGTCGCTATCCTAAATTGAAGTTTATTATATATCTACAATTTATAGCACTTTCGGTTGTACGGTTTAGTATTGTTTTTACCACTTTAAACTTAAATATTTCTAGTTTCTCGCTCAGACATATTCTACATACATCGTATAAACATCTACATTTCTTAGCCCACTGGACTACTGGATATCGTCCGCTATGTGTAAGTTCCCCCAAAATGTTAGATAGTGATGTACTATACCTATGTTTTTTTTTATTAAATGTACTTTTTGAATTAAAAAAATTATTTTTTTTAACAATCTAGTGTAAATTTTATCTTGGTAAAATATGCCTTTTTTATGTAATGTGGACACCATATCATCACC
>OY744534.1:78988646-79003646 GCA_963556195.1 Sepiola atlantica
CCGGCGGAATCAAGCCCCGAAGGACAAGACGACACCGGTCCATAGGGTGCAGTATCCATCGGAATAGATACTACCCCGGCTGAACTAGTGTTGATGTCTACCATATACAGGCTTAAAGTTGCTTCAGACAACGCACCCAGACGGCATATAGACGTACACATCTTATTACTGTCTTTTTGCATGGCTGGTTGCACTTTGCTATTTTTTTTACAATACAATTATTTATCTACCTCCCACAGCGGTAAGATGTGACACAAGGTCGGAAAGTGGAATTTGAAAAGCCAGCGCCCGAGAATTTGAGCACTCTGGCCTACAAAAAAATGCCCGGGCAGCCCCGTCGGTATTCCCCGGTAGGGGCGCCTCAGGCGATTAGCAATAAACTAACCCCTTCTCAAAGGGTGAGAAGACAAAGCCTGGGATGGTGGACCGCCTAGAACTGCAGAGGACAAACCCATCGACTGACGGAAATCAAGACCCGATGGCCAAGACGATACCGGTCTATAGGGGGGGGCAGTATCTATCGGAACAGATACTACACTTTGCTCTTAGCCAAAAGGCCGCTCATTTGATTTGTATCTTTTTTATGGGTTCTAGCAAAGTATAAGGTTGCCTATTTGCATTCAACCTATTAAGAGTAAAATATCACTTAAAGCCACGCGCAATAAAAATAAACAGTCTTTGATAAAGGACAGAGGAATGCCCGAAATATTAAAATTATAATTCTCATCAGTTGTATCTTTTTACTTTTCGAGAAGTTTTTCACCCTAGTGCAAAGTCGTCGTCTCCATACATTCCAGCAAAAGATGTACCGTAGTCGCTTTTGTATCATTAAAAGGCAGCATTCTCGGTCCGTGTTTCTGCGCAGTAGAACAACCTACAAGAGTCAGTGGGGGGTGGGGGGTATTTACCCCCCCCCCGGGAGGTTAGGCACAAGGCCAGTTTTATCTTACTCCCACAAGGTAAAATGCGACCCAAGGTCGGGTCGGGAAAGTAAGAATTGAAAAACCAGCCCCCGAGAAGTTGAGCACTCTGGCCATTAAAAATTGCCTGGGCAGCCTCGTCGGCATTCCCCGGTAGGGGCGCCTCAGACAGTAAGCAATAAACTTACTCCTCCCCAAAGAGGGGAGGCAAAGCCTGGGAGGATGGACCTCCTAGAACTGCACAGGACCGTCCCATCGACCGGCGTAAATCAAGCCCCGAAGGCCAAGACGATACCAGTCTATGGGGTGTAGTATCCATCGGAACAGATACTACACTTTGATCATCCAGGATTAAAGACGACATCTTCTAACTATCCTTTTACATAGCGTGTTACGTTTTACTATTTTTTGGCCAATAAATTTGATTTGATTTATTTGAAATTTATTTTATTTACCTCCTAACACAAGTCAGGTGTGGGGTTTGCTTAAAGTGTTTCTGTGGAACGAACTGGATTCGAACCCGAAAACTGTTTCTAAGCCCATAACTTTAGTCGTGAAATCGCTATTTTAACCTACTTGTTTCCATGTCAATATAAGGTCTCTTGCACATTATTATGGACCTGCCATGGTTCGGGTATCCCTGCTAGTGCAACATGAACCCATTTCGCGCGATCAAATCAATTAAAAGCGTCTTTGGTCGATGTGGCGCGCGTGCACGGACGTACACGCGCGGATTTGATGACCAGCGTTGAAATATCATTTGAATATCAGCTTACGTTTTCCGTCATCGAACTCGGCGCGGCTATCGATCATGATCGGCACCGCGTCTCGGATGGATATTGGTAATCGATCTTATTTTGGTTCTGATTTTTATTCTGTATACATTCGATCACGCAGTCTTGGCTGACATTGAATTGAAATATCGATATTCAGTATTCATTCAGAATCGTGTTTCATTCAAAGTGTTGATTTAGTTGCGAATGATAAAGAAAAGATTAAAAAAACCTAGACACATTTGTTCCTTTATATTAGCTGTCTTTGTCACTTTGGCGGTAATAATACTTACAGATATACACTACACGCCAACAATTCCTCTGTCGTTCGCACACTTATATATATATATATATATATATATATATATATATATACATACATACATACATATCTATATATATATATATATATATATATATATGCATATATATATACACACACACATATATATATATACATGCATACATATCTATATATATACATACATATACATATATATATATACACGCATATATATACATACATATATATATACATACATATATATATACATACATATATATACATATATACATATATATATACATATATACATATATACATACGTATAGACATGTATACATATATATACATATATACATATATACATATATATATATACACACATATATATACATATATATACATACATATTTATATACATACATATATATACATATATACATACATACATATATATACATATATACATATATATATATATATATATATATATATATATATATATATATATATATATATATATATATACACGGGTCGTTAAAGACCACGGAGTTTTCTCTCTTTACTATCTTTCTTGTTAATTTCTTGACTCTTCGAGCGATGCTTCAGTTTAGGGTGTTAATTGGTGGAGTATGGCACCTAACGTTGTATCGTGGGCCATTCCTCTAGCGCTTTCGGTCTCTCGACCGTCTTCAGGAGGATGTGTCTTATTGTTACTAAGAGCCGTATTTATAGTTTTATTATTAATTATATATCTATTAATTTACACACACACACACACACACACACACACACACACACATATATATATATATATATATATATATATATATATATATCCATATTCATTTTTTAATTTAATTTTTTGTTTTTATTTATTTATTTATTTTATTTCCATTACTATTGTCTTCGTCGTCGTCGTCGTCGTCGTCGTCGTCGTCGTCGTCGTCATCATCATCATCATCATCATCATCATCATCATTTATTAATTGTTAAAGACTGATGGGGCGTTAGTACTAGTGGTGAATGCTATTTTATTAATTGTGGGTTGTAATTTTTTTTATGTGTGGTAATGTGTTGCTGGGTGGCATAAGTATCATTTAAGTGATGCGTAAGGCGTCGGGTTAGGGTTGTAGTTGTATGGCCGATATAAGTACTGTGTTGGTCTGTTTGGGTCTTGGGGAAACATTCCTCGAATGGACATTGGAACAAATGTTTCCCCAAGACCCAAGCTGACAGCCCTTATATTTCCTTTAAATTTATATATATATATATATATATATATATATATATATATATATATATATATATATATATATATATATATATATATATATATATATACTCCTTGTTTTTGAACTTTAATAAAATCTGATTAATTTCTCATTTTATTATGTCATTCAATTAATATTATTGCTCTATACACTATATTGAGCTTTGTTTTTATCCTGATAGTCTACTGGCTAAAGATATTATTTATATCTTTTACAGTAGTGTCTCCTTTTGGCTAAGATCAAAGTGTAGTATCTGTTCCGATGGATACTACACCCCATAGACTGGTATTGTCTTGGCCTTCGGGGCTTGATTTACGCCTGTCTATGAGTCTGTCCTGTGCAGTTCTAGGAGGTCCACCCTCCCAGGCTTCGCCTCCCCTCTTTGGGGAGGAGTAAGTTTATTGCTTACTGCCTGAGATCCCCCTACCGGGGAATGCCGACGGGGCTGCTCAGGCAATTTTTAAACCCCACATCTTCCCGACCCGACCTTGGGTCACATCTTACTTGTGGGAGTAAGATAAAAACTGGCCTTGTTTATAACCCCTGGAGAGGATTAAATCAATACTCTCTCTCTCTCCCTCTCTGTCTGTCTGTCTGTCTGTCTGTCTGTCTGTCTCTCTCTCTCTCTCTCTCTCTCTCTCTCTCTCTCTCTCTCTCTATATATATATATATATATATATATATATATATATATGTACATATATATATATCCCCTGCACTGATGAGAGCATAAGCCCGAAACGACGTCGTCTCTAGGTAAATATAATTTGCTATTTATTTATTAATATTTACCACCAGACCAGGACGCCTTGCCCGACATATGTACGATTTTTTTTCATCGCTTATGATGTTATGCAGCTTTTGTTATTGTTTTTACTGGCGATAGAACACCGGTGTGTTTTTTTTAGCATTTAATCTGCTACCTAAGCGGGTTAAGAATATGAGGAGTACTGCCTTCAGTCACCCTTAATCGGAGGTGTCATCAATTTTTTATTTTCCATATATATTTATTAATTAATTTTGATTAATAAATTTTGATTAATTAATTTTTATGAATTAATTTTTATTATTTTATTTTGTAAATTAATTTCTATTAATCATTTTTTATTAATTAATTTTTATTAATTAAATTTTATTAATTAATTTTTATTAATTAATTATTTTTAATTGTTTTTTATTGAATTAATTTTTATCAACTAATTTAAAAAAAAATAATTTTTATTAATTAATTTTTATAAATTAATTCTTATTAATTAATTTATATTAATTAATTTTTATTAATTCAATTTTATAAATTAATTTTTATTCATTAATTTTTATCAATTAAGTTTTATTAATTAGTTTTTATTAATTAATTTTTACATGGATTTCGTTTATGTACGTGAAAATTAATTTTTTTTTAATTAATTACTAAATATATATAAAATTAAAAAAAAAATGATGACACGTCCGATTAAAAGCGACTGAATGCAGTACTCTTAACCGCTTAGGTAGCGAATAAAATACTATAGAAAACACACCGCTGTTCTATTGCAAGTTAAAGCAATAATAAAAGCTGGATACTTGCATAGGTATCCGGCGTTATTCACGTTCGAATATGGGATAGCGTTAGACACAACAGTATATTAAAGAGAGTTTATTTAACAGCAACTTTGATGTTGTTAGCTTAATATGTTAACCACTAAGCCGTTCTTGGCCTTTTGGCTAAGATCAAAGTGTAGTATCTGTTCCGATGGATACTACACCCCATAGGCTGGTATCGTCTTGGCCTTCGGGGCTTGATTTACGCCGGTCTATGGGGTTGTCCTGTGCACGTCTAGGAGGTCCACACTCCCAGGTTTCGCCTCTCCTCTTTGGGGAGGAGTAAGTTTATTGCTTACTGCCTGAGGCGCCCCTACCGGGGAATGCCGACGTGCTGCCCAGGCCATTTTTAAACCCCACATCTTCCCGACCCGACCTTGGGTCACATCTTACTTGTGGGAGTAAGATAAAAACTGGCCTTGTGCCTAACTCATGGGGAGGAGTAAATCAATATTCATATATATGTGCTTATAAATTGATGAATTTATTTTTGCTTATAAATTGATGAATCTCAATGTGCAACATGCAGAAAAAGGGTTTTTAGATATAGACAGAAAACAATTTCGCTCATGTTTATAAGAAAAGTTTAGATTTTATACACTTATTAGAAATTTTGTCTTGAATTATCACATATTTTGATTCGAACAATTATATTTGTTTTGTGATGGTCAGGGACATTGAGGAATACGTTTTACCTCCATTATTAGTCGTTACAGGCTTTTTCGGTAGCAAACCCAATTTGAAAGCATGTGGTTCCAGAACATGTTAGATCAGCTACTTAGAATTTCTGTAACAAATCATGCATGAATGGGTTAAAAGGACACCCGAGTAACCAGAGATTCTCCATATATATATATATATATATATATATATATATATATATATATATATATATATATATATAGTGAGAGAGATGTCTCTCTCTATATAGACAGAGAGAGTGAGAGAGGGGAGAGAAGAGATAGATTGATAGATAGATACATAGATAGATACATATATATAGAGAGAGGCTCATTTTGAGTTTTGTATTTTGTATTTTTATTTATTTATTTTTAATATTTAAAATCTAACCCGTGCTAAATGTATGACCCAGCGGGTCACAGGTTTTTAGTATATATATATATATATATATATATATATATATATATATATATATATATATATATATATATATATATATATATATATACTTAGTATTTTTTCAAATTTTGAATTTTGGCTTTTTCACTGCCAACTTATCCATCTATGTAATTCCTCTGATGATAAGATTTTAATCTTTGAAAAGCCTTGGCTTAAGGAAAGAATAATAAACATGTTTTTAACGAGTACACCTTGCATTGAACAATCGAAGTTGAAATAGATTTGTCATTCGTACATGTTTATCCCTCTTCTTTCATTCATCTTTATATATATATATATATAAATATATATATATATATATATATATATAGAGAGAGAGAGATAAGTAAAGATGCGAATACAATTTGTAGAAAATACAATATCTATTTAGTCATCATTTGCTAAATTAATTTTTTAAATATGATCGTAAAGTAAAGAAAGAAAAATCAATTTTCTTTTTCACTTGCAATTTAGAAATAGATCACAACTTGTTAAAAATCAAGTCGGTCCCTCTAAAGAAAGGAACATCTGAACGTTGTTTGTTTCACGAACAGGCTGGTCATTATGACTGTACTCATTCACATGTGTCAACATTTATATTAGTGGATCTACCATCCATAATCTAATAAAAAACATACTCAAGCTACACAAATGATTGAGCATTCTTAGAACTAGATATTAAAGATTTCTGTATCTCAATCTCAGAAAAGACACACGACAATAAACACGCAAAAAACAATAAACAATGAAGCTAGAATAAGTAAACACTATCGTAAGTCACAACTATTTAACAACAAAAACGTGTAAGCTAAAGAAAGGCAAATAAATCAATTTTGACATGATAATGGGGTTATTTATGGTGTTCGATTGTGTTCGGAATATTCATATTAACACTGCTAGAAGAAATCATTAATAAGAACGACATAGGATTATACAGAGATGAGAGACTAATGATTCGAAAAAAATGTGAACGAACCCAAAACAGATAAAACTAGAAAAAGTACAAGCATCAAACAAATAGAATTCGATATAGGTACATACACGACATAACATTTAACACACAAAAGCGAATATACACACCAGTAGGGAAACAAGGCAATAATCCACCATACATATACACTTCCTCAAACCACTCACACATTAATAAATCCCACAAGCTATCATAATGTGGTTTTATCTACGATTCAACAAATATGTAAAGGCAGATATAATAAACATATTTCTCAAGATAATAAACAAACACTTCCGAACATCGAACAAACAAATAGCGACAAACACATACAAACGCAATACAAAGAAACAACAAAGATATCCACAAAATAAACAAACACACAAACAAATAAACAACACCAACAACACAAAACCCCACAACAACAAATAAATAAGTACACAAAGAACACACAATCCCACAAAAGCAAACAAACAAATACACAAAGAACACAAACTCCCTCAACAACAAACAAACAAGTACACAAAGAACACAAAATCCCACAACAACAAACAAGTACACTAAGAACACAAACTCTCCCAACAACAAACAAGTACACAAAGAACACAAAATCCCACAAAAACAAACAAACAAGTACACAAAGAACACAAATCCCACAAAAACAAACAAACAAGTACACAAAGAACACAAAATCCCACAACAACAAAGAAACAAGTACACAAACAACACAAAATCCTACAACAACAATAAAAGCAAAAGTGCATGAAAGCCCCTATATTCCCCGAAAGCTAATCTCCAAAGACAAGAAAAACACACCTAAATACAAAAATATCCCCCAAACTACAAAATAATGTGATTTTGTGGGTTGGAAATTTTTTTCTATAAAACAAAATCAAATAAGTATAGAAACCACCCCATAAACCAACATCATCATTAAAAGCAACAAAAAACAAATACCCCGAAAACCCCCGAAAACCCCCCCAATAACCCCCAAAACCAAAAAACCAAAAAACCAAAAAACCAAAAAAAAAAAAAACGAAAAACAACTCAATCCCGAAAATATTCTTACAAAACTATTCCCCTTACACCAAAATATATTGTTAGAATCAGCAGCGGCAGCGGATGTTGTTTTATATATCTAATCTCGATTGGACAAAATCTTCAATACGCAGTTTCATTCAGCCAATGACAGACGCATAAATAATCACTCCTAATTCTAGCGCGTACTATGAAAATCCAAACACAGCTTTCTTTCTATTTTCTGGTATATTTATCCCAGAGACAACACACGTGCATACGTTACATCTAACCTAGCTCCATCATGGGCGAAAAAACCTTAGCAAACAGCACACACATGACAAGAGACTTTCACGAAATACAAAACATAGCGGCAGTAAATACACGTCGCTCACCGAAATAAATATTTAATCAATTTCTCTTTACAGACAAACAACTCTTCTTTCATCTTGAACGTTCTTGGACTTTTTGAACTCTCATTCTTTGCAAACTTTATTCGTGTTGTCTTAACAAGTTGTCAATAAAAGTAATTACTTTTGCACGTATATACTTTGTCAGTCTTGCCATTTGATAATTTCTTACGTTCGACAATATAACACAACTACAATAAAACAAATAAAAACAAGCCGCGCATGCGTGGCCCCCCTCTGTATGTGACTCGATGTGGCGAGTGTAAAATGCAATAAATTTGGGCCATTTGGGGCATTTTTGACCCCCCTTTGACCCCTGGGGGCGCGAACCAGAATTTTTCTGAGGTCAAGGATGCTAATTTTATATCCAGAACAATTGCTTCTACATTTTGGCCAAGTTTTTAAAAAATTGACTGGATGGATCAAACGTTATAGGAGAAAAGGGTCATATTTTGCTATTTTGGGGGCTTTTGACCCCCTGGGGGCGCGAACCACATTTTTTCCACGGTCAGCGATACTTATTTTCTATTAGGAACAATTGCCTCCACATTTTGGCCAAGTTTCAGAGAAATTGAATGGATGGATGAAAAGTTATGGCGCAAAAAATGTCATCTTTTGCCATTTCAGGGCCTTTTGATCCCCCTGGGGGGCTAACCAGATTTTTTTTCAAAAATCGGAGAATGTCACTTTCTAACCTGACCAAAGTTACAACTTCATGCAAAATTTCAGAGAAATTCGATGGATGGTTGCGGAGAAAAATCCGGACGGACGGACGGACGGACGGACGGAAATGCCTCAAAACATAGGGGGATCAAAAATGAAAACGAACTAACAACAACAGCAACAACAACAACAGAAGCAGCAGCAACAACAACAACAACAGAAGCAACAACAACAACAACAACAACAACAACAGCAACAACAACAACAACATAAAAAAAGATGTTTTCTTTTAACGGTTGAATTCATTTCTAACCTTCCACTCTTCTTTGTTGGCATCGCTCGAAGGAGCCAACAGACACTCTAATAATATATTCATAACAAAACCTTTAAGCCCTCGATTGAATAGACGTCTTGTCAGCGAGTCTTTCTTGCTTTTAATGAAGCCATTGTTGTGTGAAGCCATCGTAGACTTGACAGGCTATCATGTACCGGCAAGTATAATAACGCTGACTCGGCCAAAAGGCGAAATGGGAAGGTGAGGCCGGAATATGTCGGTGGGCCCCGACGAACATAGCACGTTGAGCTTTGCAAATTAGGAGATGACGTAAGAACTGATAAACGAATAATTCTCATATTGTAAATACGCTTTTGAATGAATACACGCCTGGACGGAGCCTAAGAAAGAAACAATGCCGTAATGTATCAGCAGTCTCTTTATTAGTAGAAGATGATGAATCAATTCTGAAATTTTCAAGAGATTTAATAGAGAAATCAATATATATTTATATATATACATATATATATATATATATATATATATATATATATATATATATATATATATATATATATATATATATATACATTTTTCGTGGTACAAAATTTAATAACGGCGAGGAATGCAGACGTTTGGGACATTTTTTTTGTGGGTAGAATAAAATTGAACAAGTATAAAAAGGAGAGGAAATTAAAAAATTTTTTTTAAAAAATTAATGAATGTTCTAAGCCTCTCGTTTTTATACTGGTTCAATTTCATTCTACCCCCCCCCCAAATGTCCCAAACGTCTGCATTCCTCGCCGTTATCTTTCTAATATATAAAGTAGAGACGATTTTTCCCCTGTACCTTCTCGGAGTATAGGAAAATAACCACATGCATCACAGGGTACTAAACTCACCATTACATTACACTTATTCACTCGAGCGTGTTTTAGTACATTTGTTATTCTTTTTTTCCAGCTTACACTAAATATTACATTTGGCCCGCCATCCACGACTCTCCTAAAAACCAACTCCATATAGGTGGTAGCAAAAACTTTTCTCTCTAACAATTCTGTACTGTCACTCTACTCATCGACACCGGGAACTAATACACACAGTTTAATTTTCACAAAGCACCGGTTCTTATTTATTATTAAGTTAATTGACCTATTTTCACATCTGTTTTAACCCGAATGCGTGGTGCAGGCGGTAAGACGGCAGGATTCACACTCACCTGTTTTAGCGTTCGATCCCATTCTACTCTACCACTTTTTATATTTTTTTTTAAATTTAAAACATTCGCCAACACAATAGACGGGGGGGAGAAAAATAGGTAATTTCCTTTTTTTTATTTGACGTCATGCAATAGGTAGTACTTTCTCCCGTGCAACGCCGGGCGACGGGTTCCGCTAGTATATATATATATTCGAAACCCCGGACCCAACGTCTAGAACCACTGAATAGCGAATAAACAGTGATAATTTTAACACTTTATTCGGCGGCTTGACGTCATAAGAGCGTTCAACTTAATGAAAGGAACGTTATATATATATATATATATATATATTTATATATATAAAATATTTGTTGTTGTTTATGTACGTATACGTTTCGTCCCTTTTCAATCAGGACTCATCAGCATAGAGATATGACTATTCACTACCGGTCGTACGATTCGAAACCCTGGATTACAAGTATTTTTCAACTAGCATCCAACGTCGTTAACCGCACGCCCAATATTTGAATAGCCGATAAACAATGATAATTTAACACATATAAAAGCGGCTTGATGTCGAGGCATATATATATATATATATATATATATATATATATATATATATATATATATATATATATATATATATATATATATATATATATATATATATATATATATATATATATATATATATATATATATATATATATATATATATATATATATATATATATATATATATATATATATATATATATGTATATGTATATATATATGTATATATATATCTATATACATATACATATACATATACATATACCTATACATATACATATACATATATACATATATACATATATATACATATATATATACATATATATATATACATATATATATATACATATATATATACATATATATATACATATATATATATATATATATATATATATATATATATATATATATATATATATATATATATATATATATATATATTCCGATGTGAACAATTCTTCTCTACACCGACGATTCCCGTAAGGATGAAACGTATACGTATGTCGATAAAAAACAAATATTTATAATTAATTATTTGTCGCCTCAAATATAGGCCGGGCTTTCTAGCGAGTAGTATCAACACAGTTGTCATCGGGGCTTCAGTGCGATTTTAAAAAAGTGGACTCTTTACGTCAGCTGCCTTTAAGTAGGATTAATCTCTCGCTAATTTACCGAGTTATTGGCGACGACCATGTTAGCAAAGACATTGAAATTTAGGTTTCAAATATAACTCGGGGTTTGAGGTTCGAACCCTGCGACTGGTGTTAATCATTTTTCTCTACATTTACGATTCCCAAAAGGATGAAACATATTCGTAAACAAATATTTATAATTAATTATTTGTCGTCCCAAATATAGACCGGACTCTCTAGCGAGTAATATTAACACAGCTATCATCGTTGCTTCAGTGCAATGTTGAACTCTTTACGTCAGCTGCCTGTAAGTAGGATTGATCTCTCGTTGATTTACCGAGTTATTGGCGATGGCCGTGTGG
Source organism: Sepiola atlantica (assembly GCA_963556195.1). Taxonomy (NCBI): domain Eukaryota; kingdom Metazoa; phylum Mollusca; class Cephalopoda; order Sepiida; family Sepiolidae; genus Sepiola; species Sepiola atlantica. The sequence goes on from OY744534.1 coordinate 79,000,669, forward strand.
GCAAAGACGTTGGAATTTGAGTTTGAAATATATCTCGGGTTCTTCTTCTCTGAGGCATCATCAGTATATCCTGGTTTACTTGAGTTTAATGAAGCATGTTACTCTCAATGTTTTGATATGGATGGGAGTGCCACGATTATAAAGTGAAAGGTGATAGTTACTCCGGTCGAACCGAAGGTCCGAGAGAGAATTTTCTGGTCCAAAACGAGGCTAGTAAAAGTGGAGGGGGAGTGCAAGGATTGGGATGTGGGAGGAGAAGGTAATTCGGCCTACTTGAAATCCATACAATATTTTAAACTCAATTCCTTAAAAACTATTATCATTCGCGGTCCACGGAAGTATTTTTAAAATGGCCTTAATTCTCTAACTTACATCTTAATAAGTATTTTTTTTTTATATCTACAGTTGAACTAAACATCATTCTGTTGGATTTACCACATTTTAAACATTTCTAACGCAGTCTCCACGAAATCTCTTTTTCTATCTTTAAATCTTTCGTCACCGGACACTTTGTCAACGGATATTTACCCAACTGGACAGACTATATTTAAAAAACCTTTTTATGCACACACATTTACTTTCCATTACTTTATATTGTTTCTTTAAGTTTTTCAAATTTAGAATTTTGGCTATTCGTCTGCCAACTTATCAATCTATGAAATTCCTCTGGTGATAAAAATGTTAATCTGGCTTAAGGAAAGAAAAACATATATGTTTTTATCGAATACACCTTGCATTGAACAATCGAAAATTAAATAGATTTGTCATACGCACATCTTTATTTCCCTCTCTTCCTTTATATATATATATCACAATAATAAATATTTGTTTTGTTTACTATCTATGTACGTATACATTTCGCCCTTTATAATCGGGATTCATCAGCATAGAGATATGACTATTCACTACTACGGATTCCGAGTATTTTAACAACTCAAATCGCGACATCTAGAACCACTGGGCCACCACTCAATAGCGAATAAACAATGATAATTTTAACACTTTATCCGGCGGATTGACGTCCTAAAAGCGTTCAACTTAATGAAAGGAACGATCTATTTATAGCTAGCGACGTCATGCTGTGTTAATACTACACTTACAGTGCCCATCTAGAGGGTTTTTCTAGGAGCTACAACTAATAAATATTTGTTTTGTTTATTACCTATGAACGTATACGTTTCGACCTTTATGATCGGGACTCATCAGCATAGAGATATGACTATTCACTACTGGTTATGCGATTCGAAATATATATATATATATATATATATATATATATATATATATATATATATATAGTTATTATCTCTCTTAAATATCGTTCATTGTTTCACCTATACATACATTAATAGGTTGGTAGAGAGAGCGGGTCTTTTTTCTCCATTCTATATTCCATAATAATTAGTTATTTGGTTGGTCTGATTATCCGACGCTCAGACGTCGTTCTCGTTCTGAATCAAATAGGAAACTACTCCAAATACTCTGGCATTGATAGGCAACTAGAAAATGGGAAACCTAGCCAGGAGTAGAAAAAACTTAATCTTGACCCTAACCCTAACTCTAATCCCAACCCTAAGCCCAACCGTAACTCCAACCCTTAGCCCAACCCCAACCCTAAGTCCAACCCTAACCCTAACCCTAAGCCTAACCCTAACCCTTACCCTAACCATAAGCCCAACCCTAACCCTAACCCTAAGCCCAACCCCAACCCCAACCCTAACCCTAACCCCAACCCTAACCTCAACTCTACACCTAACCCTAACCCCAACCCCGACCCTAACCCTAACCCTAACCCCAATCCGTCATGGGTAAACCTATCAATGTAAATTCTATTTAGCCTCAATGTTTCTACGAAGCTTAAATTCTATTTCGGTCTTATTAAATGCCACCGTATACGCCGACACATTCTTGCAATAGAGTGTAGACGCTGAGAAAGTCATTCGTTCAACCGGCAATCTCGAAAAAGAAACATCTCTTTTGATAACTTATTTAGCAGGGAAGAGCATTATTGCCTGCTCCCGTTTCTCTTTGAAGTCTTTCTTACTTTGTCGCTCGTTCCACCAGCGACAAAGATGTGGGAGGAAGAGGAAGACCGGGTGGTTAGACCGGTCCAGTAATGGTCAATTAAATTCTTAAAACCGAACTACAACATAAAAGCGGCGGATTTTAACCAGCTCGCGCCCTCGCGCCCTCGCGCCCCGAGCTCTGTGCATTTGTCCACCTCTACCAGAATGAGCGCAGCCATAGTTGGTGCAGACAGCGCAAATTAGGCCTACTTGATCATCTGGCAGCTTTTCGATTTGCGCACGCAATGTTCTCGCTTTCAATTCAATAGTCGATTAAAAATAAATGACTTTGTTTCGTATTTCGAATCGAAATTGGCACCACAGTAGAGCCAACACATACATACATACACACATACATACATACGTACATAATGTTTTCAACTTCTTTACAGAAGAAGGCCATCCCTACAAAACTGCATTGTCCGGTTGTGGTCACGCATATTGTTCAGTAGGCCCGATTTATTTTTACAAGTCTTTATCGCTGTGAGTCTTGTAGGAATATCTATACATATAGATGGCCATGCTGTGCGCTTGTACGACACGCAGAGAACTCTCTTCGTCTACAAAGCCTGGTTTCAGTGACAAGCCGAGGCAAGATAATTAAGAGACGATGTAGAGCGCAGGTTTTGTCTCCTAGATGGATGATCTAACAAAATCTACGGGTCCATTCCACCGAGTAGGGTAGCATACGCCTGGGTACTATACCAAGTATTTGTACGCGCCTTCTAATAATAATAGTATAAAAAGATACAAAACAGAAAACAAGAATTTCCTTTGTGTTGAATCCACGTAGAATGCACGGGTGAAGGAAACGCGTTGCAATATCGGTGATAATTTTTAAATTCACGAAGAGAGCGACATTGCTCGTTGTTGTTGTCGTTATATTTGTCGTTGTTGTTGTTGTTGTTGTAT
>OY744534.1:79013646-79018646 GCA_963556195.1 Sepiola atlantica
TGAATGGGTGTATAATATTGTTAACTGTTCCCTATAATATGTGCACATGAATATGTAATATACGGTGGATATTATGAACTCAACTTGAAAGTTAGTGAGAGAAAGAGAAGCAAAGAGACAGATACAGCCATAGGTAGATAGAGAGGGGGAGAGAAAGAAAGAGATAGTCAACAGATGACGATTAGAACGGAAGTGACGCCACCGTTACTGACATAGCGTTGCCACAAACGATAGCCAGGGAGATGCATTGGAACAACCAGGCTGACTCACGGGGCTCGTGCCTAGACGTTGAAATTCTCCGTCCAATGTCCTAAAAAAATTTAACAGTCTCGGGGCCAAGCACACCCGACGTTTCCACTGAAATTGGTTGGAAGACGAAACGGTCAGTGAGCGAGCTGTATTTTGCGCGCTTCCTTGTTTCGGTGAGCAGAGCCGCCGTGTCGGGCTTCACCGCGGATTCCGCAATCCTTGCTGGTGAAAAGGAGTCGGAACAAGTTGGGTACCAGATCAGCGGCTTTCCGGCTCAGAAAGCAAACACGGTGGATTGTATGTGGAAGACGTTGTTTTACATCTGTCTGCATTATAGGTGTGCATATATTTTGAGTGGGTTTGCATTGCTTGTGGTAGATTTAGGTATGCGTATTGTCTGGGCGATTGAAGGTAGGGGAGTGTGGGAAAGAGGAGAAGGAGGGATAAACCAGTTTTACGTATTTCGCGTGTGTTAAGTGTCCACGCGCAAAATGTCAAACGTGTGGGGTAGGTGGGAGGAGGTGTCTACGCGTAGGAAAAAATAAATGACACGTTTAATGAGGTTAGTTTTCTGCTGGCCGGCTTTTTTCTGTCTTATTTAAAAAAAAAAAATATTTGGGGGGGGGGGTCAATTTTAATTTCTTAGCTAACTTTACAGTCCCGACGTCACGTGTTAACGTCGAAGCGCTGATTGATCCGCGTATCCGTTTTTCTAATGTTTATATAATTTTATTTATGAAAACTCTACTTTGTATTGAGCACTTTTGGGAAAATATTGGTTTTAAGTTCATTTTATCAATATATTTTAACCTAATGTATATATATATATATATATATATATATATATATATATATATATATTAAAATAAAAATAATTTAATATTATTAGAAGCACTGTCAGAAAGATTAAAAATAAACATTCCACCTAAAAAGTCTAAATGCAATGCTCCGACTCTGTCGTTGAGTACTATCGAATGTTTAGATAGTTATACTCGCCGCTTTCAGTGTTAATATCACTTACTTTTCCGTTATCACGTGACAATCTTTCGTGGCCTAATGGGACTAGGTGAACGCTTACACATTCAAGGTGTCTCTGTGAAACGGGTTCGCGCCCTATGGCCGCATGTAATTGCTATTTCCCATTGCTGATGAGAGTCATAAGCTCGAAACAACGTCGCACGTAAGTACAAAAATGTAAAATATATCAAATTTTGTCCTCAAATACCTCCGTGTATAAGTCTTGCGTTTTATTTTTAACATTTAAAAAAAATTATTATTTTTTTTTTGGGGGGGGGGGAGGGAGCGGAGGAGCTTATAGTGTTTCTGGCTATTTCTGTTCATTGGTTCATATTTTTGTGTCGTGTAAGCTGAGGCCGATTTACTATTATTATTATTATTATTATTATTATTATTATTATTGTTGTTGTTATATTTATTATTATTATTATTATTATTATTATTATTATTATTATTATTATTATTATTATTATTATTATTATTATCATTATTATTATTATTATTATTATTATTATTATTATTATTATTATTATTATTATCATTATTATTATTATTATTATTATTGTTGTTATATTTATATATATTATTATTAGTGTTATTATTATTAGTGTTATTATTATTAGTGTTATTATTATTATTATAATTATTATTAGTATTATCATTATTTTTACTATTATTATTATAATTATTAGTATTATCATTATTTTAACTGTTATAATTATTATTATTATTATTATTATTAGTATTAGTATTATTATTATTATTATTATTATTGTTGTTGTTGTTATATTTATATATATTATTATTAGTGTTATTATTATTATTATTTTTATTATTATTATTATTAGTAGTAGTATTATCATTATTTTTACTATTATTAATATAATTATTAGTATTATCATTATTTTAACTGTTATTATTATATTATTAGTATTATTATTATTTTTATTATTGTTGTTGTTATATTTATATATATTGATATTAGTGTTATTATTTTTATTATTTTATTATTATTATTATTATTATTATTATTAGTATTAGTATTATCATTATTTTTACTATTATTATTATAATTATTAGCATTATCATCATTTTAACTGTTATTATTATTATTATTAGTAGTAGTAGTATTATTATTATCGTCGTCATTCTCCTCCTCCTCCTCCGGAGAATAAATAGCTTATGAAGGAAATTGTAAATTACGGAAGGTTGAGTGCGCATGGTCAGACAGAAAGTGATTAACGGATATATGTTTGCAAATGTGTCAAAATTCTTCGATGAAATGGACGGACGTGAACGCGTGAAAATGAATCATGGCATGGGCGGCGTAATTAATAAAATGAGGCGATAGGACGAATACGGCAGAGAGAAACCTTGATCTCAGAGACCAAGATACGCCGAGCGCAGACTTAGGAAAGGCGACCCAACTGTCCGCCAACCTGTCAACATTCTGTCTATTCAGCTTTAATCGGCAGACTTGCAACAACGAGACATACAACCGCCTTGCGAAGAAAACTGTTTATTTCCGACTGGTCTAACACCTAATAAAGATATAGAAAACTTTCTCCTGGTAACGACCACGAAAGTCGAAAGCACTCGAGTGATGGCCGAATCAAGAACACCCAGAAACATATAGCAGCTACCACGGCAGATCAGAAAGATTGCTCGTCGCATCGAGAATATCACCAAAGAAATCAGCAAAGGCGAAAATTCGTGTAATTTAACAAGGCCTGCATATATATATATATATATATATATATATATATATATATATATATATATATATATATATATGTGTGTGTGTGTGTGTGTGTGTATACATATATATATATATGTATATATATGTATATATAAATGTATGTGCATATATATGTGTGTGTGTATACATATATATGTATATATATATGCACATATATATGTATATATATATATGTATATATATAGATGTATACATGTATATATATATATGTATACATATACATGTATATATATGTATTCATGTATATATATGTACATATATATGTACACATATATATGTATATATATGTATACATATTAGAGTTGGGCGGTTTTGAAATTTTGGTTTCGGTATCGGTTTCGGTTTTTTTTCCCTTAAAACCTCGGTTTACGGTTCGGTTTTTCGTTTTTTTTGAAAAAATTTTTTTTACTATGGAAGCTATTCATTCTCTTGTGTGATGATTAGTTATTATTCAACGTTTAGTTGAATTATGCCACTGTTTCGATAATTTTGTGACTGAATCATTCTCCATGATATGAATCATATAAGTTTTAAGGTGTTGACTGTTGTAATCAAAGTTCTGATACCTTTTCAACAGTTAACTCGTTAAAACAGTGACCAAAGATGCATGAAAGATTTCTGAAGAATAAAACTGAGTTTGAATATACATTCTATCTAATTCTTTAACCCATCAGAAGCTAAAATATAACTCAGAAATGCAAGAAATTAAAAAACGAAAATTTATTTAAACAAACAAAATAATTTTACAAATAAAATTAAGCAAAAATGATGATGAAAATGAAATATTGTCAAAATTATTTGACAGATAAAAATTTTAATTTTTAAGACGTGTCTTGTCGCGTAAAATAAACACACCATATACTTCTCGAATTGCCGGTGTTGACTGTTGGGATGTCTGTCATTTTGTGTGCTCGAAGTTCTGTCAACTGGTGCGTGTTGGGGTTAATATTTTTTTTTAAGACAGGGTAATAAAACTTTATAGACATGCGTAAAAGACTAGTAGTACACCCGAAAACCGTGCCAAGGGAAAAGGAAGGATGGTTAAAAAAAGTAGAAATTATTAATTCACCTAAAGTCATTTTTTAAGCTTTAAGGTAATTTTAGTCATAGAATTCATGACTTGGATTAAAGTTTAATAATTAAACTTTCGAATAAATTGTCAACTCTAAATAAATACCATATTAACAATTTAGTAAAATATAAATCGTTGCATAGTCTACTTTTTGAATAACCCATTTTGGGGAGAGAAAACGGTATAGTTGAGAGATAGTTCTCTAGAAATGACAATTTATGTATGAAGTGGCTTTTAAAAAGTAAATAATGAAATGCCTAATGTTTAAAATAATTTAAAAAAAAGTGATACTAGCATTGGCAACTACTTTTTTTCTTTTTAAATGTTTATACTCGCTCACTACTTTTCGTTTATTTATTTTTACAAGTATTTTTTTAAAATTTCATTTTAATTACTTATTTTTTTAGATAACTCTGAAACAAACAAATAATTATTTTACAATTTTGAGTTGAATCAAATAGATTTTCGATATCATACGGAACGTGTTTGATTTTTTCTTTTTCATTTGAAAATAGTTTATGCTAAAAATACGATGTCATGTTGTCTGTCGTATTTCTCTTTTTTTCATTTGAAAATTCAAAATGTTAATGATAAACAAACTGTAAACAAAGATTTCTTCCTACAAGTAGCAATACACATGAAAAAATTTAAATCGCTTAAAATATCTCAATAATAGCATATATAGAAAGAGCTTGATGATCTAAGAAAGAATCTTTTTAATTTTTTTAAATCTGACTAAAAATAAGGAAGTTATGACTATTTTTGTGCCTCACACAATTGGATATTTCCCCCTCTTTAAGACCATATGCGTTTCGTCACATTTTTTACACTAATTTTTCAGTAAAAATGTTATATCTTTGTTAAAACACAAGATTAAGCAATGAAATTTACCATATAAGTGTA
>OY744534.1:79023646-79046146 GCA_963556195.1 Sepiola atlantica
CCCACAAAGTAGAATGTGACACAAGGTCGGAAAGTGGGAATTGCGCACTCTAGAGGAAGAGTACTTGGGCCTTTAAAAAATTGCCTGAGCAGCCCCGTCGGCAATTCCCGGTAGGGGCGCCTCAGGCGATTAGCAATAAATTAACCCCTTCTCAAAGGGTGAGAAGGAATTGCAAAGGACAGAACCATAGACCGGCGTAAATCAAGCCCCGAAGGCCAAGACAATACCGGTCTATGGGGTGCAGTATTCATCGGAACAGATACTAAACTTTGATCTTGGCCAAAAGGCCAAGATTTTATTTAGGCAAAAAGTAACGGTTACACCAAATATTTAATATGAAAATAAAAAAAAACAATGCATACAAATGTTCCAATATCGGTGATATAGTTTATATAATTTATGCATAGAGACAGAGAACAGCGCATCGTGACTGGCTATTCTCGCTTTGCGTACTTTAAAACGTTCCCTGAAAAATGCAAGGGAAGAAACTACCAGTCGCCATAATCTGTTGAATATGTCTCCAAACTTACATCTGACTCTTTCTAACTCTTTCTTCATATATATATATATATATATATATATATATATATATATATATATATATATATATATATATATATATATATATATATATATATATATATATAATTTATTTAGATACTGTATATTACATATTTCAGCAATGTACATCGGTTTCATCCAAAAGGGCAGATTTAGACATCTTTAGTAAATCTCCGTGCCCAGTGGAATCATCGGCAAGCTGAAATGATTGTAGACACGCCCGACAGGGAATGGCGTCAACACGGAGATTTACTAAAGATGTCTAAATCTGCCCTTTTGGATGAAACCGCGGTACTTTACTGAAATATGTAATATACAGTATCTAAATAAATTAAATTAGCTCTCTTATATGATCGAGCACTTTTTTCATTTCTTTTCATATACAACCTGACACACACACACTCTCTCTCTCTCTCTCTCTCTCTCTCTATATATATATATATATATATATATATATATATTGGATTCACGATGACGGACCTCTGACGGTCGCACGTGTGTTCAAAGATTTTATTCTGTACGTTTGTCTTCTATGTCACAATAGGTTGTATAATTTTTTCAAATTTTTCATGTACTTTTCTGACGAGCTTGATGTGAACAGATCCGATAATTACATAATAATGTTGTTTGGTTTATTTTAAGCGAAACGATTCGTTAAATAATTTGCACTGAAATGTATCTGTTTTGAGAAATGTTTTGTAAAACAAAGTAAAAAAATGTTGGCTTTTAGAATGTAAATGAACTTTGATTACTTATTTTATTTATCTTCCTTCCACAAGATAAGATGTGACACAAGGTTGGGAAAGTGGGATTTGAAAAGCCAGCGCCCGAGCAGATGAGCACTTTGGCCATTAAAAATTGCCTGGTCAGCCCCGTCGGCATTCCCCGGTAGGGGCGACTCAGGCAGTAAGCAATAAACTTACTCCTCCCCAAAGAGGGGAGGCAAAGCCTGGGAGGGTGGACCTCCTAGAACTGCACAGGACAGTCCCATAGACCGGCGTAAATAAAGAGCTAAAGGCCAAGGCGATACCGGTCTATAGGATGTAGTATCCATCGGAACAGATACTACGCTTTCATCCCGGCCAATTATATATATATATATATATATATATATATATATATATATATATATATATATATATATATAGTGATTGTATTGAAGTTTCCTAGATATTAATCCAATGAAACTCCAGTGCTATTACAATAATGCCCAATAAATAAATTCTTTAATTTACACAACATCATTGGCTACATATGTGCATACATGTTTCAGCTGCTATTTCATTCGAAATCCAGCACCCACAGACCACGTAATTGGTTTTTCAATTTTTACGTGTCCTGAGGAACTTCTATTTCGTAGGAAATAGCAGTTGAAACATGTATGCACATAATGATCATCATGACCAATAATGTTTGTATAAATAAAATAATTTATACGATATATATATATATCACTACACTACCACAAAATAAAAACCAAAAAAGAAACTCCCATAATAAAGTGGAAAATCTTGAAAAAATCCAGCACCTGCAAATCAATAAACTCTCCATGTAGATTATGCTTAAATGAAAAACTGGAAATTATCCGCTTTAAGGACAAAAACAAACTCTTAAATAGAAAACAAGAGACATCTATCAACTGTAAACATAGTAGACTCTACCTCCTTAGCAACCCACATACCCCACCTTAACCCCACACCAACCCCACATAACTTTAAAATAAAATTAAAAGCTTTTACAAAAATGAATAACATTAAACCCCCACTATACACTACCCCAAAACACACTATAACCCCCTACCCACCCATTCAAATTTACCACCCAATCCCACCCCAACAAGTCATGATGAATCTATAAATATATAACCACCCCTCTAAACTACCAATAACATCAAATCTCTACGTACTACCTATAATGCACAGCCTCAATAGCCTCTCAGCCATACTACCAATTCTAACATAAACCCATAACTGGGACAGCTATCAACACTGATATCACTTGGACTAATCTAATCTCAATTACTTAACCCCTCGATCACTACCTTGAACACTTAATTATTAACTGGTACTTAGTCCTTGTTATTGGCAGTAGAATAAAAAAGCCTACCATCACTTGTCGACTTATTTCGCCCAATGACTTCACAGGTAGCAAGATGGCAACGATGGTGATATTTATTATCATTATTACTATTATTATTATTAGTATTATTATTATTATTATTATTATTATTATTATTATTATTATTATTATTATTATTATTTTTTTTTTTTTTTTAATACTATTATTATAATTATTATTATTATTATTATTGTTATTATCATTAATATCCTTACAAACTTGTTATCTCTATTTTTATTCTAATTTTATTTATATTTAACTTTATTTTTATTTTTATTTTTATTAAGGCTTTTATCAAGGCTGTTATCACTGCGACTATCGTAGGTATGATTGGCAGGCGTTATCATTGTTATCATAATCGGTTTTGTTAATGATAAAACTGGTAACACCAGAAAACTTCTCTTATAAAATAATTCCACTAGTATTGATCTCGGTATAATATAATCACAATTTAAAAAATATAATCACAACAAAATTCACTACAAATAATAAACAAAACATTAATATAAAATAAATAAAATGCAAAAGTAGCAATTAATACCCTAAATTAAAATTATCAAACATTTTTATCCTCATGATAATTACTTATTTGAATCAAAATAAAATAGGATTGACGGTTCTAATCATAATTTTATTCTCATTTTAAATTTAACTCACTCTGGCCGTCGATCCATCTCTCTTCCTCCCACCCCGGCCGAGATTGAGATCATCACAGCACAGACACGTGAAAAACCTCCCACGTAATAATTTGAAACACGACTTGTTGGGGTCCTCCCCTCCCCTCTCATGTCCCATGTCACCGTTATAGACAAAGCCCCAACTCTGTCCCCCTCCCCCTCCAATGTATTTTCAATTTTCAATCTCCCGTTAAGGTGAACTTTTGCCATTTGAATTCCATCGCTTAGCCCGATGAGTTGGTAGCTATTTGCACCAATGAAACGAAACTTGTTTTGTCGCAACTAATGGAATAAAATCAAAAAAAAAAAAAAAAAAAAAAAAAATATATATATATATATTGTTTTATAAACAATATATATATATATTGTTTTATAAACATATACGATCAATAATATGTTTTTTATATATAATGCACAGTATATACTATAAAAGTGCTCACTATATACACTTATGGAAAGCAAGTTACACAGGATATGTGTGTTTCTTAATTGCTCAGTGAGCTGCCCACTTAGGGCGAAGCACACACTTTAATGAGTAATTTGCTTGCAATATATATATATATATATATATATATATATATATATATATATATATATATATATATATATATATATATATATATAATTTTTGAGCTCTGATAAAGTGTACTCATTGAAACGCGGCTGCAGTTTCGTATGCCAAATTAAATATTTATAATATATACATATAATTCATTTAGATACTGTATATTACATATTTCATATTATACTGTAATATACAGTATCTAAATAAATTATATTAGCTGTCTTATATGATCGAGCACTTTTTTTGATTTCTTTTCATATACAGCCTGACACACATAATATATATATATATATATATATATATATATATATATATATATATATATATATATATATATAGTATGTATGTATGTATGTATGTATGAAAAGACAAGGGAGCACAATTAAACATAGGAAGAAATAAAAATCCAACGAGAGGTTGACTGTTTTTGTTTTCGGATCGACGAACGTCTTCAGAAAACGTAAAGATTTGAAATTTACCAATGAGGTCGGTTTTTAATGGGGAGAAAATCTCGTTTCCCCAAAACGGGCAATCTAGATTAGGATAAAAATAAAAATTGGCTTACGCTAGAAGGATTTATCGTTCACTGATCTAGGACAGAACAGATGAAGTCTAATATCAGAACAGATATTACACTTTTATCTTAAGTCATGCGAAACTGATCATTTAATTGAAACCTTAAAAATAATTAACTGCATTTAAAATCAGGATTGCGGAGTCGAAGTCGGAGGTTTTGGAAAGTGTTCGAGTTAGACTCTTAAGAATAATAGGAGTCACAGTCGGTTTTTTGTTTATCTCCGAAGATAGTCTGAATATTGAAAAACTTTACAATAAAGAGTTGGATTTTTATGTTTTTTGAATTATAGGATTTTTTATCTTTCATAATATAGATTATCTGGGCCGGGCTGAGTAATTTTTGAAATAAACTTTAGCGAAGTACGTTATAAGATTGCCAATAACATGGTACAGCAATAACAAATGAAAATTCGCTAGTCAGAAACAAAGTTTGATTTGTCAGCGTAAACACTATTTAGGTCGAACTTTCAGAATCCGATCGACAATTTTATAGATGTAACCTCTGACCTTCTTCGGGTGCGTCTTGTCAAACTCAGAATTTTGGTAAAAATTTCGAACTGAACCCTTTACTTAATTCGTGGGGGTATATTGTTCTCGTTCTGTCAGCCACTAAAATATTTATTGTCACTAATTGAATTACTTTTAAATGACGCATTGTCGACAGAACCCCTAACTTCTCGTTTTTATATTCATATTTTTTGATCGATTTATTAAGATACGTCCGTCGGTTGGTCGGTCACACTCCAAGTTGAAATAGCATTGTCATCACTAATCGCACAGATTGAATGGTTGCATGTGTTTTTGATGCATCTAAGCATCGATAGAAGAACCTTCGTATGTCTGCCCTGTCACGCTTAATTTTGAAATAGTATTTTCGTCTGTCTGTCACATAAATGTTTGAACTAGTATTTTCGTTCGTCTGTCACATCAATGTTTGAACTAATATTTTCGTTCGTCTGTCACGTAAATGTTTGAACTAGTATTTTCGTCTGTCTGTCACATAAATGTTCGAACTAGTATTTTCGTCTGTCTGTCACGTAAATGTTCGAACTAGTATTTTCGTTCGTCTGTCACGTAAATGTTTGAACTAGTATTTTTGTCTGTCTGTCACGTAAATGTTTGAACTAGTATTTTCGTCGATCTGTCAGGCTAAAGTTTGAAATAGAATTTTTGTCAGTCTGCCATGCTTAAGTTTGAAATAATATTATTTTAGTTTGTCACGCTTAAGTTTAAAATAGAATTTTCGTCAGTTTCTCATGCTAAAGTTTGTAATAGTATATTTTGTCTGTCTGTCAAGCTTAAATTTGAAATAGTATTTTCGTTGTTCTGTCACGTTAAAGTTAGAAATAGAATTTTCTTCAGTTTATAATAGTATATTTTTCGGTCTGTCACACTTAAATTTAAATATTATGTTCGTTGTTCTGTCACGTTAAAGTTAAAAATAGAATTATTTTCGGTCTGTAACTGTTACATAGTAAGTGGGTACGTTGCTAATATTCATCCGGTGATTTTAATTCACGGACCGACGTTGACACGCATACAGGTCATCTGGTCAACGAGTGCACTCAAATGTCATCTCGACTCTGGGTGTACTGAAAGCGGACGTGACGTCAGCTGGGGAGAAAGAAAGGAAGAAACGGAAGTTGCGTAGAAGTTTTTGAGGGCGACGGACGATAATTGAAACAAGATCCGTAGCTCGGGAATGCACTAGCCGCCGCTGGAAGCAAGAGAAGGCCCACACGCGTCGTCAATAAAGTTTTTTTTTCTTCAAATTGATGATTCTTCATTGTTCGTATTTATGAAACAATTAATTGCAGGTGTCCTCAGTCATTGGGAGGAGAATGGACGAACGGCTGAATTGGGCGAGGCACGCGATAAAAAGGTACGTTATGAACCCGTATATTAAAGTGATTGTGAACTGTAAGGCGTTGGGCTTCCCCTAAGAGGGTAGGTGTGTACATAACGCTAAAGTTTGAAATAGAATTTATGTCAGTCTGTCAGGATTACGTTTGAAATAGTATTTATGTCAGTCTGTCAGGATTACGTTTGAAATAGTATTTTCGTCGTTCTATCACGCTTAAGTCTGAGATAGAATTTCTGTCGGTCTGTTACGCTTGTTTGAAATATAATTTTCGTCAGTCTTCCACGCTTAATTTTGAAATAAAATTTTCGCCGATCTGTCACGATTAAGTGTAAAATCGCATTTTATTTTGTCGGTCAGGCTTCAATTTGAAAACGTAATTTTATCGTTACGCGCACTGATAAAAAATGGCCGCTATTCTTTCTTTTTGTTTCGTTTTGAAAATGTCGAGTCTTTCTTGAACAGTTTTGTTTCGATCGTTCTCTAAAATTAGTCTCGCGATGTTTGAAAAGTGCGCACGCAAATCCTTCCATCAACGCAGACGATGTCTCACTTCAAATCCGGCGCCATTTTATCGCCTGCCTTAACCGCTGCATACGTTTCCACCATTATTTCTTTGATGTTTTTCGTTTCACTCTGAAATATCCATTGCACGTACTCGTCTGAAAATTCCATCTAACTCATTCCCTTTGATGCGCTTCTTAAACATTTTATTTTATCTGTATTTTCCAGTTCATGAGTGCCTTTAATCCGTTGCCACGCGAGGAAAAGTTTCAATTCGACAACTTTCTTATCTCGTATTTAAAACAACTGAAATGGCTGAAAAAAAATTGTGACCAATAGGAATGCAGACTACGTTAACTCGGGGCGCAACGGATAAAGTGCTAAGTGATAACTAGCTCTAAGTGACAATCTTGGAGATTCTATTCTTAATACAGGCGATATTAAGAATACAATTAAGAATTACTGAAGACTAACCCTAACCCTAACCCAGTCATGGCCGACAGATCGAGTACAATCTACCACCATTTATTAATATTTCAACAGATTAAATACCAGAGCAGTAAATAGAAAAAAGTTTACTGTCAAGCAATTTAAAAGTTCCTGAAAAAGGTAAACTTTAATTTTCGAGGGTGGTACCCCTCATTATCAAAAAAGAAATAAAAATATGACCGAGTGGTCGAAAAAAGGCGAGCTGGACACAACTGTTGATGAAATACCGCAGAGAATTGATGGTAGGTACGCAGAAAATGGGTTTAGATCACCTAATTACACATCAATATCAATTATTCCTATCATAATTTAATTGTATAATTATTTAGCTTACAGCTTGTCATCTTATTAAAATTTGTTTATTAATATACTTAATTATTTATTATTTTACAATTTTTTAATTTATTTATTTATTTTTTTTTTCGTTTACTTTTTAAAAACTCAATTTAAATTTTAAATTTGATAAATTAGAGCTGTTAAATGAATGGTCAAGGGGAGGCAACTGCGTAATAAAGAGTCTGGTTAGAATTAATTTAAACTCAAAACTGAAATCAATTGAGAAATAAAAGGTAACTTTATAGTAATAAGAATTATGACATCCAAGGAAGATCAAGACTCAATTGAATGAAAGGGATGGTGGGGGGAATTAAGAGATTATATATATATATATATATATATATATATATATATATATATATATATATATAAAAGAGGGTAGTGCAGTATTAATGCAGTTCCAACGAGAGAAAAGTATATATGTAAAGGAGTAAGGCTACCAACATTTGTAGAATGTTTTTTTCAACATTTATTTATTATTTTGTTGTTTTTTTCAACATTTATTTATTATTTTGTTGTTTTACCATTTTATGATTTTATATATAACGCGTTTCAAGCGGTGGCCCGCTTTCATCAGATATGAAAATCCATTTGAAGAAATGTCTTTCGATTCGAGCAAATGTTGTTTCATTTGAGGAATTTGTTATTGTTTTTGCGCATGCGTGGGTTTGCGGGTGTGTGGGTATCTTTGATTTTTATTTTTATTTTTTATTTGTCATTTTTCCTGCTTCTCTTGGTCAAGTGCGTGTTACCCATCCATGATCCATCGGTCATCCCAGCCTCCTAGGGTGCGAGAATTTCTTTTGAAATTTAATACTTTTTATTGCTTTTTGTCGTCTCCAAAAATGAAGTGGTGTCTGCGTGCGCGCGCGTGTCCGTATGCGTGTGGTCTAATCTTGAGTCTTGTGAATAGGTGAGCGATACATACACATACACACACATAAATACGCACACACACCCATGCGCGCGCACACACAGGCGTGTGGTTATAGTGACAGAGAGGGGGATAAAGGTTGAATTATATACACATACATACATACATATACACGCACACACATACATATATATATATATACATACATATATATATATATATACATATATACATACACACACACATACACACATACACACACATATTTGCAAAAGATAAATTAATGCAAACGGTCCAAATAGATTTGAACTTGGTTTGGCCGATTTCATAGTTCGGTATTTTATGTGCAAATTAAATGTCTATTGTAAATGATTCATTTAACACAAGTTGCTATTTGACTCATAGCTGTGTAGAAGTGCGCAATAAGAAGTTATGTACTAATATTATCTTCCTTGAATAAGAATTTTCCAGTCTATAGATAACTATAAATAGTTATTTATGTTTGTACTTAACTAGAGGTGGATAAAGTGTGATCAAAGTGTGTGTTGTTAGAGTTATGATCTGTTTAATGTTGGATTAAATTTAAGTATGAAGTTTTTTTCTTGTGTTAGTAAGTAAGTGTAGTCTTGGCTTTGGGAAATTGGCATTATTTTGAATTTTCCTCCGCTGCATGAGTGCACATGTTGGGAGACGAATAATTTACGGTTTTCTTTGATTTTAATGTTGCTTTTATGTAAAGATACTCTATTATAAGCTTCATTACATGTTGTACATTCTAGCACATAGACAACGTTCTTGGAGGTGCAGTTAAGGTCTTTTTTATTGTGAATGTTTGTGTTGGGTATTTAAATGTGTATGAGTTTCCCTCCATTATTATGTCACAGACTCCACATCTTTCCTTGTTGCATTTTGTGACCCCTTGTATTGTGTGTTGGTTGAGTTTAGATGAGGTTAAAATTTGTTTGAGGTTTTTCGGTTGGCGTTTGCTTTTTATTATTTTTGTTGTTTTTAATATGTCGTTTAGTTTGTTGTTATGGTTGAGTAGGGTTAGGTTTCTTGTTATTTCTGTGAATAATTCTGGATTGTTTTTGTTGTGTATAGAGATGTATGCCAATATTTGTTCTTTGTTTCGTTTTTTGGGGATTCGTAATTGTTCTAATGGAATGTTTTCTGCTAGTTCTATACCTTTATGTATTATTTGTAGCGGGTATCCTCTTCTTTTTAAAGTTTTCCGTAGTTCCTCCAGTCGGACAATCCGGAGGTCTTTGTCACTGACTATAGTACAGATCCTGCGTGCTAGGGAGTAGGGTATAGATTTTAGGCAGCTTTTGGGGTGATGGCTTCTAAAATGGAGATATTGTTGGGTGTCTGTGGGTTTGTGGTAGATGTCTGTGATTATGTGAGTGTTTTTAATTTTAATCAATACATCTAAGAAGGGTAGTTCTGTTTGACTGTGTTCAATGGTGAATTTAATCTTGGGGTGTAGGTTCTGTAGTATGCTGTGTAATTTATTGATGTCCCCCCATGTGGGTTCCCAGAGGATAAAACAATCATCCAGGTATCTTTTCCAAGATTTTATGAAGAGAGTTTGAATATTCTGTCCATATATTTCTTCTATCTTTTCATATAAGATCTTCTCTAGGTAGGCTAGTGTTAGGGTGGCATATGTTGGTGCCATTTTGGTTCCCATTGCTGTACCTAGAATCTGGATGTAGTTTTTGTTATTAAACTTATTTCATTTATCAATATGTGAAGTTATAGGGTATAATTATTCCTAAAACTGATTTAAAAATTTTTTTTAAATATTTTTATTTATTTATTATTATTATTATTTTTTATTTATACAGAGATTACAAACACACACACACACACACACATACACACACACACACATATATATACATACATATATATACACATATATATATATATATATTTATATAAAGTCTATATACGCATAAATAAAGTGTATATTACTTAATTCTTATTTGTTATTATTTTTTTTTGTTTTATTTTGTATTTAATGTTTTTAACTTATTTATTAACATGTAATGTTATAGGGTATAATTATTCCTAAAACTAATATATTTAAATTATTATATGTAAAATTAATTATGTAATTAAAGCACAGAATAAAAGGCATTGAGGTGTGGGGTGGATTGGTTCTGAGCAGATATATGGTAGAGGCAGAGCAAGAAGGCAAGGAGTCTAAGCATCAGAGAATGAATGGAGACGAAAGTTCATATCGGTTATTCAAAGATGGGTGATATTTTGAGATTAGAATGGCTTCCGAAATTCGAAGTTGACCGACATTGCAGACCGAGTTGAGGATGCGGACACTAATAGAGCGATGTGTGTTGCCACATGATATTATGTGTTTGTGAAAGGAAGAAATGTGGGTGTTCAGATGTTCTTTGATGCGCTGGTGCAGAGGCCTGACGGTGCTACCAATATAGGATCTCCGGCACTTAGCGCATTGTAGGCTGTACACTATATAGGTGCGGAAGCAGAGACCAGAGTTGGGGATGGGGCAATTAACTAGAGAGCAGGGTTCCGGGGTGTAGTGGCTTTTTTGGCCAAATATTGTCGAAGAAGTACCTGTGTGGGAGAGCTGTATGTCGAGGTTCTCACAATGTATGGCATTGCGGATAGCGGAAGTGATGCGGTCGCTAAAGAAAGGGAGCTTAAGGAAGCAGGTACTGGTGAGAGTGTTGTGTCTACGTCTTCTGGTGTTATTGAGGCTGGATATGCTAGTGAGGGGGAAACCGTTAGTTAAGAGGGTCTGATGGAAGGTATTGGTGTGCCTTGTTTTGTCGGTAGTGGATGAGCATTTGTTCTGCATGCGGGTGATTTCTGTGTGCGCGTAATTAATTTTAGCTTTAAAGGGTAGGGCGGATTTGTAATGTATGAAAAGGTTCTGCAGGCGGGTTTACTATAGAAGGTAGTGTGAAGGGATCCGTCGTCATTTATGCTAAGTTTAAAGTCTAGGAGTGAGAGAGAACCTTAGGCGTCGGGATGTTCGATGGTGAATTTAATGTGGGGGTCAGTATTATTAAAGGTGTTAAATATAGAAGTAGCTTCTTCTCGAGATGAAGTGAGTATCAAAATGTCATCAATTTACCTCGAGAAGAATATATGGGAATGGCAGGTGCTGAGAGCTTGTTGTTCCAGTCTGTTCATGTAGGATATGGCGAGGAGGCCGGAGAGACTGGAACCCATGAGTAAGCTAGAGACTTGTTTGTACGTGTCTTGCTGGAACCTGAAATAAGTATTATCTACAATGATGCATAGGATTTGATGTATGTCTGTCGGGGTAAGCCCAAAACAGCTAAGGTTATTAGAAGAGATGTGGTCAGTAATGAGGTTGATTGCGGGGTGTGCGGGAATAGAAGTGTAAAGGGAGACAACGTCAAGGCTTAAGACATAGTTGTTGAGCCGAAGTTGTTGGGGTTGGAGTAAGTGGAGTCTGTTTAGAACCTAGTCAGAGCTACTGCCATGTGCCGGGAAGGTGGGGAGTAGAGGTTTGAGTAAATGGGAGAGAAGCCAGGAGATTTTGTAAAGAGGTTCCTCAATACTAGAGACTATGGGTCTGATCTGTGTGTGGTTGCTAGTTTTGTGAGTTTTTATAAGATGGTAAAAGGTGGGGAGTCTGCTGTTCAGCATATATATATATATATATATATATATATATATATATATATATATATATATATATATATATATATATATATATATATTGATAGAGAGACGTTTTGGAGTAGCTTTGTTAATTTATAAAATGAAATAAAATGAAATAAAGTATTTCCAAAATGTTTTGGAAACGATCGTACGCCATACTAGACTTGATGTTCTTATTCTGGGAACAATTGTAATGTTCTAATTCATTGAATCCTTATATATATATATATATATATATATATATATATATATATATATATATATATATATATATATATAATAATGGTAATAATCGAGGTAAAAAATATCCACAGGGTGGTAATCCAGAGAATTTTCAACGGGTTTATAAAAAGTGCTCAATATCAAATAGAGCTTTATATATGATAATTTTTTAAATGTTTTTTTTTGTTTACACAGACATGTATAAAATCTGCGACACTGGCATGTCGATGTTATCGATCAACAGTTACTATAAACTGAGATCTCATCAGGCAGAGTTAGAATCCGATCTTAACCTCAGATCATATTTGGTTCTCTCCAAATATGATCTGAGGTTAAGATCGGTTTCTAACTCTGCCTGATGAGATCTCAGTTTATAGTAACTGTTGATCGATATCGTCGACATTCCAGTGTCGCAGATTTTGTACATGTCTGTGTAAATAAAAAAATTATCATATATATATATATATATATATATATATATATATATATATATATATATATATATATATATATTACATAATCAGCGATGCAATAATTTATTTCAACCTTGTGGTTTTTTCAAGCATCCGATCCAGACGATTACATTTTAACTCTAAACCACAAAAGTTGAAATAAATTATTGCATCGATGATTATGTAATTTCGTGTTATTATATTTCATTTTATTCTTGCTCTGTTTATCACATTGAGCTCTCATACCCGGATTTCCTCATGGAATTATTTTATTATAACACAATATATATATATATATATATATATATATATATATATATATATATATATATATATATATATACCTAACTTTATATCAATAGAGATTAGAGATTATTAACGTTTATTTCTGTAAAGCTATTTTCTTATATACTAACATAAAAGAATTGCCAGTATATATATATATATTTGTGTTGTGATTGGGTTATATTTTAAAAATTGTTTTGACTATTATAATTAGCCGTAATTCATAATTAACTGAAAACATCCTCATATCTCTCTTAGCTATATATGCGTTTCTCTCAGCCCCTCTCACTCTATGTTGATTTTCGCTTAAGTTTGAAATAGCTCCGCCATCGGTTTGTAACGCTTAAGTTTCAAATAGCATTTTAAATTCGCCCACCCATCTTTATAAAGAACCCTGTTCCCCGTCCGTAGGTCTGTCACGTTAAAATTTGAAATAATATTTCCATCATTAAACGCGCATATTGAATGGAAGTTTTTTTTTGATCACCACTTATCAAGACCAAAAGCCACTCGAGGATTTTAAAGTTAATGGAATGGAATGATTTTCAGTCGAAAGATGAAGAACATTATGAGAGGATTGAGAATGACTGATGGGATAGGCCAAGCTCGAATTACTAGTGGGGATGGTTCATAACAGGAATCTGTTGACATTGGATTTAAAAGCAATCATGTTGTAATCTGAAGTGAAGCCGTCCCATGGTAATGTGTTTCACAGGCGGGAAGCCTTACGAATAAAACGTATTTGTAGAATATCCGTTTTTGTTTTGTCACAGAAGGCTCCAATAACATATTACGGTTTGATCGCGTTGACAAACCTTTTTTTCTTGGATAACTAAAGTTAAGCATCATCGAGTCTGGCGACTACTTAGATGGGCGACCGTTTGAGAATATTAGCTGCCGTCAGTCTGGAAGAGGTTATTAATTGTTTGTCGAGACAGAAGAACACTGGTCAGTCAGGTAATCTTCTCTATATATAAAACTTAACCTATGCGTGTATGTGTGTGTTATGTTTGTGTGTTCTCTATAAAAAGAAAGGTTGTAGAATCTACACAAAATCTAAAAGTGTAATCTTATGTAATATTTTGCTGGGGAAGACTATGGAAGTGATCCCGATTCTCTAATTGCACGCCTAATTGGGGCTATTAGGGCATCGGTCCCTTAAAACTTAAAATATATCCTATTTTTATGAAATTTATATCATATTTATTAAAATTCTTCGGTGAAGACAATGGAAGTGGTCGCGAATCTCATTATATTACCCTACATGTTCTGAATATCTATATGCCCCAACCTTTAAGTGGCACATAGTGACATAATTTCCTCAAAACTTCAAAAACATATCCGAAACCATATTTATAAGATACTAATTTCGAGAGTTTTCCAAAATGTCATCTTCTTCCGGTGATATTAGGGAGCGAAATGGGAGTAGGGGACAGTAAAAACAAAGAAAGTTATATAGTGTTATGAGCACAAGTAAAAAGTACATAGAAATGATCCTCAGTCAATCCCGAACAACGTCGGGTCACCCTGCTAGTAACATATGATATTGCATGTTTGTCCATCTCGCCACAACACAAAAAAAAGTAAAAAAAAAAAACTAGCAGTAAAATTGGTATATATATATATATATATATATATATATATATATAAACAATA
This sequence comes from Sepiola atlantica, assembly GCA_963556195.1. Taxonomy (NCBI): domain Eukaryota; kingdom Metazoa; phylum Mollusca; class Cephalopoda; order Sepiida; family Sepiolidae; genus Sepiola; species Sepiola atlantica. The sequence goes on from OY744534.1 coordinate 79,038,501, forward strand.
ATATTTTTTAAAATAAATATTAAATATTTAAATACCTAGAGACATCGATGTTTCATGCTAACGCAATCTTCAGTCTAGGAACTAATTTTCAATGGTCGGTGGGCGCGAACCCCGAACACAAATCGCCACTGATTCGTAGTCGGAGATCTTAACCAAAGGGCCATCGTCAATTAATTAGTAAATATAGAATAACTTTAACTGTAAATATCGACACGTGGCCGTTATTTACCAGGCAGCTCAGAGTGACCTTCGAACCGGTGTTCGGATCTCGCATATAGCTATTAGTACTGCTTGTTATTAAAGCTACTCGAAAGTGCCCAGCTCTTGTGGGAAGGGGGGCTGATAAACAATAATATTTTTTTAAATAAATATTAAATATTTAAATACCTAGAGACATCGATGTTTCATGCTAACGCAATCTTCAGTCTAGGAACTAATTCTCAACGGTCGGTGGGCGCGAACCCCGAACACAAATCGCCACTGATTCGTAGTCGGAGATCTTAACCAAAGGGCCATCGCAAATTAATTAGTAAATGCAGAATAACTTTAACTGTAAATAGCGACACGTGGCCGTTATTTACCAGGCAGCTCAGAGTGACCTTCGAACCGGTGTTCGGATCTCGCATATAGCTATTAGTACTGCTTGTTATTAAAGCTACTCGAAAGTGCCCAGCTCTTGTGGGAAGGGGGGCTGATAAACAATAATATTTTTTTAAATAAATATTAAATATTTAAATACCTAGAGACATCGATGTTTCATGCTAACGCAATCTTCAGTCTAGGAACTAATTCTCAACGGTCGGTGGGCGCGAACCCCGAACACAAATCGCCACTGATTCGTAGTCGGAGATCTTAACCAAAGGGCCATCGCAAATTAATTAGTAAATGCAGAATAACTTTAACTGTAAATAGCGACACGTGGCCGTTATTTACCAGGCAGCTCAGAGTGACCTTCGAACCGGTGTTCGGATCTCGCATATAGCTATTAGTACTGCTTGTTATTAAAGCTACTCGAAAGTGCCCAGCTCTTGTGGGAAGGGGGGCTGATAAACAATATATATATATATATATATATATATATATATATATATATATATATATATATATATATATATATATATATATATATAAGAGAAAAACATATATATAGGTTTGACTACCACGACTTTGTCGAGAAGATTGACGATGCATTTGTCTGATACTAGCGCCATAGCCCAACACTTAACTAACAACCACACCTGCCCCAAATCGGAATTCAGAAAACTCTTAGTAGAAAATACCAAAATCTTAGAATTTAGTACTAGATAAAAAACTCCATATATTAGAAGCCCTATATATACCCCCCCTCAAAAAAAACCCTAATTAATAGAATTAACTTTAATATCAGTAATAATATTCCAAAATGTCTATAGCTCCAAATATAGTTTCGTACTTAGTACATAATTCCCGCCAAAAATCTTCTATAAATACTAACACATGGTCTATACCTGATTAACCTCATTCCCCCGAAGATGGACTCAGATGGGTCTGAAAGTACTTGGGAGACAAATCCAAACTATGGCAAATTCATCAGCCAATTTCCCTCCGAAACTAAGATCCTGATTCGGACTATTGAAAGGATCTACCAAAAGATATCTAGATATGAGTTGTCTCTTATATTCAACAACACTTGCGTGCAAGAGAAGATGCTGCCTATATATATATATATATATATATATATATATATATATATATATATATATTAATAAAATTGATATGTAAGCTATTAACAATGCGAGATTAATTCATATAGATGGAATTTATTCCGAAATATAAGATTAATGTAAAAAAAATATATATACATATAAATTAATCTCGCATTGTTAATAGCTTACATATCAATTTTATTAACATATCCAACAATGCTTTAAATGGACGACCAACCAATACTACTTTATATATATATATATATATATATATATATATATATATATATACGTAATACTCTTAATGTTTTATGCTATATTTTCCCTTGTTCCTTTTCGCAATGTTTTTCTCTCCGTTCCTGCATCTGCTGGCTTCTTCTCGACAATCGCTGTTTTTTTCTCTCCTGTTTTACTATCAAACACACTTACGGACACCTGGTTTAGCGTCACTTACTTAAATCGATATTTCATATTCTAGGCCTATACCTTTATTGTCAATGCAGATTTAGTATTAGACTGTTCAGGAGTGATGAGGAAATTTATGGGTGCTTTTGTCCATCCATAATAATAAAAGTCTGATTGTTATAAATAACTGCTTGTAGGGGTATTATTAGACTGGGCTCGTGCTAAGGAGAGATACAAGTTTAATTTTCGTAAATACATGTAGATTTGTTATTTATTATGAGGTTTGAATATTTTTACCCCCGCCAAGGCAGAAGTTATGTTTTCTGTCGAGTTTGTTTGTGTACAACCTAGCGTTCCCATCACTTGACCAATCGCCACCACACTTAGTAAAAAGATCGATCAAGATCTAACTAATTCTATTTCGGGATATCTAGGTCATAGGTCAAGTTAAAGGGGGAAGTCACACTTTTGGCGATAACTTCGATTTTGTTCATCGTAGACCCATATTGTAGCCAATGCCAGTCCTACACATTACACGACCTTGACCTTGAGAATTGACAACTAGCTTAATATGTAGGTCAAGAGCGAAATTGAGATAACATTTCAATTTCCGATTAATTTTTTTTTCGATGTTTGGATCTGATGCTTACAGTAACCACCATGCAAAATTTCAGCCTGATCAGATAAATAGTTTTTTTAGTTATCAACGTTTCCATGACATCATTTCAAGAATACTTCATGCAATATGGAGAAGTAAGGCTCAGATAAGACTTTGGCTCATCCTTACGTTGTCAGGCGAAGGTATACAGTCTAACGATTGACTTATGTTTTTGTTAAATATTGTTTTCAATACGAATAAAAAAAATCAGAAAAGACATCGCCATTCTAATGTACTGTTTACTTACCAACATGTTTTCCAATTTGACTTTTAGCGTTCAAAGTTGAAAATAAACATGGTCAATAAGTTTAACTCACCTGAAAGGAAAAAGAAAGAAAAATATATTACAGTTTATTTGTAAAGTGTAAGTACCTACAATAAAATAATATATGTAATAATGTGCTTATTATTTCATTACTATGGACGTTACTGTCTGTCAACGATAGATAGGAGTAAGGGTTTTCGAAGGGGATAGGAGAGTATAGAAATGTTTGGGGTCGCTTATCTTTACCTTCAAAATTCTGGGGTTGCTAATCTTTATCTGGAAAAATATGGGGTCCCTCATTATCTTGAAAAATCTGAGGTCACTTTACATCTAATAAAATATGGGGTCCCTTACAATAATCTGAAAAAAATCTTAGGTCTCTTATTATCATCTGGAAAAATGTGAGGTCTCTTATTATTATCTGGAAAAATCTTAGGTCTCTTATTATTAGGTGGAAAAATCTAGGGTCTCTTATTATTAGTTGGAAAAATGTGAGGTCTCTTATTATTAGCTGGAAAAATCTAGGGTCTCTTATTATCATCTGGAAAAATGTGAGGTCTCTTATTATTATATGGAAACATCTAGGGGTCTCTTATAATTATTTGAAACAATCTAGGGTCCCTTATTAATTTCTGGAAAAATCTGAGGTCTCTTATTATTATCTTGAAAACTCTGAGGTCTCTTATTATTATCTGGAAAAATGTAAGGTCTCTTATTATTAGCTGGAAAAATCTAGGGTCTCTTATTATCATCTGGAAAAATGTGAGGTCTCTTATTATTATATGGAAACATCTAGGGGTCTCTTATAATTATTTGAAACAATCTAGGGTCCCTTATTAATTTCTGGAAAAATCTGAGGTCTCTTATTATTATCTTGAAAACTCTGAGGTCTCTTATTATTATCTGGAAAAATGTGAGGTCTCTTATTATTAGCTGGAAAAATCTAGGGTCTCTTATTATCATCTGGAAAAATGTGAGGTCTCTTATTATTATATGGAAACATCTAGGGGTCTCTTATAATTATTTGAAACAATCTAGGGTCCCTTATTAATTTCTGGAAAAATCTGAGGTCTCTTATTATTATCTTGAAAACTCTGAGGTCTCTTATTATTATCTGGAAAAATGTGAGGTCTCTTATTATTAGCTGGAAAAATCTAGGGTCTCTTATTATTAGTTGAAAAAATCTGGGGTCCCTTATTATTATCTAGAAAAATCTGGGGTCCCTTATTATTATCTGAAAAAATCTGAGGTCTCTGGTTATTATCTTGAAAAATCTGAGGTCTCTGGTTATTATCTAGAAAAATCTGGGGTCCATTATTATAATCTGAATAAAATCTGAGGTCTCTTATTATTATCTGGAAAAATCTGGGGTCCCTTATTATTAGATGGAAAAATCTGAGGTCTCTTATTATTAGATGGAAAAATCTGAGGTCTCTTATTATTATCTGAAAAAATGTGAGGTCTCTTATTTTTATCACTAAAAATCTGGGGTCTCTTATTATTATTTGGAAAAATCTGAGGTCCCTTATTATTATCAGGAAAATCTGAGGTCTCTTATTATTATCTGGAAAAATGTTAGCTCTTTTATTATTATCAGGAAACATCTGGGGTCTCTTATTATTATCTGGAAAAATCTGAGGTCACTTATTATTACCTGGAAAAATCTGGGGTCCCTTATTATTATTTGGAAAAATCTGGGGTCCCTTATTATTATCTGGAAAAATCTGGGGTCTCTTATAATTATTTGGAACAATCTAGGATCCCTTATTAATTTCTGGAAAAATCTGAGGTTTCTTATTATTATCTGGAAAAATCAGAGGTCTCTTATTATTATCTGGAAAAATCAGAGGTTACTTATTATTAGCTGGAAAAATGTGAGGTCTCTTATTATTATCTGGAAAAATGTGAGGTCTCTTATTATTAGCTGGAAAAATCTAGGGTCTCTTATTATTAGTTGAAAAAATCTGGGGTCCCTTATTATTAGCTGGAAAAATCTGGGGTCCCTTATTATTAGCTGGAAAAATCTGGGGTCCCTTATTATTAGCTGGAAAAATCTGGGGTCCCTTATTATTATCTGAAAAAATCTGGGGTAGTTACTGTAAGCATCAGATCCATACATAAAATTTTGAAAAATTTGATGTTGAAATTCCGTAAAGTTCGATCATGAGCGAACTCCCCAAGATCAAGGTCAAATACTTTTGTGAAGGTCATATAAGATGCATATAATGTAGACTTTCAGTTTACTTTCGGCAGCCTCGTAACTCTCGCTTCCCTTATTTTGTCCTTTAGTCCTCACATTTCATGAGCGATGTTTCTGACAAAGGGGGAAGAATTGCTGTTTTCTGTGTCGGGATCTATCCATCTAACATTTTAGTTGGCTAGTTTTTTACTTTGATGTAGTATTTTGTAGCTCATTATATTAAGTGGTTTCATGCCTTGTCAAGAGCGATTTCCATAAAAAAGACTTCACTGACTACAAAATTGGCCCAAATAAAATCAGTTCCAAGTTAAAGCATGACCGATATTTGAACAAAGTTTGGTGACGATTAGTCAAGCGATGTGGACGCTATGCTGTACACAATTTTTAAAAAAAATTACCAAAAATCGCCTAATTATCGTATTTTGATAAAAATTTCGGTATTCGAAGCGTTGAAATAATATTTCTCTTAAATATTGCCGACTCAAAATTTTTGAAGCAACCGTTTTTTATGAGGCGTTTTATTTTTGATGACCCACCTTAACTGATTAATGCTGGCAAATTTTTGAAAGCACCGAGTAATTTTTTAAATTAATAATGTTGAAAGATCATTCCTTGTAGTTTATTACTTTAGTTTGAAAAAAAAACATAAACTTTTACTCGAACGGACCCCTTACGTTTGGAAATATAAAAACGCTAATATAAATAAAATATTGCTTGTCGAACAAATTCTTTTTACGTTAACTATTTATTAATTTATTAATGTTTTAATCTGTTTTTTTTTTAACTAACGTATCGGTAGTACAAACATATTAAACATTTTATTATTATTCTAACAAATATTGGAAAAATTGACAACTCAAAATGTATGATTTTTGGGGAGGTTGGTTTCTGTACTAAAAAAAAAAACCTTCCGAAAATAAAAATGGCGAATGATCTGCTCTGCCGACGAACCGAACACACATTTTTTTATCATTGAAATTTGTTGTCTATTTTATTTTGTTATTTTGAAGAAAAAAAAAACCATCAACTTCTAGTCAAACGGACCCTTTGAAATTGAATGTCTTTTTGTACACGTTCAACCAAATCGAACTATGGAGTCCTATACGCAGACTAAAAACAAGAAAGATAATTTTATACTGAGTTTATGTTTCTACAAAAATTAAAGTGAATAAAGTTTTTATTTATTTATTTATTCCGGAAATACTAGAAACGAACATTAAACTGTATAAGTACTTTAAATATTAAATAAATATTAATATTGAAAAAAAAACAAAACAAAAACAACAAAAAAAACACATGAAATACAGAAACCATTTTATTTTAAGTCTGGATTATTACACACTCGTGCTTCCGTATTTGGTAAGGAAAGAGGGGCGTGGCCTCGTAACACTCGTCAAATTCAGTAATTTACCGAAAAAACGAATTTTTGTTCATCCTTAACAAACAAACAAGCAAACAGTTACAAACCCGACAAGAAAACATAACTTTCTTAGCAGAGGTAAAAAACAAAAAACAAAACAAAAAAAAAAATAACAAGCTAACCTCGGTTTTATTATGGCTGGCTTTAATTTTCACTCAACCAGAAAAGTCGCCAAAGCATTTACAACTGCTGTCGGGTTTCAATTTGGTAGATCATATCTTGAACGATTTATTTATGTACGATTGAAAGTAATATTCATTGATGGTAATTCTTGCAGAAGTTTTCCTTTGTATTGAAGATTTAATACACAGACTTAACTTGTACGTTCCGCTCTGTTTTCTATTGAAAGGCATGCCGGGACATAATCAGATCATGGAGTGATCCAGGCGTGTTTATGGTAGGATTTTAAATCTTAATCTCGAGAATGGTCCCAAGCTTATAGTAATCCGACTCATGTTTTGATTCAATTCGGAATTTCCTATTAAGTTTCACTGTAATATTGTTCTAATGTTTTATGGACAACTCTACGCGTTTCCTAGATATATGTATACCCTACAACCATTTACTTATAAAAAGACGTTTGCAGATGGCCCATAAAACCGTTGAATCTTATACATATGTCTTGAAAAGTAGACCAGTCTGTGTAATCTGTGCACTAATTTATTTATGAAAATCACATTTTATAGATACGGATGACCCAAATAATCTATAATTTATTTCCATCTCTCCTTGACGCCAACCTAGTCTAAGCATATTAGTATAAGAATTATTTATGAATAAGACTTTTCGTGGAAGGTGCTCGACTGAGCTCCAATCTATGCTCGTTCCCCCTGTAAAACATTCACAACAAAAACTCGACTCGTTACAAGCATTGTAAATAATTTTCCTTTCTTCGTCTGTGTATCTAAAACTTCCATGAGCAAGGTTTCTTTCCAAGAATTGCCTGTCTGTGGAACACAACACCACGGGCTTGCTTCTCAGCTGACTACAACGTGGTTATTTTTAAGTCCAAT
>OY744534.1:79053646-79091146 GCA_963556195.1 Sepiola atlantica
AGAGACTTGATGGATCATTCCAGACCAATGAATATGCCAAGAACAATTATGTGAGTGGGTCTTGTTCGTATATAAGAGACTTGCTGTATAATTACAGACCAATGAATATGCCAAGAACAATTATGTGAGTAGGTCTTGTTCGTCAGTAAGAGACTTGATGTATCATTTCAGACCAATGGATAGGCCAAGTAAAATTATGTGAGTGGGTCTTGTTCGTAAGTAAGAGACTTGCTGTATAATTTCAGACCAATGAATATGCCAATAACAATTATGTGAGTGGGCCTTGTTCGTAAGTAAGAGACTTGATGTATCATTTCAGACCAATGAATATGCCAAGAACAATTATGTGAGTGGGTCTTGTTCGTAAGTAAGAGACTTGCTGTATCATTTCAGACCAATGAATATGCCAAGAACAATTATGTGAGTGGGTCTTGTTCGTAAGTAAGAGACTTGCTGTATCATTTCAGACCAATGAAATATGCCAAGAACAATTATGTGAGTGGGCCTTGTTCGTAAGTAAGAGACTTGATTTATCATTCCAGACCAATGAATATGCCAAGAACAATTATGTGAGTGGGCCTTGTTCGTAAGTAAGAGACTTGCTGTATCATTTCAGACCAATGAATATGCCAAGAACAATTATGTGAGTGGGCCTTGTTCGTAAGTAAGAGACTTGCTGTATCATTTAAGACCAATGAATATGCCAAGAACAATTATGTGAGTGGGTCTTGTTCGTCAGTAAGAGACTTGATGTATCATTCCAGACCAATGAATATGCCAAGAACAATTATGTGAGTGGGTGTTGTTCGTAAGTAGGAGACTTGCTGAATCTTTTCAGACCAATGAATATGCCAAGAACAATTATGTGAGTGGGCCTTGTTCGTAAGTAAGAGACTTGATGTATCATTCCAGACCAATGAATATGCCAAGAACAATTATGTGAGTGGGCCTTGTTCGTAAGTAAGAGACTTGCTGTATCATTTAAGACCAATGAATATGTCAAGAAAAATTATGTGAGTGGGCCTTGTTCGTAAGTAAGAGACTTGCTGTATCATTTAAGACCAATGAATATGCCAAGAACAATTATGTGAGTGGATCTTGTTCGTCAGTAAGAGACTTGATGTATCATTCCAGACCAATGAATATGCCAAGAACAATTATGTGAGTGGGTGTTGTTCGTAAGTAAGAGACTTGCTGTATAATTTCAGACCAATGAATATGCCAAGAACAGTTATGTGAGTGGGTCTTGTTCGTAAGTAAGAGACTTGATGTATCATTCCAGACCAATGAATATGCCAAGAACAATTATGTGAGTGGGCCTTGTTTGTAAGTAAGAGACTTGCTGTATCATTTCAGACCAATGAATATGCCAATAACAATTATGTGAGTGGGCCTTGTTCGTAAGTAAGAGAATTGCTGTATCATTTCAGACCAATGAATATGCCAATAACAATTATGTGAGTGGGTCTTGTTGGTAAGTAAGAGAATTGCTGTATAATTTCAGACCAATGAATAGGCCAAGAACAATTATGTGAGTGGGTCTTGTTCGTAAGTAAGAGACTTGCTGTATCATTTCAGACCAATGAATATGCCAAGAACAATTATGTGAATGGGTCTTGTTCGTAAGTAAGAGACTTGATGTATCATTTCAGACCAATGAATATGCCAAGAACAATTATATGAGTCAGTCTTGTTCGTAAGTAAGAGACTTGCTGTATCATTTCAGACCAATGAATATGCCAATAACAATTATGTGAGTGGGCCTTGTTCGTAAGTAAGAGAATTGCTGTATCATTTCAGACCAATGAATATGCCAATAACAATTATGTGAGTGGGTCTTGTTGGTAAGTAAGAGAATTGCTGTATAATTTCAGACCAATTAATAGGCCAAGAACAATTATGTGAGTGGGTCTTGTTCGTAAGTAAGAGACTTGCTGTATCATTTCAGACCAATGAATATGCCAAGAACAATTATGTGAGTGGGTCTTGTTCGTAAGTAAGAGACTTGCTGTATAATTTCAGACCAATGAATATGCTAAGAACCATTATGTGAGTGGGCCTTGTTCGTAAGTAAGAGACTTGATGTATCATTTCAGACCAATGAATATGCCAAGAACAATTATGTGAGTGGGCCTTGTTCGTAAGTAAGAGACTTGCTGTATCATTTCAGACCAATGAATATGCCAAGAACAATTATGTGAGTGGATCTTGTTCGTCAGTAAGAGACTTGCTGTATCATTCCAGACCAATGAATATGCCAAGAACAATTATGTGAGTGGGTGTTGTTCGTAAGTAAGAGACTTGCTGTATAATTTCAGACCAATGAATATGCCAAGAACAGTTATGTGAGTGGGCCTTGTTCGTAAGTAAGAAACTTGATGTATCATTCCAGACCAATGAATATGCCAAGACCAATTATGTAAGTGGGCCTTGTTTGTAAGTAAGAGACTTGCTGTATCATTTCAGACCAATGAATATGCCAAGAACAATTATGTGAGTGGGTCTTGTTCGTAAGTAAGAGACTTGATGTATCATTTCAGACCAATGAATATGCCAAGAACAATTATGTGTGTGGGTCTTGTTCGTAAGTAGGAGACTTGCCGTATCATTTCAGACCAATGAATATGCCAAGAACAATTATGTGAGTGGGTCTTGTTCGTAAGTAAGAGACTTGATGTATCATTCCAGACCAATGAAATATGCCAAGAACAATTATGTGAGTGGGTCTTGTTCGTAAGTAAGAGACTTGATGTATCATTTCAGACCAATGAATATGCCAAGAACAATTATGTGAGTGGGTCTTGTTCGTAAGTAAGAGACTTGCTGTATCATTTCAGACCAATGAATATGCCAAGAACAATTATGTGAGTGGGTCTTGTTCGTAAGTAAGAGACTTGATGTATCATTTCAGACCAATGAATATGCCAAGAACAATTATGTGAGTGGGTCTTGTTCGTAAGTAAGAGACTTGCTGTATCCTTTCAGACCAATGAATATGCCAAGAACAATTATGTGAGTGGGTCTTGTTCGTAAGTAAGAGACTTGATGTATCATTTCAGACCAATGAATATGCCAAGAACAATTATGTGAGTGGGCCTTGTTCGTAAGTAATAGACTTGCTGTATCATTTCAGACCAATGAATATGCCAATAACAATTATGTGAGTGGGCCTTGTTCGTAAGTAAGAGAATTGCTGTATCAGTTCAGACCAATGAATATGCCAAGAACAATTATGTGAGTGGGCCTTGTTCGTAAGTAAGAGACTTGCTGTATCATTTCAGACCAATGAATATGCCAAGAACAATTATGTGAGTGGGCCTTGTTCGTAAGTAAGAGAATTGCTGTATCATTTCAGACCAATGAATATGCCAAGAACAATTATGTGAGTGGGTCTTGTTCGTAAGTAAGAGACTTGATGTATCATTTCAGACCAATGAATATGCCAAGAACAATTATGTGAGTGGGCCTTGTTCGTAAGTAAGAGACTTGCTGTATCATTTCAGACCAATGAATATGCCAAGAACAATTATGTGAGTGGATCTTGTTCGTCAGTAAGAGACTTGCTGTATCATTCCAGACCAATGAATATGCCAAGAACAATTATGTGAGTGGGTGTTGTTCGTAAGTAAGAGACTTGCTGTATAATTTCAGACCAATGAATATGCCAAGAACAGTTATGTGAGTGGGCCTTGTTCGTAAGTAAGAAACTTGATGTATCATTCCAGACCAATGAATATGCCAAGACCAATTATGTAAGTGGGCCTTGTTTGTAAGTAAGAGACTTGCTGTATCATTTCAGACCAATGAATATGCCAAGAACAATTATGTGAGTGGGTCTTGTTCGTAAGTAAGAGACTTGATGTATCATTTCAGACCAATGAATATGCCAAGAACAATTATGTGTGTGGGTCTTGTTCGTAAGTAGGAGACTTGCCGTATCATTTCAGACCAATGAATATGCCAAGAACAATTATGTGAGTGGGTCTTGTTCGTAAGTAAGAGACTTGATGTATCATTCCAGACCAATGAAATATGCCAAGAACAATTATGTGAGTGGGTCTTGTTCGTAAGTAAGAGACTTGATGTATCATTTCAGACCAATGAATATGCCAAGAACAATTATGTGAGTGGGTCTTGTTCGTAAGTAAGAGACTTGCTGTATCATTTCAGACCAATGAATATGCCAAGAACAATTATGTGAGTGGGTCTTGTTCGTAAGTAAGAGACTTGATGTATCATTTCAGACCAATGAATATGCCAAGAACAATTATGTGAGTGGGTCTTGTTCGTAAGTAAGAGACTTGCTGTATCCTTTCAGACCAATGAATATGCCAAGAACAATTATGTGAGTGGGTCTTGTTCGTAAGTAAGAGACTTGATGTATCATTTCAGACCAATGAATATGCCAAGAACAATTATGTGAGTGGGCCTTGTTCGTAAGTAATAGACTTGCTGTATCATTTCAGACCAATGAATATGCCAATAACAATTATGTGAGTGGGCCTTGTTCGTAAGTAAGAGAATTGCTGTATCAGTTCAGACCAATGAATATGCCAAGAACAATTATGTGAGTGGGCCTTGTTCGTAAGTAAGAGACTTGCTGTATCATTTCAGACCAATGAATATGCCAAGAACAATTATGTGAGTGGGCCTTGTTCGTAAGTAAGAGAATTGCTGTATCATTTCAGACCAATGAATATGCCAAGAACAATTATGTGAGTGGGTCTTGTTCGTAAGTAAGAGACTTGCTGTATCATTTCAGACCAATGAATATGCCAAGAACAATTATGTGAGTGGGCCTTGTTCGTAAGTAAGAGACTTGCTGTATCATTTCAGACCAATGAATATGCCAAGAACAATTATGTGAGTGGGCCTTGTTTGTAAGTAAGAGACTTGCTGTATCATTTCAGACCAATGAATATGCCAAGACCAATTATGTGAGTGGGCCTTGTTTGTAAGTAAGAGAATTGCTGTATCATTTCAGACCAATGAATATGCCAAGAACAATTATGTGAGTGGGTCTTGTTCGTAAGTAAGAGACTTGCTGTATCATTTCAGACCAATGAATATGCCAAGACCAATTATGTGAGTGGGCCTTGTTTGTAAGTAAGAGACTTGCTGTATCATTTCAGACCAATGAATATGCCAAGACCAATTATGTGAGTGGGCCTTGTTTGTAAGTAAGAGAATTGCTGTATCATTTCAGACCAATGAATATGCCAAGACCAATTATGTGAGTGGGCCTTGTTCGTAAGTAAGAGACTTGATGTATCATTTCAGACCAATGAATATGCCAAGACCAATTATGTGAGTGGGCCTTGTTTGTAAGTAAGAGACTTGATGTATCATTTCAGACCAATGAATATGCCAAGAACAATTATGTGAGTGGGTCTTGTTCGTAAGTAAGAGACTTGCTGTATCATTTCAGACCAATGAATATGCCAAGAACAATTATGTGAGTGGGTCTTGTTCGTAAGCAAGAGACTTGCTGTATCATTTCAGACCAATGAATATGCCAAGAACAATTATGTGAGTGGCCCTTGTTCGTAAGTAAGAGACTTGCTGTATCATTTCAGACCAATGAATAGGCCAAGAACAATTATGTGAGTGGGCCTTGTTCGTAAGTAAGAGACTTGCTGTATCATTTCAGACTAATGAATAGGCCAAGAACAATTATGTGAGTGGGTGTTGTTCGTAAGTAAGAGACTTGCTGTATCATTTCAGACCAATGAATATGCCAAGAACAATTATGTGAGTGGGTCTTGTTCGTAAGTAAGAGACTTGCTGTATCATTTCAGACCAATGAATATGCCAAGAACAATTATGTGAGTGGGCCTTGTTCGTAAGTAAGAGACTTGCTGTATCATTTCAGACTAATGAATATGCCAAGAACAATTATGTGAGTGGGTCTTGTTCGTAAGTAAGAGACTTGCTGTATCATTTAATACCAATGAATATGCCAAGAACAATTATGTGAGTGGGCCTTGTTCGTAAGTAAGAGACTTGCTGTATCATTTCAGACCAATGAATATGCCAAGAACAATTATGTGAGTAGGTCTTGTTCGTAAGTAGGAGACTTGCTGTATCATTTCAGACCAATGAATATGCCAAGAACAATTATGTGAGTAGGCCTTGTTCGTAAGTAGGAGACTAGCTGTATTACACATACACAAAAGAGACAGGCGACGCCGCCGATTATTCGATTGCCAACGAAACTAAACATAAACTGTATACACGTCTACGTTCTGTAGTTACTTCTGGAGTTGTTTCGAGTTGATAAAGGATTTACTTTTGTCCAAATTATATATATATATATATATATATATATATATATATTCAATATTTTTTATAGATATTAATTATTTTAACCTACATACACTAGTGTTTCATGCTATATACAATCATCAATGTAAAAAATGTTAATTAGTACTGGTCTAAGGATTCGAACGTATTCCCAAAGTCACCTTGGACCTTGGAGGCTAAGCTCTTACTGCGAGGCCACCATTAATCAACCCTGAAAAGAAAAAAAAGAAATCAGCAGTATAGGATGAGACAATCTCTGCCGGTCACACGGTTTGAACCCCAATACGAAAGTCATATTTGACTCATTAGTCGGAGCGTGTACCGATGTGTCCACCACGCATTGCCGTAGAAATGGGAGAGTAAATTAACGTCTAAACTGCAAATTCGGTGGCCATATCAGCAAGCCGTCAAGAGAACTCAGTGGGCGGGTCTTAGAGTATTGCATTACGCTATAAAAACAGCTTGTTTTTAACTTACGAAAAGTGCTCAATCTAGAGAGAGCTTTGAATAATTATTTCTAAATAATATCATCAAATTAACCCACATACACATGTGTTTCATGCCAAACCTGCAATGATCAGTATGAGAGAGGACAATCCCTGCTGGTCAAACGGTTTGAACCCCAATACGAAAGTCATCTTTGACTCAGTAGTCGGAGTGCGTACCAATGTGTCCACCACGCATTGCCTAGAAATGTGAGAGTAAATTAACGTCTAAATGGCAAATTTTAGCGGTCATATCAGCAAGCCGTCAAGAGAACTCCATAGGCGGGGAGTATTGCATTATGCTATAAATAAACGCTGGTTTCTAACTTACTCAAAGTGCTCAATATAGCGGGAGCTATATATATATATATATATATATATATATATATATATATATATATATATATATATATATATATATATATATAAAGGTGGTCACTAGAAAAGCGGGAAAGTTCAGGTTGTAAATTTTGTAGTTTAAATTCTATTTTGTTTAAATGTTATTGCATCTGGCTTATTCACTTCTTTGATTCGCACGGACGACAGTTTGAGCATATGTGAGTGTATTATATAATATAAGTCTTTGAAAACATTTTATAAAAGTTATTCTTTCTAAAATTAAATTGCCGTTTGACAAATTTCCCGCTTTTCTAGCAACCTCTCTCTCTCTCTCTCTCTCTCTCTCTCTCTCTCTCTCTATATATATATATATATATATATATATATATATATATATATATATATATACATATATTAGTAGTATGTTCATAAAAGGCTGTGGGCAATGCAAATTCCGAGTAAGATGTAAGTTGGAAGGAACAAAAATAATAAATCGAATACGAAATATGACTGACTATTTATTTTTTCTAAAAATCTTACATAACAGCTAACACCAGTAAGATTTTAAGAAAAAATAAATAGTAAGTCACATTTCAAATTTGATTTATTATTTTTGTTCCTTCCAATTTACATCTTACCCGGAATTTGCATTGCCCACAGCCTTTTATAAACATACTACTAATATACCCAGCAATGCTTCAAGCAAGCTACCATTCTCTATTATATATATATATTTGACTACAGAAAAATGTGACGTGTTGGGTCATCCATTGTGCTAGGGTTAGGTTGTTTGGATTAAGGGTACTCTTATAAATGCCGCACCATGTTTCCGTGACTTTGCGTCTTCAACGTTCGGGCAGGTCTCGGAAGCACCCGAGAGTTGACGAAACTATTAACCAATCAGGTTGCAGCAGGCATTAGACAATCAGACTATAGCAAGCAGACGATAATTTTTGGAAGAAATTAATCGCGTTCAATAACAAAAAATAAATTTCTACAATCTCTGTCAGCTCGTTGAATTTCAACCCCTCATCTTCTGCCTGTTGACGTGGCCCTCTTATAGATGACGCACCATGTTTCCGTGACTTAAAAACATTTGATTAACAATGGTTCCTTTGACAAAAAAAAAACAGATAAAAATAAACATCTAATTAATAACAGTTGTTTGGCTATGGTTTGTTTGTTCTTTATTTTTATATACGTATTTTAGTTTGATTTTCTTCGTCGTAATTTATCGGCTGGCAGCCTTCAATTTAGCGTTTGGCAGTTTTCGCCTCGTCACGTCTTGGGCGCTTCCGTAACCTGCCCGAACGTTGACGACGCGAAGTCACGGAAACATGGTGCGTCATCTATAAGAGTACAGAATTAAGAAATAAGAAATGTGAGTTTTCAAATTTGTCTTTTTCTCTTCGCTATATCTCCCTCTCTTTCTCCCCCTTTCTCAGTCTCTTTCATTCTCCAGCTATGGGCTCAATAGTATTAATATATGTGGTGATATTCTCTATTGTTTATAGTGGACTATTTCAATCTATTTTACAGTTATTTTTAGTAACGTTGACTGTTAATAAACACAGATAAAGAATGAGAGAGAGAGTCAGAGAGAGGAGGAGAGAGAGGAGGAGAGAGTAAAGAAGTAAAGAGAGAGAGAGAGAGAAAGAGGGATAGTTTTAGTGATAGAAACTGCATGAAATAAGCGCGAGATTAAACAACAGAGGTAGGAGTAACAGATAGGATCATAGTAAGATTAAATTGCAGGTACTTTTTTACATTAGGACTCACGTTAACTTTCACCATGACCCTAACTCTAACCCTAACCCCCACTTTGACCCTGACCCTTACCCTAACGACGAGGTCAAAGTTAGCTCGGGTCCTAATATAAAAAGGGCCAAATTGCAAATTACAGCTAATTAGAACAATTGAAATATATATTTTTAAACATAACCCAATCCCAATACCAAAGAAATGTGTTAACATGTATTTCGTGTGATTAAAATACATAGGAAAAAATCCTTAGAGAAAGAAACGTTTAACTCGACTTTAGTATAATCTATATACTATTAAAAAGTGATTGGTAACAAAAAGGAATAGGCAGAGTACACATTACTAAGGCAATAGTTAAGATCTTACGGAAGTGTAAAAAAATTGATTTTAAACTTGGTACGTGTTTTATGAATTAAAAACTTAACATTACATAAAAACATAAAAAAAATATTACATAATATTTTAAGACGAAGTGACCCTTTTTTTGCTAATCCTAACCCTAACCCCTTTTTTGCTAATCCTAACCCTAACCCCTTTTTTGCTAATCCTAACCCTAACCCCTTTTTTTGCTAATCCTAACCCTAACCCCTTTTTTTGCTAATCCTAACCCTATCCCCTTTTTTTGCTAATCCTAACCCTAACCCCTTTTTTGCTAATCCTAACCGTAACCCCTTTTTTGCTAATCCTAACCCTAACCCCTTTTTTTGCTAATCCTAACCCTAACCCTAACCCCTTTTTTGTTAATCCTAACCCCAACCCTGAACCTAACCCCTTTTTTGCTAATCCTAACCCTAATCCCTTTTTTTTCTAATCCTTACCGTAACCCCTTTTTTTTCTAATCCTAATCCTAACCCCTTTTTTTGCTAATCCGCAAAAATGTAAACATAAAGGGTATAAGTTGAAAGCGAATTATTTTTGCCGAAAAAC
Organism: Sepiola atlantica; assembly: GCA_963556195.1. Taxonomy (NCBI): domain Eukaryota; kingdom Metazoa; phylum Mollusca; class Cephalopoda; order Sepiida; family Sepiolidae; genus Sepiola; species Sepiola atlantica. The sequence goes on from OY744534.1 coordinate 79,063,462, forward strand.
ATAATTTCCTTTCTTTTTCACTAATAAAATATACGTAAATACATTCATCGTAGTTAGTTACTCTCGCATGTAAATACAAGTAGCGAATTTTTTCAAAGAAATTTAACACGTATTTTTGTTTGTACTAGCTATAAAGCGGGCGTCATGGCCTTCGTTCAGTCTTGGCAGACAATGGATACGTCCTGCAAGGAGAATGCCAGGAAGACTGGAATAATGGCGAGATAAGCAGAGAGCACATACAACACCTGATATTCCCAAATAGTCACCTATTTTTGTACTGACCAGGGTCAGCGTCGCTTATACGGCGATAGAAGTTAGGTAAAGATGGACGTTGACATACCCAGGTACTGCATCAAAACCACTCACGGAATGGGTATGAAATAGCGATATATATCTATATATGGCCAATGTATGCATTCCTTCCTATATAAGACCCAGTGTGATTACTTTCAGTCCAATCTATTGTTGCATATATAAGAGAAAGAAGGAAGTATGTCGGCAAAGTTAAATCCTATTGTGACTAATGGCTTTTCGGTGAGTTTATAGGAAAAGCAGTCAACAAAAGAATCCTGTGGATAAACTAGCTCTCTTCATAGTTGACTGGCTCGCACGGACCGTAATGGCCGTCCAGAACCCGGATGCAGAGACGGTGTAGGTTGAACAATTCATAAGATCCATTAGCTTACCATTGCAGCCACACACCGACCCTCCGCTCGTCCCCACCGCTGACAATGGGCTTAGACTCGCGCAAATATTTCTCGCTTTTTTAGGTTTTCTTTTCTTTTGTATATAATTATTTTTTCCAATTGACGTCAATGGAAGTTTTTAATGCCTTGGTTCCAATATATATAAAAAAATATATTAAAAAAAAAAGAAATGTTTATTTTATGTGAAAAGGTAAAAATCTTTTCTCTAACTCTAACTGCAACGTTTGTGATACGCATAAATGAAAAAAAAAAGAGAAGGACAATTCTTGTTTGTAGGAAACACCAACCGACGTAGTGGACACTTTCTCCTATTTTTCTTGAATGTTAGAAAATTGGTTTGGCTCTTTCGTGGTGTCGCGCGGTAGCTATGGCCATTCATAGGTTATGGGTTTAATTAAGCAAGGTTAAGACAACTCGATGGAAAAATAAATCTTCGATTAAGGGAATCAGTTGCAACGCCATGCATGCATACATACACACACAAACACACACACTAACACACATGCATACATACACACACAAACACACACACTAACACACATGCATACATACACACACAAACACACACACTAACACACATGCATATATACACACACAAACACACACACTAACACACATGCATACAGACACACACACTAACACACATACACACTTATATATATATATATATATATATATATATATATATATATATATATATATGAGAAAGGAAGGATGAGAGTAATCCGACGTAATGGGAAATGAAAAAGGAAAAACCAAGAGATATTTTTTTATATATTCATCAACGTTTCGTCTTTATTGTAAGACTTCCTCAGGATGATAATTTTAAGAAAAATGTCATGCAAGTACATCGAAATATTGGGTTGACATGATAGGTTGATAAGGAAAAGTAGTAGCCGTGGCTACTAACTGACTTCTCGCAGTCCGGACCCTCGTCCAGCGCTCTTAGTAGCCACGGCTACTACTTTTCTTATCGACATATCATGTAAACCCAATATTTCGATGTACTTGCATGGCATTTGTCTTAAAATTATCATCCTGAGGAAGTCTTACAATAAAGACGAAACGTTGATGAATATATATATAAAAATATCTCTTTGTTTTTCCTTTTTCATTTCCCATATATATATATATATATATATATATATATATATATATATATATATATATATATATATATATATATATATATATATATATATATATATATATATAAGAATAGGGGATAAAATGATCCGACGTAATGGAAAATGAAAAAGGAAAGCCAAACACTCTTTTATTTATGTATTCATCAACGTTTAGACTACCTCAGAATGAAAGAACAATGTAGAAAAATGATACAGATTTTTTTTTATTTGCCAGAAATTGTCAAATTTTCGACATGGCTGTACATGTCAGCAAGCAAAAAATCAAAATCATAATTTTGGTTAGGCAATTATCAGCAGTAGTCTGTCTCTTTCAAGGGACGCGAGGTGAATGGGATGACGGCTTGAACTTGTTCAGTCTTGTATCTATTTCATGGTTTGTTCAATTGTTTATTTTCTTCATACCTCAACTAACCCACAATTCACTTTTATTGATGTTTCAAATCTCACAATATTGTATTCAAATTCCATCAACGCATTTTTCACTAAATTTCAAAAGTAACCTCGCACACTTTTCATTACAATTCATATCATCACCATTTACCTTAACTTCACAGGGTCAATCTCATTACAATAATAAATTTAATTTTTTTTTCAAAGTTATACAATTCTTTCTTTTTATGTAAGTTTAGCATAAGATAATCTCTCTATTTGATTATTTAGCCATTCTTTAGACAAAATAAACATTAATTAATAAAAAAAAATTATAATTAAAAAAAACAATTAATCATTAATTTGAAGATCACCATTGCATAAGACTCGAAATAAACACTTAATTGACCTTCCATTGGGGAATTTATGGGAATATCTTTCCTTCATAGGCTGGTTTATAATTCAAGACTTCAGATTGGTTATGCACAACCAATGACAACATGATTTTTCATTGCTTATTTTATTTTATGCTACCAGGTGTCGACACTCTTATATTTTATGCACCAAAAAGACTCAACAGAAACACGTACTTGACCTTCTGTTAGTATATTCTCCTAAAATTTCTAGAAACATAGTTCTCTAGCAGGCTAGTTTACAATTGAAGACTCGGAAAACACAAAAGGAATTTTCATCGCTTATTTTATTTGATGTTAAAATGTTTTCTCAAAATCTTCTATTTTATGTACAGTAGGAGCTTCGTCTTACAGTGAGAGAAAGCTCTGAAAATGTCCTCGCTATCCAAATAACAAAATCTACTCTGACGTTTTTGTTCGACCGACAGCATATTCGATTTGATTGTTTTTGTGCATAACTTAACTAACAAACAAATTACTTTTGTTTATTTTCAACTCGACCAACAAATCACAATATTGTATTCGAATTCCATCAATGCATTCTGTACTTAATTCCTAACTTAACCTAGTGGACTTTTTGTCGCAATTAGTATCACCGCCACCTACTACACACCCTCAGGCCAATCTCGTTGCAATTATCCTGTACTAAGAATTCAAAATTCATGCTAAAAAATGCCAACAATTTAATTTCACTAGAAAATGTTAAAAAATGTTTCTGATTTTGGCAATTTCATGTTCATACGTACGTTATCACCTATCTTCTCTTAAAAAAAATTGGATTGGCCGATTGTTGAAGCTATACTACAAAAACAAAGTGATTTTTTAAAAATAGGGTAAAAACGCAGTATAAAGGACCCTGGCTGTGCGCATGCGCGAACTAACGTGAGCGCTGAAACGAAATAAAAAATGAAGATTGATTAATTACATGAGCGCTTGTGGACTACTCCTAGAATATTAAACTTTCCTATTGCGTTAAAGTTATTAAAATCTTCTAGAGTATGTGATTGTCGGTCTGCAATGAAATGGTGCACTGATAGACACATGGGTTTTTACTGCGATGTGGAGTAAACATATGTAGGAAAAAACTCTAAGGTTTGCTCAGAAAAAAATACAAAGATGTTTTTACTGCATTAGTAAATACAATCAACAATTTGGATCCAATGTAAATTTAGGTGTTTCTTTTTTTATTTTTTATCGATAGACTCTTAATTTTTGTGTTTTGTTTTTCAATTTATGTGTTTTTATTTTTTATTTTTACCGATATACTTTACATTTTTACGCTCACGTTTGTTCGCGCATGCGTTATGCTGCATTTTTACCAAATTTAGATTCGTTTCATTTACTTAAAGTATATTTAGCTGACAATTATGTTTACGGTAACGGGGGAAGAGACTATTTATTTTGAAACGATTTTAATTGTAACTAAATAAATTACATTAGGAAAGGTTGAATCTTTCGTTTAATTTACTTAAAAGAAAATATTTACCTGCCAAATATTTGTTTCTGTAAGAAAAAAAATGATATTTATTGTTTTTAAAAAGATATAAATTGTTACAATTTTCAATAAATAAAGAAGAAACATATTCGTTATTTAATGAATATTTAACTGACAATAGCCATTATTTTACGGGAAAAGAAAGAGACAACTTTTGCTTAATATTATTATAACTTACATAAATGTAGTAGTAGTGTAGTAGTAGTAGTATTGTAGCAGTATTATTGTAGTAGTAGTAGTATTGTAGTATTGTAGTATTGTAGTAGTATTGTAGTAGTATTGTAGTAGTAGTAGTATTGTAGTAGTAGTATTGTAGTAGTATTGTAGTAGTATTTTAGTAGTATTGTAGTAGTAGTATTGTAGTAGTATTGTAGTAGTATTTTAGTAGTATTGTAGTAGTAGTATTGTAGTAGTAGTAGTAGTATTGTAGTAGTATAGTAGTAGTAGTATTGTAGTAGTATCGTAGTAGTAGTAGTAGTAGTAGTATTGTAGTAGTATTGTAGTAGTAGTATTGTAGTATTAGTAGTATTTTAGTAGTATTGTAGTATTGTAGTATTGTAGTAGTATTGTAGTAGTAGTATTGTAGTAGTAGTATTGTAGTAGTAGTATTGTAGTAGTATTGTAGTAGTAGTAATAGTATTGTAGTAGTAGTATTGTAGTAGTATTGTAGTAGTAGTAATAGTATTGTAGTAGTAGTAGTATTGTAGTAGTAGTATTGTAGTAGTATTGTATTATTAGTATTGTAGTAGTATTGTGGTAGTAGTAGTATTGTAGTAGTAGTATTTTAGTAGTAGTAGTAGTATTGTAGTAGTAGCATGACTCTCCATTACTAAACACATACTCGGCTATGGTAAACGACTGTTGTGATAACGCAATAAATAAATAAGAGACATATTCTTTATTTAATGAATATTTAACTAACAATAGCAATTATTTTTTACGGGAGCAGAAGGAGACAATTTTTGCTCAATATTATTAAACCTAACATCAGTATATTTTTTCAAACGAAATATTCTCATTAAAAATAAATGATGCAGATTAATACAGAAAGCTAAGGCTCACACCTGAGGCTATTCTTTATTTCTACAAATCTACAATCAAACCACGTATGGAGCACTGTTGTCCTATTTGGGCTGGTGACTCTCTGTACTATTTGAGGGTTCTTGATAAGGTGCAGAAACGTATCTGTAATTTGATTGGTCGCACTCTTTCTTCTTCTCTGCACCCTCTCTATCACAAACATGATGTTGCTCGTCTCAGTCTTTTCTATAAATACTATTATGGCATGTGTTCTTCAAAATTATCTGATCTATTCCCGGCTTCATTTGTTCCAGCTCGTTTGACTCGTTAACCTAGTAGTCTTCACAATTCGCATTTTTGATACCTCATTGTAATACAGCTCTCTGTTCCAGTAGCTTCTTTCCAAAAACTGAAAACTTGTGGAACTCTCTTCCTGCTGATTGTTTTCCTCTTACGTATAGCCTTTGTCATTTCAAGACTAAGGTCAATAGGCATCTCCTGTCTTTGCGATACCCATCTTTCGTTTTTGTTATCTCCTTCCATCAAGTGGCTTCATACCTTGTCTGGAGCGATTTCCATAAACAAACAAGCATGAAATTTTTACACGTCGCGCTAATGTGATACAATGAAGGCCGCGAGGATAGGAAGTGACTCATCGACAGGGACAAAAGAAAATGCGCTTTGGTGGATTCGCCAGTCACTGGCTATTGTATCGTATTCACCAGTGACTGGCGAATCCACCAAAGCGTAACACGTCAGAGCTGCGACTGAGGAATAAATTGGGTAGTGCCAACGCGTCATAGCTGTGATCCATATTAAAATGTTTAGGACAGGTGACTCAAACAAGAATACCGGACACGACATTTAGGAGTGACAACGTTTTACGACAGTTTGACGACAGTAAGGTAAGTTAGTTTTACGACAGTTTAACGACAGTAAGGTTTATGACAAAAAGTTAATGAGTTTGGGTTTCGGAGAGAAGCCGAGCAGTTAAGATCAAACCTCCCCAGAGAGCGGATCGGACAGGGAAAACGATGAGATGAGCTGACGACTTGAGAAACGGCAATGGGGGTCTCGACAGTCCGCGACGGTGTCACACACACTCATAGTTTCAACTAACTTATACACAACGTATATGTGGTTGTGTTCTTTCTCGAGAGTTGTGTTTCTTTTATTTCACTTGTGGACCATTGTTGTGCCCTCGACGATTCGTCGGTGGATAGACGACTCGGTTAGACGATGGAGACAAGAATGCCACGGACACACAACGTTTGGGTTGACGGTCGTCGAGTGGGACAACATGGTTCGACATTAATTCTAAATACTTTGTATAAACTTTTGTCACTTTTAATTTTCTTCAGTTTCTTGCCGTTTTCTGATTTTATTTATTTCGTATACAAATTTTGAAACGTTTTAATTTTTTTTTAATGTATATTTTTACGTTTATTTAGCCAATGTTATGCCCAACCAATAACAAATGTAAGCCGAGCTACGTATAGTTTCGGGTGTCATTATTCAACTAATGATTCCATAATAGTAGTTTTACGTGACTATTAACCCACTCAAAAGCTCACTATATTTTGAGCGCATCTACGCGGATTCAAGCAGATTGTCTCTGAAAAGCATAAAACCGTAAAACAGCGAATCGGAAATCTAGCACGCAAATAGACTTGGACATTTATCGCCAATTGATCAGTTCAATTTATTATTGTATACATAAAGTTGCAAAACTCCGGCTTCGCTCTCTAACTTGAGCCGCTATTCCCAAATAGAAGATGTTCTACGAGACTGCTTTGATCGCTCACAAAATTAGGAAGCGTATAATTAAGTAATCTAATTCGGTGGTGTAAATTACTAGTTGTCATATCAACTACGGCTCACAAATCAGCCGGTCTTGTAAACGAGTAAGAGATTGGCCGTGGGCCAAGGTCAGAAGAGATCAAGTCGATCAGAGCTATTCGACAATGCTGACAGTCTGCAGAGGACGAGACGGCGTTTGATGTGTCCGCTGAGCGGGGGAATTGAAGTGTTCGGATATGTGATGGTCGTTGTGGGCTGGGTCTTCGGTTGTTTTGCCGAAATGTCATAATGTTTGGGGATCAATCCTATTAGGAAACATATTGAATAACGTCACTGAGATGGAGAGGGGGGGGGGCGGCGGTGAGTCGATGAAATAAAGTAAAAGAGGAAATAGAAGAAATGACTCATACCAGAGAGATAGATTAACGAGAGAACATTGCGCGACACACACACACACACACACACACACACACACACACACACACACACACACACACACACACACACACACACCCACACCCACACACCCACACACACACACACTCTCTCTCTCTCTCTCTCTCTCTCTCTATATATATATATATATATATCACACGCACACATACACACACCCACACACACACACATAGACACATATATATATGATTAGTTTTATTTACACAGACATGTATGAAATCTAAAATTTGCGACACTGGCATGTCGATGTTATCGATCAACAGCTGTTATAAACTGAGATATCATCAGGAAGAGTTAAAATCCGATCTTAACCTTAGATCATATTTGGAAATAATGAAATGGGGAGAAAAGAAAAGAAATTTAAAATTAAAATTTGGAAAATTACCTGGTTGGAACCGTTAAAAAATCAAAATGAAAAATTAATATAAAGTAAAAATATGAAATATAGAATATAGAATATACAATATACAATATAAAATGAAATAAATAAATGATTTTGTGGGTTTTCACTTTTTGTCTTCAATCAGTCTTGAAAAGATTTAAACTCATTGTAACTTGGATTAATATATATATATATATATATATATATATATATATATATATATATATATGTATATATATAAGAAAGGTAGTTTGCTTGAAGCATTGCTGGGAATAGTAGTAGTAGTAGTATGTTTTTAAAACTGTGGGCAATGCATATTTTTGAACACCAAATTTATATACATAACATAACTTTAAAAGTCTTTAATTTCTATTCTCTGCGGGACTGGTTTGCTGCTATACTGTCTTATTGCAGCCATTTTGTTTTGTCGGATTCTCTGCACAGTTGGAGATTTCCTCTGGTATTAGTTATTTTTTGACAAAGAGAAGTTTCTTTTCCCGAAATATTAAATAAATGATTTTTATAATCATCCGGACAACACACAAACAGCTAACACCACTCTTGCTGTTATGTAAGATTTTAAGAAAAAATAAATAGTAGGTCCCATTTCATATTCGATTTATCATTTTTGTTCCTTTCAGCTTACATCTTACCCTGAATTTGCATTGCCCACAGCCTTTTAAAAACATACTACTACGACTACTACTACTACTACTACTACTCTCTCTCTCTCTCTCTCTCTCTCTCTCTCTATATATATATATATATATATATATGTATTACAGAATATGAGAACAACATAGGTGCCGTCGGTTTCAAATCCAACAAAGGAGAAAAGTACCTATGTTGTTCTGATCTTATCTAATACATATATAAATAAACATTAAGATTAAATTTTTGAAATTTTTTTAATAAGCGAGCACTCTGTTGGGATTCTCTCACACTGATTTTAGAAATCTCTCTCTCTCTCTCTCTTCATATATATATATATATATATATATATATATATATATATATATATATATATATATATATATATATATAATCAATTTTTTTTTTCTGACACAAAATGTATATGAAATAAAATTAGAAAGTTGACCAATAGTCGTACCATTTATCGGGTGGAGGTGACCCAGGTGAGACGCTTTAGCTAATAATTAACCGCGGTCAATACGAACCCAACTATCAGAAAATGAACCGGTGAGACACACAAACTGGCTAAATCGAATCGTGGATATTGTCTTTTGTCATTTTTTAATATCTTATTATTCGAGGTATCCCCCCCCCCCACTTCGGAATTTATAAACGTTAGAACAAAATATAAAAGCAGAAAAACATCCCATAATATGATGACCGGTGTTGGTTAACGCTGTGTTCCTTGTAAATAATATTCCGAATTTCGACAACAGACAAATAGACACCAAATCTCTTTTATAGAATGGTGAATCATTTTAAACACAAACGATTTGTAGCTAATTTTATGGCTTTTGTCACATGAAACATTTAAAGAGTTTTTTTCCTTCAATCTTACCCAGTGCACCATAAAACTTGGCAATCCATTATAGACCGGAAATTGCTCGGGAAGCTTTCCGTAAGGCAATGACAACGACTAATGGAGATTTTCATTTGCTTTCGTTTATTTCTTATATATATATATATATATATATATATATATATATATATATATATATATATATATATATATATATATATATATATGTGTGTGTGTGTGTGTATGTGTATCTATATACACACAAATATATATATAACTATATACATATATATATATATATATATATAAATATATTATATATGTGTGTGTGTATCTATATACACACAACTATATATATATATATATATATATATATATATATATATATATATATATATATATATATATATATATATATGATATGATACGGCACACTCACGTTGACACACCGTTTCCTGTTAGATCACCGAAGTTAAGCGGCGTCGAGCCTGGCCAGTACTAAATGGGTGACCATTTAGGAATACCAGGTGCTGTATGTGCTCTCTGCTTATCTCGGCATTGTTTCCAGTCGTCTTGTACTATACTTGCATTTGGAATCAAGCAATGCCGACTCAGAGAGCGGTTGTTGGGGATTGCGCAACCCTTGCAATTACAAATTCACGCGCGGACAGCCCCAGGCGGGGCACTCATACGTCGAAATCGACGGGAGAGTCCATCATCATATATATATATGTATATATATATGTGTCGATATATCTATATATGCATGAAACTATATACATTACAATATGTATATATATATATACATATATACTTATAAATTTACACACATACACACATCAATGTCTGTACATGTAAGCCTTTAAAAACAGCTAAAACTATGAGATATATTATAGTTAAATCTACTTCCTTGTTTACGATATATTGTTGAACTTTCTATGCGTTTTTATTACTATCATTTCTGACGTTTTTCTTTCTGAATATGGTCATATATGCAATGTTTCTTTCAAAAGGCAAAATCTCTACGACGGCTGCCTTTAAATAGGATTAATCTCTCGCTGATTTACCGAGTTGTTGACAACGGCCGTGAGAGAAAATACGTTGGAATTTGAGTTTGAAATATAACTCGGGTTCCGAGGTTTTGAGTCCGGTGGCCGGTGTGAATAATTCTTCTTTACACTGACGATTTCCGTAGGATGAAACGTATACGTATGTAGATAAAAGCAATATATATATATATATATATATATATATATATATATATATATATATATATATATATATACATATATATTTATATATATATATATATATATATATACATATATATATATATATATATATATATATATATATATATATATATACATACATATATATATATATATATATATATATATATATATATATATATATATATATACATATATATATATACATATATATACATATATATATATATATGTATATATATATATACATATATATATATATAAACACATATATATATATACATATATATAAACACATATATATATACACAAATATATATATACACACACATATATATATACACACATATATATATATACATATATATACATATATATATATAAACATATATATATATATATATACACATATATATATATATACACACATATATATATATACATATATATACACATATATATACACACACATATATATATATATATATATATATATATATATATAGTAAGTTATAAAAATATATTTATGGCATAAATATATTTACATAACTTACTACCTAGCTCTACTTACATATTGAGCACTGTTGAAGTAAATACTGAAAATTAATACATAAAAAATGATATCTCCTTATAACTTTTTTATGTGGATACACGAAATAATAATAATAATATATATATATATATATATATATATATATTAGCGATCCTGATATGGCGTTTCGCGGCAATACGTTTATAAATACAGAAGTATTTATGTGTTAATACAAAAATATATCGTTGTTCAACGAAATTTGTTTAAACCAAAACTAAAAAAAAAAGGGAAAAAAGAAAAGAAAAGAAAAACGAATCACATGTAAAAATGAATTTCAAAAGCTGTAAATTAACTGACCGGACCATTTCCATGGTAAAATTAATCAATGGAATTTGTATGCAAAATAAGCAGGAATAGTTATCTCCCTTGCGCTCATATTCAATGTCGGTCTTGTATATTTTACAGAATAATAAAACATAAGTATATTATGAATAGAAAAATATTTTATGTTCTTTGTATCATGTTACCCATGTGAAAGTTATTCATTTTTCTTTTATTTAAAGTTTACATATATTATGTACGTTATGTTGTAATCGCTGGCGGCCAAGTTATTCAAAATCAATGTATTCTATGACCCGTAAAGGAAAAACTGATTGAATTTTACAAAACAAGACCGATAATGAAATCTGATTATTTTGTATATATACAAAGAAGGAATTAACGAAAAAAGAATATACCATAGTGAGGAGCGTGTCATATCAGTCGGTTATTGATTACCAGAAGTGTCAAAGTAACGTAACTCGAATAAATTATATATTTCTACAATGTGGCATTTTATTTTTTTGGGTTTACTAAAAAAAAGGAATTTACATGTGTCAGATACGTGAGTTTTCAAAATCATAGTGAGGAGCGTGTAATATCAGTCGGTAATTGATTACCAGGAGTATCAAAGTAACGTAAATCGAATAAATGATATATTTCTACAATGTGGCATTTTATTTTTTGGGTTTACTAAAAAAAGTAGAACAGAAAAAAGGAATTTACATGTCAGATACGTGAGTTTTCAAAATCATAGTGAGGAGCGTGTAATATCAGTCGGTAATTGATTACCAGAAATGTCACAGTAACGTAAATCGGATAGGTGATATATTCCTTGACGTCTATGCTACAATGTGGCATTTTATTTTTTGGGTTTAATAAAAAAAAGTAGAATAAAAAGATGAATTTACATGTGTCAGATACGTGAGTTGTACATTTTTATTGTTGATACAGCTGTAATGAACAATTACGAATAATTTCCCTATTCTAAATTATCTCCCCTTTAGAGAACTCTCCTGTTCGTCTTAACAATATCAATAGCAGCACTAATATTGTACTGACAGTTTATGCCGAATAAAGCTTTCTTAAGTTACGACTGTTCTCGTCTGTCATTACAACAGCTTCTATGCTAAAATATCACAAGTTTTGTGTTTCGGATTGCGAAAAGTTGTAAAACGAAAAAGATTAAGCAACATGTGTCATCGAATACGTAAAAAAAGGGGAAATACTTATTGAAAAGAAATGCACACAAGAATTAGGAACACCAATGTTGAGCGGAAGTTTAGCCCCGCAGCAAAATATTTTTTTATATTATAATATCGAAATGAAAGCAGTTCAAATTTAGAAAGTATTGCATTGTTATGAATTAGTAAATTGTGTTCAGTGTTCGAGTATAAGTGTTACGCTGAAAGTTAACAATAAATAACTCAACCCTCGGCGAAGATACACAGACAAGTAAGAGCAGACATGGGATTTAAAACCGGCGTATATGTGAATAGATGTAATTTAAAACCGGTGTATATGTAGATAGTTGTGATTTAACACCGATGTATATGTAGATAGATGTGATTTAACACCGGTGTATATGTGAATAGATGTAATTTAAAACCGGTGTATATGTAGATAGTTGTGATTTAACACCGGTGTATATGTAGATAGATGTGATTTAAAACCGGTGGATATGTAGATAGTTGTGATTTAAAACCAGTGTATATGTAGATAGTTGTGATTTAAAACCGGTGGATATGTAGATAGTTGTGATTTAACACCGGTGTATATGTAGATAGATGTGATTTAAAACCGGTGGATATGTAGATAGTTGTGATTTAAAACCGGTGTATATGTAGATAGTTGTGATTTAAAACCGGTGGATATGTAGATAGTTGTGATTTAACACCGGTGTATATGTAGATAGTTGTGATTTAACACTGGTGTATATGTAGATAGTTGTGATTTAAAACCGGTGGATATGTAGATAGTTGTGATTTAACACCGGTGTATATGTAGATAGTTGTGATTTAACACCGGTGTATATGTAGATAGTTGTGATTTAAAACCGGTGTATATGTAGATAGTTGTGATTTAAAACCGGTGGATATGTAGATAGTTGTGATTTAAAACCGGTGGATATGTAGATAGTTGTGATTTAACATCGGTGTATATGTAGATAGTTGTGATTTAAAACCGGTGGATATGTAGATAGTTGTGATTTAACACCGGTGTATATGTAGATAGTTGGGATTTAAAACCGGTGTATATGTAGATAGTTGTGATTTAAAACCGGTGTATATGTAGATAGTTGTGATTTAACACCGGTGGATATGTAGATAGTTGTGATTTAAAACCGGTGTATATGTAGATAGTTGTGATTTAAAACCGGTGGATATGTAGATAGTTGTGATTTAACACCGGTGTATATGTAGATAGTTGTGATTTAACACCGGTGTATATGTAGATAGTTGTGATTTAAAACCGGTGTATATGTAGATAGTTGTGATTTAACACCGGTGTATATGTAGATAGTTGTGATTTAAAACCGATGTATATGTAGATAGTTGTGATTTAAAACCGGTGGATATGTAGATAGTTGTGATTTAACACCGGTGTATATGTAGATAGTTGTGATTTAAAACCGGTGTATATGTAGATAGTTGTGATTTAAAACCGGTGGATATGTAGATAGTTGTGATTTAACACCGGTGTATATGTAGATAGTTGTGATTTAACACTGGTGTATATGTAGATAGTTGTGATTTAAAACCGGTGGATATGTAGATAGTTGTGATTTAACACCGGTGCATATGTAGATAGTTGTGATTTAAAACCGGTGTATATGTGAATAGATGTAATTTAAAACCGGTGTATATGTAGATAGTTGTGATTTAACACCGGTGTATATGTAGATAGTTGTGATTTAAAACCGGTGTATATGTAGATAGTTGTGATTTAAAACCGGTGTATATGTAGATAGTTGTGATTTAACACCGGTGGATATGTAGATAGTTGTGATTTAAAACCGGTGTATATGTAGATAGTTGTGATTTAAAACCGGTGGATATGTAGATAGTTGTGATTTAACACCGGTGTATATGTAGATAGTTGTGATTTAACACCGGTGTATATGTAGATAGTTGTGATTTAAAACCGGTGTATATGTAGATAGTTGTGATTTAACACCGGTGTATATGTAGATAGTTGTGATTTAAAACCGGTGTATATGTAGATAGTTGTGATTTAAAACCGGTGGATATGTAGATAGTTGTGATTTAACACCGGTGTATATGTAGATAGTTGTGATTTAAAACCGGTGTATATGTAGATAGTTGTGATTTAAAACCGGTGGATATGTAGATAGTTGTGATTTAACACCGGTGTATATGTAGATAGTTGTGATTTAACACCGGTGTATATGTAGATAGTTGTGATTTAAAACCGGTGGATATGTAGATAGTTGTGATTTAACACCGGTGTATATGTAGATAGTTGTGATTTAACACCGGTGTATATGTAGATAGTTGTGATTTAAAACCGGTGGATATGTAGATAGTTGTGATTTAAAACCGGTGGATATGTAGATAGTTGTGATTTAACACCGGTGTATATGTAGATAGTTGTGATTTAACACCGGTGTATATGTAGATAGTTGTGATTTAAAACCGGTGGATATGTAGATAGTTGTGATTTAACACCGGTGTATATGTAGATAGTTGTGATTTAACAACGGTGTATATGTAGATAGTTGTGATTTAAAACCGGTGGATATGTAGATAGTTGTGATTTAAAACCGGTGGATATGTAGATAGTTGTGATTTAACACCGGTGTATATGTAGATAGTTGTGATTTAACACCGGTGTATATGTAGATAGTTGTGATTTAAAACCGGTGTATATGTAGATAGTTGTGATTTAACACCGGTGTATATGTAGATAGTTGTGATTTAAAACCGGTGTATATGTGAATAGATGTAATTTAAAACCGGTGTATATGTAGATAGTTCCCTCTTCTTATTTTCTGTAACGTTACTTATGTCGGTACTTATATCGATCTTGACACAGTTTCCGTTAGTTTCATAAATACACTCCACCGAACACTTTTTTGTGGACATTTATGAGGGATACAAATCCACATGGGACCCCCAGTTCGCATGTATATTAAACAATTACAATGACATAAGGGTACTTATATCGATCTTGACCCAGTTTTCGCGAGTTTCTTGTCGGAGGCGTTCGGCTATCCCACGCAAACGCCCGAGAGATGACGAGCCGATTTGTACCAGATTTTAATGTTTTGCTTGTTTTATTTTTATCGTTGTTAAGATTTAGGGTTAATGTTAGGGTTTAGGGTTTAGGGTTTAGGGGTAGGGTTAGGGTTTAAGGTATTTATTTGATAACATTAATTTCGCTTGTTTTATTAGTTTTGTTGTTTAAAAAAATTCTTGCAAATATAACTAAAAATTATAGGACGCAGCAACGTATCAAAATAACAAAAAATATTTATTTGATAACAGTAACTTCGCTATGTTTTGCTTGTTTGTTTTTTGTTGTTGTTTCTTTTATAAAATTTCTTGAAAATATAACTTAAAATCATAGGAAGCAGCACCGTATCAAAATTGTCGTCTGGTACAAATCGGCTCGTCATCTCTCGGACGTTTGCGTAGGATAGCCGAACGCTTCCGACAAGAAACTCGCGAAAACTGGGTCAAGATCGATATAAGTACCCTTATGTCTTTGTAATTGTTTAATATACTTGCGAACTGGGGGTCGCATGTGGATTTGTATCCCTCATAAATGTCCACAAAAAAGTGTTCGGTGGAGTGTATTTATGTTCTCAATCTACAGAAAACAGGCCGTAAATACCAGGGAAAACACAAACATTCACAAGAACATATGTGTGCATCGACCAATAAGGAAAACACACAAAGAAGTGAGTTAAACTCATGTGCGTTTATTTAACGTTTGTTTTGACAAACGTTGGCACGATCAAAGATAAAGAAATAAACATTTACTATAAGTCCCAAAACAATTGAATGCACATAGTTGTTACTCAAATAAAGGAGTTGTGGGAAATATGCAAAAGGGTCGACTTACGTTCGAGGCATTTGAATTTTCTAGAGGAACCGACTGGACGGGTGACTTCCCTCCAGGAAGGACAGCCGAACAAGAGAGCGAGAGCCTCAGTGGGATTCCTTAAGTCTCGCGAGAACTGGGTCCAAGTCACGTATCTTCTGAGATCACGAGACTTGATCCATTTTCTCTGAATCTATCAAGAAGTGAAATCTTATTCAAGGGAAGTTACTCTGTCGTCCCTACACCGGTATTTGGATAGTTTCATTTGTTTTTAAGGCATTTTTAATGACAGATATGTATTTATGTTTTGCCCCTTCTCTCTCTTTCTCTCTCTCGATCGATCGCCTTATCTCTCTCTGTGAATTTGATGTAATTTGTAAAAGCTCACATTCGCACGCGTCCTGTTGTATGAGAAACCATAGAAGGGTTGTAGTTAGTTACAATGTGTTTGAAAAAAAATTGACGTGTTTCTGCTTCGTTTTTCTATTTTTGGTGCTCCCTTTTACCTTTGTCACCCTACTTTCTCATATCTGTTTCCTTGGAAATTTCGTTTATCACGCTGAAGTTTGAAATAAGTAATTAACGTTGGTCCGTAAAGCATAAATTTGAAATGACATTTTTATCACTAAACGCGTATATCGAATGGACGCAACGTTCTTCAAATATCGCGTGTGTGTTATTAGGAGATGAAAATGTTACCACTACTACTACTACTACTACTACTACTGCTGCAGCTACTATGGCGGTTATTTATTACGGCTACCACTACATGACTTTACCTTGCCCAATGAAAAATATTGAATAAAGAGCGACCGACCTACGAAGAGGAAGACTGCTCACATTCAGTTCGACTTCGAAAAGTACTTAAACTCCCAAATGCGGAATATTAAAGGCCCGTGGGGTGCGGATGATGGGGTCGGCTGGTATATCGAGAGGAATAGGAGAGAGAGAGTGAGAGAGAGATAGATAGATAGATAGATAGATAGATAGATAGATAGATAGATAGAGAGAGAGAGAGAGAGAGAGAGAGAAAGAGAGAGAAGGAGAAAGAGAGAGGAGAAAGAGAAAGAGAGAGAGAGAAGGAGAAAGAGAGAGAAGGAGAGAGAGAAAGAGGGAGAGAAAGAGAAAGAGGGAGAAGGAGAAAGAGAGAGAGAAAGATAGAAGGAGAAAGAGAGAGAGAAGGAGAAAGAGAGAGAGAGAAAGAGAGAGAAGGAGAGAGAAGGAGAGAGAGAGAGAGAGAGAAAGAGAGAGAGAGAGATAGATAGATAGAGAGAGAGAGAGAGAGAGAGAGAGGTTGTAAAAGTTCATCTCTTGTCATCCTGAAGGAGGCATTAAGAACATTCATTCTCTGGAAGCATGGGCGCCTTTGCCACGGAGGACGCCTCGAGCCACTTCAAGGCTCTCTCTATTCTGATGGACGTCATTACATTGAAGTGAAAGTAGTTAATTAATTTGAACATTCTATTAAGTCTGTGTTATTGATGCATAACATTTGCCAGGCGTTTAGCTCGCTTGCAACAGTTCGCCTGTCAGGTCAGAGGAAAGAGTGAAAACATCGCCCCACTCCTCTTCTTTTTTTTCATTTCGTATTTTATTTCTTTTCGTTTTTGTTTCGTTCATTTCTTTATTATGTAGTTCCTTACTTTCATTCCTTCTTTTTTTCTTTCTTTTTTTCTTTCTTTGTTGCTTCTGTCAATTTTTATTTCCTCCATTCTTTCTTTGTTCTTGCTTTTAATTCTTTTTCCTTTCCCTTCATTTTCTTTTATTTCTTCATTATTCACTACTAACATTATTTCCTTCTTTTTCATTTTTTTTTCATTGTTTCTTTCAATATTTCTTTCATTTCTTCTTTCTTCGCTCTCTTTTTTCCTTCTTTTTCCTTTCTTACCCCTTTTCTTTCATTTCATCATTTTTTCCTCCCTTACTCTCTTTCCTTATTCTTTTTTCTTTTCTTTCTTCCTTGCATCCATCCATCTTTCTTTCTATATTTTTCTTTTCTTTTTTCCTTGCTTCCCTTAACTATTACTTTCATATCTTCTTTCTTTGCTCTTTTTTTCACTTTTTTTTGTTTTTCCTACCTTTTTTCTTCATTTCATCATTTTTGACTTCTTTACTTTCTTTCCTTATTCTTTTTCCTTCCTTCTTTTCTTTCCTCCATCTTTTTTCCTCTCTTCTTTCTTTGCTCTTTTTTTCCCCTTTTTTCCCTTTTCCTACCTTTTTTCTTCATTTCATCATTTTTTAATTCTTTACTTTTATTTCTTATTCTTTTTTCTTCCTTCTTTTATTTCTTCCATCTTTTTTCCTCTTTTCTTTCTTTGTTCTTTCCCAACTTTCTGTTTCTCTCCTTCCATTTTTGTTTCCTTCATTTCTTTATTCTTTACTCCCGTACTTTCTTTTCTTTTTCTTTTCTTCCGCTATTACTTGCTTCCATCTTTCTTTCCTCTTTTCTTTCTTTACTCTCATCCTTTTCTTCTTTTCCTTTCCACTTTCGTTCTTCTGCCTTTCCATTTTATTTCATACCTTCATCCTTTTTATTCATTTCTTCCTTCTTACATTACTTTCTTAATTTCTTTATTTATTTTCTTACTTCATCTTCCACTTCTTTACCTTCTTCCACTTTTCCTTTATTTTTTCTTTTTTTTCTTTCATTTTTTCTTTCTTCTTTTTTCATCCTTTTTATTTCAACATTCCATCAAGTTTACTTCTTTCATTCCTGCCTTTTATCCCCTTCCGTCGTTGCTTCGTTTATTTTTATTTTTTATTTCCTTACATCACCTCTTCTTTCTTTCTTTCTTTCTTTCTTTCTTCCCCTTCCCTCTTCCCTCCATTTATTTCCTTAGTTCTCTTTATCATGTCTTAACTCCTTCTTTCTTTTATTATTAAATAGGAATATAATTTCATTCACTCTTTCTTTCTTTTTTAATAAATAGGAATTATCTTTCTTTCTTTATTAAATATGAATCCAATTTCATTCATTCATTCATTCTTTCTTGTTTAATAAATGGAAATTATTTTATTCCCTTGATTAAGTAGGAATTAAATTTATTTCTGTCTTTCTTTCTGTCTGTCTGTCTGTCTGTCTGTTTGTCTTTCTTTCTATCTTTCTTCTCTTTTTTTCTTTAATAAACAGGAATCTAATTTCTTTCTTTCATTGCTTTAAAATGAATGTGAATTATATTTCTTTCTTTATTAAATAAGAATCTAATTTCTTTTGTTTTCTTCTTTTTTTTAAATTAGAATTATATTTCTTTATCAAATAGGAATTGTATTTTTGGTTTCTTTCTTTCTTTGTTTCTTTGTTTATTTATTAAATGAAAATTTAATTTCTTTCTTTTCTTTACTCAATAGAAATACAATTAGTTTTTTTCTTTCTGGAACTACTTCTTGCATGTATTTCCTTCCTAAATTCGTCTTGAGATCTCATCGGGAAGAATCGATTAAATCCATCTGTCACACAGCAACAACGGTGCATCCTTCCCGCCAAATATCTCGCCCGGCCCGCCCTCGATCTAGGCGGTTGAGTGGTGATAAGTCGGTGTGGTAAGACGGTAGCGGCCCCCCCTCACCCCGAAGCATTTGGCACTTTAGGAGAGAGAGAGAGAGAGAGAGAGAGAGAGAGAGAGAGAGAGAGAGAGAGAGAGAGAGAGGTGGTGGTGGGAGGGTTGGTAGAGAGCCACAAGAAGAGATGACGTTTGAATTATTTACGCTTCCATTTCATTGAGTGGCAAATTGAATGCTTAACTTTTGTTCTTCGACGCTCTTAATCTCGCGAAAATGGTGCCATCATCCAAGATCGCTGATCCTACTGCCCGGTACCCGGGCGATAAATGAACGAGGAGGAAACGAGTACTATATAGACAGATAGATCGATAGACAAACAAAGAAATACACAATGTAATTATTCTCATAGAACCGCCCAACAAGCAATCAAACGCAGTTAATACCATCGATCAATGTTAGTACTAGCATAGTGTTCCTCATCTTTCGACTGACAATCGTTCTCGTTCACTTATTCTCGAGTGACTCGTGGCCTTGATACATGGTGACCCCCAATAGTAAAAAAAAAGTATTGGTGATTTTTTTCTCTGTCTGAACTCATGGGATGCAGAGTTAATAATCAACTTTAACTAATTTACATGTTAATTATATTTAACGTATACCAGTTTACTAAGAATCTATACTATTATGTTACTCCACCAGACCAGATTAATTCTTGACCTGGAATCCGGTAAGACCAAGAAAAGACCACAAGAAAAATAAACTATAAAGCGGTTCAGTGGTCAATAGAAGAGAAGGGGAGTAATATTCCTTCGGGGCTTGATTCCGCCGGTCTGTGGGTCTGTCCTGTGCAGTTCTAGGATGTCAACCGTCCCAGGCTTTGCTTCCCCTCTTTGGGGAGGAGTAAGTTTATTGCTTACTGCCTGAGGCGCCCCTACCGGGGAATGCCGACGGGGCTGCCCAGGCAATTTTTAATGGCCAGAGTGTTCACTTTCTCGGGCGCTGGCTTTTCAAGCCCCGCTTTCCCGACCCGACCTTGGGTCACATCTTACTTTGTGGGAGTAAGATAAAAATGGCCTTGTGCCTAACCTCTTGAAGAGGGGGTAAATAATACTAACTCAAGCTTTGAGAGGTAGGGAGAATCTTAAATCACTCGGATGTCTATTCATCTCATATAGAAATCAAGTGTTAGCCCCAGAAGAGGGTCTCCTTGATTTCTGAGGACCTACTGAAGCAAAATGAAAAAAAAAAAGAAAAGAAAGAAATTATAAGTCAACGCTTTATGCTTTTTATATACTAATGATCCACAAGTTATTAAGGCCAAAAGTGCCTCGTGGTTAATGAGGTTCTCAGTCTGGGACGACTAACAGGAGTCCGTCCTTCCAGACTGAGGCCATTTTTAACGGCAATCAATACCAGCCATAAATATCTATGTGGTATCTACCACGTCACAATAAGCCCGACACTGTGCCACAGCCACGGCCTTTGAAGAGGCAAAGAAAATAACGAATAGACTAAGGCGTTAGGTTGTAATTACAGGTTAATAGCCTTTTCGGGAATCTTTTACAATGATCAGCACAGTCGCGAACGGGGTCCAAAAAAAGAACGAGAAAGAGTTTAAAAACATAAATTTGCAACAAGTAAAGTTGACTTATGTCTAGAATAGACATTTTTCTACTTACCTGTAAGTAATTTGTTTGTATTTTTACGTAGTATAAATGGCTTTTTATTAGATGTTAAAAAAAAATTTCTTGTTTTTTTAAACATCTAATTTGGCAAAGAAAAATGGCCGCCAGTCCCTCTATATTATTACGTAAATCGGCCATTTTGATTTCTTCGCTGACCGTGTGTCAAACTTAAATTTCTAATAAATAACACTTCAAACGGGTTTAAAACACAAACAAATAGCACATGCAAGTTTGAAACTAACTTTTACAGCTTGCAGTTACTTTTATTTGTTGTATATTTGTTTTTTTTTAGCGTTTTTACTCTGCTGAGCGTCGTAAAAGATCCCCGACTTTTCTTTAATTAGTTATAAACAAAGATAGAAGGTTGGATTTTAGAGAAGACAATACGAATATATCGTGTCCGTGAAGAAGAGCCTGTTATGTGACGTATAAGTCGGTATGAGGTAAAGTTCGTTCATCATCGTCCAAGGAATGGTTCCAGATCGTTACGACGGGGTTCGGAATTAATTACAACCCGGAAGTAATTACAACTCGAAATTAATTACAACTTGGACTTAATTTATCAATTTTATTTGTTATTCAACTAATAAATCTCATTTTATTTCTTTCATTTGCAAAATTATATTGTACGAATTAAAAAAAAAAGTTTTATTTCATTTTATCATCAAGAATTTATAAAGTCGTATATTAATCATATTTTTTAAAAGAAATGTGTAAAGTCGTATATTAATCATATTTTTTAAAGAAATGTGTAAAGTCGTATATTAATCATATTTTTTAAAGAAATGTGTAAAGTCGTATATTAATCATATATTTTAAAGAAATGTGTAAAGTCGTATATTAATCATATTTTTAAAGAAATGTGTAAAGTCGTATATTAATCATATTTTTTAAAGAAATGTGTAAAGTCGTATATTAATCATATTTTTTAATAAAATTTGTAGTATATTTTATCATTTAAGAAAATTTGTAAAGTATATTTAGCATATTTTTAAAGAAATGTGTAAAGTCGTATATTAATCATATTTTTTAAAGAAATGTGTAAAATCGTATATTAATCATATTTTTTAAAGAAATGTGTAAAGTCGTATATTAATCATATTTTTTAATAAAATTTGTAGTATGGTTTATCATTTAAGAAAATTTGTAAAGTATATTAATCATATTTTTTAAAGAAATGTGTAAAGTCGTATATTAATCATATTTTTTAATAAAATTTATAGTATATTTTATCATTTAAGAAAATTTGTAAAGTATATTTATCATATTTTTTAAAGAAATGTGTAAAGTCGTATATTAATCATATTTTTTAATAAAATGTGTAGTATATTTTATCATTTAAGAAAATTTGTAAAGTATATTTATCATATTTTTAAAAGAAATGTGTAAAGTCGTATATTAATCATATTTTTTAAAGAAATGTGTAAAGTCGTATATTAATCATATTTTTTAATAAAATTTGTAGTATATTTTATCATTTAAGAAAATTTGTAAAGTATATTTATCATATTTTTTAAAGAAATGTGTAAAGTCGTATATTAATCATATTTTTAAAAAAATGTGTAAAGTCGTATATTAATCATATTTTTTAAAGAAATTTGTAGTATATTTTATCATTTAAGAAAATTTGTAAAGTATATTTATCATATTTTTTAAAGAAATGTGTAAAGTCGTATATTAATCATATTTTTTTAAAGAAATGTGTAAAATCGTATATTAATCATATATTTTAAAGAAATGTGTAAAGTCGTATATTAATCAGATTTTTTAAAGAAATGTGTAAAATCGTATATTAATCATATTTTTTAAAGAAATTTGTAGTAAATTTTATCATTTAAGAAAATTTGTAAAGTATATTTATCATATTTTTTAAAGAAATTTGTAAAGTATATTTAGATTTAGATTTCGCTTACGAGATTTCTAATTCCTCGGCGACATATAAATTACTTCCGGTTTGTAATTAATTCCGTCACCCGTTACGACAATTATAATTGAGTAGTAAAACTGCAAAAATGAAATCTATAATGCAACTGTGCTGTTTTTGTCTGTCTGTTTGCATATGCAATTGAAAACAAAGCCCTATACCAAGATCAAACGTAACTTTTCTCGAGTATAATCTTACGAGGAATCTAATGGCCGTTTTTTTATCATTAATTTTTTTTACGCATTAGATATCGTGAAATCTGCATCCGTGGCAGGGTATCCATAAAAGCGAAGATAACGTGGTACTTTATTTTAGAAATAAGCAAAAAATGGTAACACGGGCTTCAAGTACTGCATTGACACTTTTATTTATTCCTGGATATTTGTATGTTTATATATTTGTATGTACAGGTTTCACTCCTAAACTAATTAACCGATCATTATGAATTTTTGATCACAGCTGTTAGGTGTAAGGGGTCCAAATATGGGCTATATTTAGTTTAATTAAGTAAAGAAGTAAAAAAGGGGGTGGAAGTCGTTTTTGAAAATTCAGATACCTCTGATTTTTATGAAATTTTAACAATAGGTATACTACATCTATGAATAAATATTCTTATCTACCTATTGTCTAAATGTGATCTTTTTGTCCGCCTGTTTTTTACTCTGTCTGGGGATGGAATTGTAATCACGCCGGACATTCCTTTTATTTATAACTAGCAGACCCGTGAACAGACGTTGCCCGGGAAAATCGGAGGACCCAAGAAACTCATGCTTCTACCTGTGAACTCCATATAAATATTTTTACTCGATTTTCTACATGGCTATTTGTACATATTAAATTTATGAATAACATTTATCGTTAATATTATTTCATAACCACGAAAAAAAAACATCCTCGCATCAATGTACTTATGTAGAGGCGAGAAATTCTTTCTTTTTGTGTGTAAGTAATTCGTTCTATACACAGAGACTGGAAGTAAGGTAATATTTAATAATTCGTTCTATACACAGAGACTGGAAGTAAGGTTATATTTAATAATTCGTTCTATACACAGAGACTGGAAGTAAGGTAATATTTAATAATTCGTTCTATACACAGAGACTGGAAGTAAGGTAATATTTAATAATTCGTTCTATACACAGAGACTGGAAGTAAGGTAATATTTAATAATTCGTTCTATACACAGAGACTGGAAGTAAGGTAATATTTAATAATTCGTTCTATACACAGAGACTGGAAGTAAGGTAATATTTAATAATTCGTTCTATACACAGAGACTGGAAGTAAGGTAATATTTAATAACTCGTTCTATACACAGAGACTGGAAGTAAGGTAATATTTAATAATTCGTTCTATACACAGAGACTGGAAGTAAGGTAATATTTAATAATTCGTTCTATACACAGAGACTGGAAGTAAGGTAATATTTAATAATTCGTTCTATACACAGAGACTGGAAGTAAGGTAATATTTAATAATTCGTTCTATACACAGAGACTGGAAGTAAGGTAATATTTAATAATTCGTTCTATACACAGAGACTGGAAGTAAGGTAATATTTAATAATTCGTTCTATACACAGAGACTGGAAGTAAGGTAATATTTAATAATTCGTTCTATACACAGAGACTGGAAGTAAGGTAATATTTAATGTGAATAAAAAAATACATGCTCTTAATTAATCTTATCGCTAACATTAAATCCATGGAGGAAGTACGCAAACAAAAATGTTGACATAAAGAAATCGTTTAAAGTCAATTTATAGTTTAAGTATACCATTAGCGTTAAGTAAAGTAACTTTGTGTGAATCAACATGCTACAACTTTGTTGACGGGCTTGATTCTGGTGTTGGCATTCTTGCAGGAGGGACCACGTAATGATTGCCAACATCCCTAAGTGAAAGTGATATTATGGAAACGACTTGATTCGAACTTGGCACACCCAGCTTGTAAACTCGTGTCGTTATTTACTTGACCACCGTCACCTTTCTGTGTTAGAACTACCACTTAACTGCTGCAGTTAAAAATAGACTCTATTTACTTCCCTTTCAGAGGTATTCTAAACAAATCTTAAATCCTAATTTTATAAAGCTTTTTTTTTCCAACAAGGAGGATTTAAAACGCAATGTGAAACGTCATATTACCATAGGGGGTCAACTGATCGGAGCTAAATTTGGAAGGTTGAATCCATGTGAATTAAGAATTTCCAAACAATAATTTCAGCAGATGCTCGATCTTTGAATTCTTCATTCTCCCAACAGTCATTGATCATCTCCATAACGCATGGTTGCAAAGAAATCAAATGGCGACTGCAGACTACAAAAAAAAAAAAAAATTCTTCAAAAAATTCCAGACAAGTATCCAATTCCTCATATTCATGACCTATCTTCCAGTGCTTCTTCATTTTATCGGATAGACTTGATCCGAGCTTATCATGAAATACTTGCGACAGAGGAAGACATTCCCAAAACGTCTATCTGTACTCCTTTTGGACTTTTCTGTTCTTCTTCTCTTCAATTCGGATTACTCAATTCTGCCCAAACTTTCCAGCGATTTATCGAAGAAGTTTTATGCGAATTATCTTTCGTTTTATGCGAATTATCCTTCGTTCTTGCTTTCCTCGATAGCATATTGATCGCTCGTAATTCTCCCGAAGAATACCAACGAAATATACCGGAAATATCCGAACGTTTCGATTATATCTATCTATATAAAGTTAGGCATGTTTATCTGTTTATATATTTGTAGGTAAAAGATTCACTACTAAACTAATTAACTGGTCATTATGAATTTCGGAACGAGGGATTCCGATATGGGCAATATTTACTTCAATTTTGTTTTATGACAAGGGGTTAGAAGGGAATGGAAGCTCTTTGTGAAAATGAAGATACCTTCAGATTAACAATACGTATAAGACATCAATTAATAAATATTTCCCAACTTTCAGTTTCTTGTTAGTATTTTAAAGGGTGTCAGGGGACATAATATAGGCCCAGCTTTCCATTTATGTTATGGTACCTTACCTATATGGACTATTTGAACTCTTCCAATCACCATAAACACTGGGAGTACCTGCTTCTCAGTGTTTGAACAAACCCAGCCCGATCAGTTTCTCATTAACTTCGGTTGTTTGAGAACGTCGGGATGGGGTAATACCAGTCGAGGATTCATTCTCGACGATCAGTCCGGCAGGAACTGGGCCAATTCGGTGGCCTTTTATTTGCCGGGCTGATGTATACTGTCCTGGGTTGTTCTAGGAGGTGCATCATCCCAGGCCTTGCCTTCCCTCTTTTGGGAGGAGTAAGTTTATCGCTAACTGCCTGAGGCGCCCTGACCGGGGAATGCCGACGGGGTTGCCCAGGCTATTTTTGATAGGCCAGAGTGCTCCTCCTTTAAGGGCGCTGGCTGGCTTGATCTCACCACTTTCCGACCTTCTGTCACATATTGCTTTGTGGGAAGCGATTAAATACCTGAACAACCCCAGCCCAATCAGTTTCTCATTAACTTCGGTTGTTTGAGAACGTCGGGATGGGGTAATACCAGTCGAGGATTCGTTCTCGACGATCAGTCCGGCAGGAACTGGGCCATTTCGGTGGCCTTTTATTTGCCGGGCTGATGTATACTGTCCTGGGTTGTTCTAGGAGGTGCATCATCCCAGGCCTCGCCTTCCCTCTTTTGGGAGGAGTAAGTTTATCGCTAACTGCCTGAGGCGCCCTGACCAGGGAATGCCGACGGGGCTGGCCAGGCTATTTTTGCTAGGCCAGAGTGCTCCTTCTTTAGGGGCGCTGGCTTGATCTCCCCACCTTTCCGACCTTGTGTCATATATTCCTGCGGTGGGAGGGAATTAAAAACCTTGAACAACCCCAGCCCAATCAGTCTCTCATTAACTTCGGTTGTTTGAGGACGTCGGGATGGGGTAATACCAGTCGAGGATTCGTTGTCGACTATCAGTCCGGCAGGAACTGGGCCTTTTCGGTGTCCTTTTATCTGCCGGGCTGAGGTATACTGTCCTGGGTTGTCCTAGGAGGTGCACCATCCCAGGCCTTGCCTTCCCTCTTTTGGGATGAGTAAGTTTATTGCTTGCTGCCTGAGGCGTCTTACCGGAGAATGCCGACGGGTAGCTCATGCTATTTTTGCTAGGCCAG
>OY744534.1:79101146-79113646 GCA_963556195.1 Sepiola atlantica
TATATATATATATATATATATATATATATATATATATATATATATATATATATATAAGATGATTTAATGAATCAGAACATTCCAATTGTTCAAAGAATTAGAACAAGTCTATTGGAAATACTTTAATTTTAATTTTTTTAATTTTTCAATTCAAATTTTTTTTTTACAAAGCCACTTCAGCGCCTTTAGCAGCATATCTTACAGAAACATCAAGGAAGAAAATAACAAGTTCGTCTTAGAGGAACATCTATTGACAGGAGGAGATGAAGGGACAAATATTAGAAAAAGGA
Source organism: Sepiola atlantica (assembly GCA_963556195.1). NCBI lineage: Eukaryota > Metazoa > Mollusca > Cephalopoda > Sepiida > Sepiolidae > Sepiola > Sepiola atlantica. The sequence continues at coordinate 79,101,437 of OY744534.1, forward strand.
ATAAGTTACAAATATAAAATAAAAATGTGAAGATAAACCGATAATAATAATGATAAAAAGACATTATAAACATTATCAAAATTATAAAGATAATATGAAAATAAAATAAGGGATAAAATAAAGTAAAATATAATATAAAATATAAAAATAATAATAGAATATATAAAGGAAAAAAAGGATGAGATAAAATAAAAAATACAAAATAAAAAGACAATAAAAAGAAAAAGGAAAAAACTATAAAAAATAATAATATAAAAAATAATAAAGTTACAAATAAATAAAAATCAAAAATATATATTAAAAAATAAAAATAAAAGGAAGTATAGTAGAGTAAAATAAAATAAAGTAAAAAAATAATAACAATGAATGATAAAAATAAAAATAAAAATTAAGATAAAATAACAAATTAAGAAATAAATATTAAAATAATAAAATAAAATATAATAAGAAATAAGAAATAAAATTAAGTATAATAATAGAAATATAGTGAAATAAAAAATATATGTATATATATATATATATAATATATATAAAGAATGTATAATTTTATAAAATTAATAAAATTATAAATAAATAAATAAAAATAAAGAAATAAAATAAAATAGTTAACTAATAATTTAGAAGTAAGGCAAGATTAGAAATAATGAAGGTATAATTAAAGATAAAAAATAAAGATACGGATAAATAACAGAGTTACTAATAAGGAGATGATAATAAAATTTAGAAATACACAACAAGAATATAGGATAAATATAAAAGAAATAATCAATAATAATAGTATGAATTAAGAACTATAAATAAAAATAAGATGGAAGTTTCGAACCAAAGTTGAATATTGTCAAGGCTCATTTTCTAGAGTTTTTTTAAGGAAACATCTCGCAGAGAGATGATTAGGGTAGGAGGGGAGGAGTGAGGGCAGATGGGAAGGTATGGACAACGATTAATTTTAGGGGGTAAAAAACTCGTTATAAAAAAATTATTATATGGGGGAAGGGTCAAGGGTGACTAGGAAATAAAGGGATGTAATAGAATGGGAGTATGATTGGGACTATACTAACATCCGTGCACAGACAAGTGCATGAGTACATGTGAGATAAGGGTGATGAGAAAAATAAATTCTTATTAATTCGGCTGGTTTTTCAGTAGGAGAGAACATGCTTTAGAGGAAATAATTATCCTCCATCTCTCATCGTGGTCTTCCACCAAATTTGGCGTTTGAACCAATAAGTCCAACTGGAATGACATTAGATCTGAGAGGGTGAATTATATCAGGAAAAGTTATAAATTTAGTCTGGCGGTTATGCGTTATTTAGGAGAAAGTCGAAGTAAACAGAGTCTGTACTTCGAAGATTCGATATATTTCCTGGGTGAATAGGTTGGATGAAATGAATAAATTGATTTTAACCCACATTTTATTGGGAAAGGATGTCGTCATACCTCCGAGGCGTTAGTCCTTATATCCTTAGAATTCCCTTTTACATACGTTTTATGTACGTAATTCAGTTGGTTAGTAGTTTCCAAACTGCAATTCGTAGATATTTGCTCACAGTATATTTTCCGATGGAAGTCAAAAACGAGTGTTACTGTTATTGTCTACAGCGCTCGAATGAGAGTGTTTGACGTTTGCGATTTTTGGGTTATTAAGGTTAAGTTAGGGGTGGGAGTTAAATGTGGACAGTTTGGGTGCAGAGTCATTTAGATTACTCCCATAGGACCACAGAAGGAATGACCAGAGACACTTTAGATTGGAACTTGAGTTGGGTTGAAACTCGTTATAAAGTGGGGTTGGGCGATAACATCACAGCTTTATGGCATAGAGATGAGACGACTTATATTTGTGAAGGTGTTTTATTTATAAATTAGGGTCATTGGGTACTTTTTTTAGATGTTGTGCCTGGGGGGCGCCTGATTTTTGTTAGATTTGTTTCTTATATTTGGGGACACGGACTCACACACACGCATACACACATATCGAATTACATTCCAAGATGTAGAGCCCCGTCGAAGCACAGTCCCAGTTCACTGGAAAAACTATTTAAAGAAATTTGGCAATAGCAAGAGGCATATTTGAGGTTATTAAGTAGTACTTCTATGGATCGACGAAAACCGGACAATATTATAGAAAAAGGGGGGTTAATTTATTATATTGTAACTAATTATAGTCCTTAAAAGGTAAGTAGGCAATGGTCTTTCCAGGTAGAGATATTATGTTAGTTCGGTTAATATTAACAGTATTAAGGAAGTTATGGGAAGTGGAGTGGTTAGCTATTGTATTATCGTCCGCTGTGGTAGAGCCAGAATCACTGTTGGTGTTTTGGTTTGTGCGGGGTATTACAGTGCATTTATATCCTACACTTTCATGTTTGCACGAGCCATTCAGGGGGCAAGAATCCCTATCATTACAGTTACATAGGATAGGCAGGATTGAGCTATTTTGGGTTAGGACTGCGTTTATTTTAGTCGTATTGGAGCCTATCATTCTCTGTTCTAGATTAGGAAGAGATTCTAATCGTGCTCTTATTAAAAAGTTTGCTGTATTTATGTGGGGCTTTAAAATTATCTTGGATTAAGTTAAAGAAAATTTTGGGGATGTTAGATTGAACGTTTTTGCTGAATGGAGGAATAAACCAGAGACAGGAGCGTCTTCTTGTTCTCCCTCCACCCAGGTTGGGCGCCTGAGGGCTTTCATTATTTGTATTGCGTTTAGGGTAGACTATATGTCGGTTAATATGATTGCTTCAATTATTAGCGGGGCCACGGTTTCGTTTTCTTTTATTGGCCATGTTATGGGTAATAACTCTATTATTCGATGGAGCAAAGCCATAGGTGTTTGGGTAGTCATTAGAGTTTGGGTAGTCATTAGAGTTTGGGTAGTCATTAGAGTTTGGGTAGTCATTAGAGTTTGGGTAGTCATTAGAGTTTGGGTAGTCATTAGAGTTTGGGTAGTTATTAGAGTTTGGGTAGTCATTAGAGTTTGGGTAGTTATTAGAGTTTGGGTAGTCATTAGAGTTTTGGTAGTCATTAGAGTTTGGGGAGGTATTTAAATATCTAATATTTTCACTTATATCCTGAATTCCTTAAGGCCTTATTGTAAAACTCCGAGTTAGAGTTGAAGATGGGTAAACTAGATGAGATGCTAGAGATTCGTCTGGAGACATTCGGCACTATAGAGTTTATAATTGGTTTGGGGTGGTTGGATTCTCTATGGACATAGTACAGCAGTTGGTAAGGTTTGTGGTAGGGTTCATCAGTTTCTCTATTGAGGTTCAGAGTTAAATCAAGGTAGTTTACCACTTTCTTGTTTATGTCAAAGGTAATATTTAAACCGTCATTTCTAAAGAGGGTAAGTAGCTTATTTTTAGACTTATTATACACTCTATCAGTGGATCTCACAGTTAGTAGAGTATCATCCCTGTATAGTCTACCTCCCACCTAGACATCATCTTTAAATAGGAAGTGGATTTCATTCAGTAAATAGAGGTCGACTAAGTCAGTAACCTGTGCTGAATCTGTTGAACCCATCAGGGTATTGAAATGGGAGGAGGAGTCGCTTCTAGTCCAGAATTTGTCATCGAAGTGAATAATGGAGTTTCTGGCTAGGAGGATTAGATTTATTTCATTCCATGTTAGGTCTTAGTTGCTTTTCGCTAATCTAAGTGCTTTGTTTAATAAAATCGGTGTGATGGATTTTAAAAATTATAAGTATGGATCATTTATATCTATTGCGTTAACGTAGATAAACTATTTTTTATTATTCAAATGTTGATGGGTACACACTTTTAAAATAGCGCATAAAAGTTGGTTCATTGTCTTCTGAGAAGTACATTAAGGCGTCTTGATGATCATGATGATGAGTATGATGATAATGACTATGATGATGATGATATATGGAAGAAGAAGAACGTTTGGAGGCAAAACGAATTTTTAAAGCTAGATATTATTGAAAAGGCAGAAAAAAATGAAAGAGACAAAAATAAATATATTTGAAATGAAATAATATAAATTTGGAAGAACGGAAATATTTTTTTAATTACTTGAAAAAAAATAAAAGAAAAAAAAGACACTTAAAAAAACTGATGGGATGGGACATTTACGGCATTTTTCGAAATTAATTAAAAAAAGGATTCCCACCGTTTTTGCGTCATTTTTCTTTGTCCGTATGTCACGAGATGTAACTGGTTGTTCACACTACCTGTCTTCGATGCCTTTTAAGATGCGTCCTTGCATCTACATAAGAGGAGTTGTCCGTCGGTCGAAGGTCGGTCTGTCGGGAGTTCCGTCTATCACAGCCTGCGTTTCAAACAGTATCTTCATCGCTAGACGTGCAGAATGAATAATCGCATCTTAGATACGTCCGAACATCTCTATAACAGACTACGTCCGTTCCGTCGGCCAGTCTGTCACGCTTCTCTTTTCAACCTTTTTATTCACTACAAACAAGGCATATTGCCACTGAGACGTAAGGGCCTACTGTGATAGGGGCCAGATTTATACGGGGCAAACTGGGCGGCAACAAGATCTTTGTTCACATTACATTTAAATGTATGCATGTTGATGCGGGTAGGGAAAAAGGGAGCAGGGATGACATTTTCAAAGAATCTCCTGAGGAAATAAGTTATTGGGGTAAAATATTTTTCCATAATCTAGGAACCTCTACAGTAAATGATTTGAAATCACATATTCGTTCGTGTGTCACGTTAGTTAGAACTAGAAATAATCGTTGGTCTGTCACGTTAACGTTTGAAATAGAATTTTCGTTTGTTTGTCATGCTTAAGTTTGAACTAACATTTTCATCATTAAACGCGCAGATTGAATGGACGCATCTCCAGAAAACCCGTTCTAGCTTATTCTAAATACAGATTTCATTAAAAAATTATTTAGATTAAAAATAATTTTAAAAAAAGAATTAATAATCCGTCCGTCTGTTATAAAACATTCTAAAATTTCATCAATAGAATGAAAAAAAGAAACGAAAAAAACTAACGAAAAAAAGGCTGACAAAATGGTTAACAAAAGAAAAATACAAAATGGCGGACAAAAAAATTCAAAATGGCGAACAAAAAAAAAATCAAAATGGCGCAAAAAAAACAAAATGGATGAAAAGCAAAGAAAGGTTTAAATAGAAAAAAAAAAAACAAGCAAACAAACAGAAAAACAAAGCGGATTATATTTGCTTCGGCTCTTTAAGATTCTAATAAACTCTGTGTGTTTTCTTTCTATTTTTTAACTTTCAAGTGAACATAGAAGTGTTGGCACGATTTATTGCAATTTGTTGGTTGGCGAAAGGAAATCGAACTAAATGATATAATATATCATATAAAGGAAAGTTGTAATTCTGTGTGTTTGTGTGTCCGGCTAAAAGTCAAGAAACTTCACAAGATACAGTTAAAAGACTTACACCAATTGATTCAGTTGACCCCGATCTGGTTATGGTAGATAAGAAAATCCTGTACTATTCATACCCTTGGCGTGAACAGGAACCAAATTAAAAAAAAACTTCTTCATTCTTACATGGAATTATTTCAAAAAGAACATTGGAATTAGGTCAAACGGTCAGTCAGAATTGTTTTTTTTTATTTCTATTATATTGTACTAGTTGCAACACAAAGAGAGAGAGAGAAAGAGAGAGAGAGAGAGAGAGAGAGAGAGAGAGGGAGAGAGAGAGAGAGTATTAAGTACGGGCATTTTTTAGGAGTTACATTTCATACGTCTGGTCCCCTTCCCGTCTAAATGATTTCTCCCAATAAAAATCTTCCAACAGGAAATTCCAAGCGTATAACATTTGACTCTCGAATCTCTGTCAGTTGCACCCAAAGAAAGAAAGAGAGAGAGAGAGAGAGAGAGAGAGAGAGAGAGAGAGAGAGAGAGAAAGAGAGAGAAAGAAATATATATATATAGAGGGGAGCATTCCACGATCGGGGCTTTTCAGGCAGTTAGCAATAAAATAAGTCCCCGTCGACATTCCCCAGTTGGGGCGCCTCAGACAGTAAGCAATAAACAAAGTTCTCTCCAAAGAGGGAAGGCAATGCCTGGGAGGGTTGACCTCCTAGGACTACTCAGGACTAATACATCAGCCTGACAGGTAAAAGGCCACCGAAATGGACCAGTTTCTGCTAGACTGATTCTCGAGAATAGATACTCGATTGGTATTTAGCAGTCCAGAGTTTCAAAGCAACCGAAGCTTCAAAAAGACCGCTGACATTTCCTTCCTTCCTACCGTAGGAAAGTTTGGCACAAGGCCGGAATTTTGGGAGAATTAGTCCAGCGTACTCGGCATTCCACGGTCAAGGCGCTTCAGCCAGTAAGCAATAAACTTAGTCTACCCCAAAGACGGGAGGCAAGGCCTACGAGGGTGGACCTCAAGTATTTAGAAGTCCAGAGTCTCAAAGCAAATGAAGATGTGGAGAGACCGCTGATATTTCCTTCTTTTTCATCTCAGGAATATATGGCACAAGGCCGGAAGCAGGAGCACTTTGACTTTTTAAAAATTGCCTAGGCAGCCTTGTCGACATCCCCAGTCAGGGCGCCTAAAGCAGTAAGCAATAAACATACTTTACCCCAAAGACGGGGGGGGGGGGGGGCAAAGCCTGGGAGGGTGGACCTCATAGGACTACCCAGGACCAATACCTCAAACCGATAGATAAAAGGCCACTCAAAATAGCCTAGTTTCTGTTAGACTGATTGTCGAGAACGGATCCTCGACTGGTATTTAGCAGCCCAGAGTTTCTTAGCAACTAAAGCTGATATTTACTTCCTTTTCTTTTTGATGTTCAAAATCAATAAACCATACTGGGAAACAGGGATAGTAGATTAACGGATTAGGAACATGATTTACATGGTAAAGGGACCCAAGTTTACCCACAAAAGACATGAACCAGATGAGGAACCAATATTCAGATGCTGTCGAAAATAATACTCCAAATTTTTTATCGCCTAAATATTAAGTTACGTAGTTTTGTTATTATTTAACTTTGGAAGCGGAAAACCACTAAAAACAACGCTGTTTCTATCGCCAATAAAAATAATTTAAAAAAATACGTAACTTAATATTTAGCAGATAAAAAATGGTACATATTTCGGGCAAGGTGTCATGACTTGATGGTAAAACGTCACAATACATACATTGATATCGAAGGTTCGATCCTTGTCCAGGTTAGCCATAAATAGCGCCGAATGTGCGTCGACGTACACTAGTGACTGGTTTTCTGTCATAAGTAGATCGCATTCTCTATTCCACCTCAAAGTCCTGGAAGCCATATATATCAAGTCAATCAAACCTTCCCTTTGTAAGCAAAATGAATGGCTTTTAGGACTTAATGTGATCAACTTATGACTCTCCACCCCATATTTTTTTTTCTCCTAAACTTGTCACTAGTTTTCATTACAATTTTTTTTAGGTTTTAGTCGTATTCAATCACTTCCACGTTTTACTCTGATGAGTGTGGACGAAAACCGGTTCAGTACATTAATTAATTTCTTTTTAATCGTTTTTTCTCGTTTTTATATTTGTTTAATCTCATTCTACCCTCCCAAAAATGTCCCAAACGTCCGTATTCCTCGCCGTTATACATACACACACACACACACACACACACACACACACACACACACACACACACACACACACACACACACACACACACACACACACACACACACACACACACACACACACACACACACACATATATATATATAAACTTTAGTATGTTTATATTTTATATATTTGTATGTACAGGATTCAATTATAAAATAATCAAACAATTATTATGCTCTGTTGATAAAGTAATTTGGTATCAATAAAGGTCCTTTCGTCTCAGAAACGATCGTACACGTAAAACGTTGTTCATGGCGAATTCTTGAAACGGATATAAATGAATATGATATGAATTTGCTTAAACTTGACTTCGATAAATATGTCTCAATCAAGAAGGATTAAACGAAAAAAGAAGAGGAAAAAAATATGCTTATACTTTTGACAAGGGTGTATATCACCGAAAGTGCTCAAGTTTTTAAGATAAATAAATAATTTGTTTTAAAAACCATGAAAAACTGCGTTGTGCAGTTTTTCAAAATATTTTTTCAAAATATTCTCATTATTATCACCATTTCATCAACGCTTCCAAGTGTGAACTTTTCATTCTACCCTATTCACGTAACCGCGTGCTATACACACTGGCATATCAATATTAATCGTCGATAACATCAAGACGAATTTCAACTTGACTGCGATAAATATGTCTCAATCAAGAAGGATTAAACGAAAAAAGAAGAAAAAAATATGCTTATACTTTAGACAAGGGTGTATTTCACCGAAAGTGCTCAAGTTTTTAAGATAAATAAATAATTTATTTTAAAAAACATTAAAAACCGCATTGTTCAGGTTTTTCACAATATTTTTTTCAAAATATTTTCCTTATATATATATATATATATATATATATATATATATATATATATATATATATATATATATATATATATATATATATATTTTAATTTTTTAATTTTTTATTTAGGCGAATGCTTATATATTTTTTCCATATTGTCTGTAAAGAAAATATAGTCTTTAGTTTACCTGAGTGACCCTCGGAGAACTGTTTATTTAATATTTAATAATAAAACGCACACATCTATCTATCTATCTATCTATCTATCTATCTATCTATCTATCTATCTATCTATCTATCTATCTATCTCTCTATATATATATATAGTGAAAGAGAGAGAGAGACAGAGAGAGAGAGAGAGAGAGAGGGAGAGGTAGAGAGCAATTACTATAATTTCTTCGACTTAGTGTCATATACGGTGATTGGCTGCTTATCGTATTTGCATGTAACCGGCCTTCCGAGTTTTGAATCTCGACGTGGATACCCTCACTATGTCTAGTTCTCTCCCGGGAAAATTATCAGCATATCCATGCAGTCCAATGAAACCAGGATAGCACGAATGAAATTCGACCTTTTAAACGTTGAACAGAAAAAAAAAATAGATAAAAAGAAAAAAAAACGTTGAATATGATGAACAATTACTTCATAATAAAATATTTCAAATATTTTTTTCAAACCATCTAGAGAGGTTGTTAACGTCAGAATTGCGTTATGGAATGTCAAAGATTGTATTGAAATTGAAAAAAAAATTCTTTCATTTCCTCCCATTGAATATGATTAATTTTTAATATATATATATATATATATATATATATATATATATATATATATATATATATATATAAAAGATGAATGAAGGAAGAGAGATAAAGATGTGCGAATGACACATCTATTTCATCTTGAATTGTTCAATGCAATTAAAATATCTTTTTTTTCCATCTACGGTTGAACTAAACATCTCTCTATTGGATTTACTTCATTTTGAACATTTCTAACGCAGTCTCCACGAACTCTCTATTTCCATCTTTAAATATTTCGTCACCGGACACTTTGTCAACGGACATTTACCCAACTGGACAGACTCTATATTTTGATAACCTTTTCATACACACTTTTACTTTCCATTACTTTATATTGTTTCTTTAATTTTTTTCAAATTTTGTATTTTGGCTATTCTCCTGCCATCTCTATAATTCCTCTGATGATAAGATTTTAATCTTTGAAAAGCCTGGATTAAGGAAAGTAAAATAAACATGTTTTTTTTATTGAGTACACCTTGCATTAAAAATCGAAGATGAAATAGATTTGTCATTCGCACATCTTTATCTCTCTTCCTTCATTTATCTTTATAATTGCTCTATCTCGTATATTGAGCTCAAATCATTTCACTATAGGTTCAATTCTCTAAAAGCATACTTTTAGTCTCATATTTAATATATATATATATATATATATATATATATATATATATATATATATATATATATATGATGACTGTCAATTCGATTTCAAATATGACCACTTGTGGCGTATCGATGTGATATTAGTGTGAAGGTTCCTAGTGAGAGGCGCGGATGTGTCTCTTCAAGCCTGCCAGGATTTTACATGCCATTCCACAGATATATGATAACAAATGCAAATAATGTTCCAACGTAATGGAAAATGAAACAAGGAAAAACATGAATATTATTTATGTATTCATCAAAGTTACGTCTTTATTTTTTAATTCTAACGACTGTTTTCGTTTAAAACAAAACAAAAAAAAAACATTCATTCTATCTCACAAACCGACCAAACTTTTTAAAATATTTGTACTTGTGTGATGTTTTCTTCAAATCAATCATTCTGAGGAAGTCTTAAAATAAAGACGGAACGTTGATGAATACATAAATTATATTTTTTGTTTTCCTTTTTTCATTTTCCATATATATATATATAGTCTCGGAAGTTTCTCAACCATTAAAACTATATAAAAAAACAAAAAAAACAAAAAACAAAAAAAACAAAAACTTTTTAGTCCCAAGTCGTTCAGTGGAAAATCACTCATTATATTAGTTTGCTTCTAACATTATTTAAGCAATCATCAGTTGTTTACCATGAAAAACTTTTTCGGGAGGTTAATATATATATATATATAATAATAATAATTAATAAAAATTTATAAAAAATATAATTTAATATTATAAGAACACCCTTTCAGATAAAATTAAAAGTAGAGCACTACCGCAGAGATTAAAAATAGACATTCACCTAGAGCTCCATGCAATACTCCGATTCTGTCGTTGAGTCCTATCGTATTTCTAGATATTTATACCGGCCGCTTTCAGTGTAAATATCACTTTATTTCTTGTCCTTTTGGTCGGGATCAAATTGTAGTATCTGTTCCGATGGATACTGCACCCCATAGACTGATATTGTCTTGGCCTTCGGGGCTTGATTTACGCCTGTCTATGAGTCTGTCCTGTGCAGTTCTAGGAGGTTGACCCTCCCCGGCTTTGCCTCTCCTCTTTGGGGAGGAGTAAGTTTATTGCTTACTGCCTGAGGCGCCCCTACCGGGGAATGCCGACTGAGCTTCCCAGGCAATTTTTAATGGCCAGAGTGCTCACCTTCTCTGGCGCTGGCTTTTCAAATCCCACTTTCCGACCTTGTGTCACATACTCCTATTGTGGGTAGGTGTCGAATAAACACTTTATTTCTCCGTAATCACGTGTCAATTCCTCGTGGCCCCAAAGACTAATGAAACGCTTACAGATTCAAGGTCTCTCTGAGAACTGGGTTCGCGCCCTGTGACCGTCTGAGATTGTTACTTCCATGCGCTGATGAGAGCCGTAAGCTCGAAACGACGTCGTAGGTAAATAAAATGTTAAATATATATATATATATATATATATATATATATATATATATATATATATATATATATATATGTTGTGAAGTTGTTCCACAGTAAATAATAAATAAAGGAAGTCAAGTCGAGGGTTGGTTTAACAAGTGTATTAACAAAGTAAGAAAGTGACTAGCTCTTGGCTAGACAGTTACAAGACTGTGCTTTGTCTTCTGGTGACTCGCACTATTTATAGTGACAACCGGTGTAGTTTCTCCTGTGTAAGAACGGCCGGTGTAACAATATATATATATATGTTCTTCTATAATATTATGCGTATAAACATATAATAATAATAATAATAATAATAATAATAATAATAATATCTCTCTATATAAATATATTATTTAGATCTGTTTAAATGTACCTATATAAAATGATCTATATGCATGATTGTTATCAAGTTTATCAACTTAGAAAAGCAATTTTTATACTTTGTCTTCTGAAATATGGAGAATTATTCTGAAATGGAAAACATACTTTTTCCATGGAATTGAAATGCCAACATAAGTATTGAATTTTTTTTTTAGATTTACTCGCATTATTTTGGTTGTAAAAGTCGTTCTCCATTCTCTATAAAAAAAAGTCAACGGAAATTCGTTCTGAACTTCCATGACAATGGCTCACATTTGCATTTCAGTAATTTGAAAAAAAGTATATATATATATATATATATATATATATATATATATATATATATATATATATATATATATATATATAGTCTCGAAAGTTTCTCAACCATTAAAACTATATAAAAAAACAAAAAAGAAAAAAATATATAAAAAAAAACAAAAAAAAAACTTATAGTCTCAAATCTTCCAGTGGAAAATCACTCATGTAAGTCAATTTAATTTTTACAGTTATTATATTAGTTAGATTCTAACACTATTTTAAGGGATCATCAGTTGTTTACCATGAAAAACTGTTTCGGG
>OY744534.1:79118646-79121146 GCA_963556195.1 Sepiola atlantica
TCACTCTGATTTGGAAAGTGAGGCTCCGAAGTCGTTCTTATTACAAAAGCTTCCTCCATTTCTTGACTGCTGCTACTTGCTAACCCTTCAGATAAAATATCCATTGACTCTTCCGTCTTTAAAGAAAAATAACTACATATAGCAACTTAAACAAAGACTTGAATAACATTAGTATTCCATAAATCTGTAGGAAAATGAATACTTAATAGCCAAGTTAATTAAAAGTAAAACTTTTGGAGAGTACGATGAGAAGTAAACTTACATTTTCTGGTGGTTGTGATACTGGCATGCTGTCATATGGGACAGGTGCTCTACACGATGGTATGTCTGGATACTGAAGAGCTTGTCTTCCTGTAACTTTTCTGTACTTTATCACAACAATCATACAAAAGTAACAGTCATCGTGATGGTTCTTCGGCTCTCTCAATACTCTGGGAATGGCAAAAGGCATTGCACTTCCTGTACCTCTTAGCCATCCTTCTAGAGTAGATCGACAGCTTCCACATATCACATGAGGGGCCCAGCAGTTAAGAAGAGGCGATATGAATTATCATTCATATTGATGCGATGATATAATATTTAGTAGAGTGACACTCAGTGGAGTGCCACTCAGTCGAGTGACACTCAGTGAAGTGACACTCAGTGGAGTGACACTCAATGGAGTGACTCTAAGTGGAGTGACAGTTATCATATAAATTGAAGCATAGCATCTCAGTCACCTGTTAGCAAGTTATTTTTGCTAGTTGATTGCTCGGACAGAAGAGATTAATTGCTCAGATAACATTTATATAAAACACGACCCAGCACAACCCAATATTTTTTGAAGAGATGATGACGGCAGTTAAGAAGATGCCATCTGAATTATCATTCATATTGATGCGATGATCAGTGGAGTGACACTCAGTGGAGTGACACTCAGTGGAGTGACACTCAGTGGAGTGATACTCAGTGGAGTGACACTCAGTGGAGTGATACTCAGTGGAGTGACACTCAGTGGAGTGACACTCAGTCAGGTGCCACTCAGTGGAGTGACACTCAATCGAGTGACACTCAGTGAAGTGACAGTTATCATAGAATTTTTTTAACATAGTTCACCCTAAACAAGACAGGCCGCCACTGTAGACGTAAGAGGCTACTGAGAAAAAGGGTGAAAGTTTTTTTGTTTTTTTTTGGGGGGGGAAGGGGGTTCAACCTAAATTGGGAACTGTGCAGCGAGATGTTTGCTTAAATTAGTTTTAAATTTTTGGAAAACAGGGAGCAGAGAGGGTGTTCCAGAGTCCAGCAGCACGAGGAAAGAAGCGTTTGGAGTAGAAAGCTCTTCAGCATCTGGCGACCTACACAGTGAATGGATGGGATTTGGCAGATTGTCGGGTTAGTCTAGTTAATTTACGTCGAGGGACACCAGAACAGCGAGTTCATCAGAGCACAATCCATTAAAGTACTTGTAAAACAGGCACACAATAGCAACATTGCGGCGATGGGACAGGGGCTGGAGCTTGGTGGATGGTGAGGGACCTATTGGCGACTCTTTTTTGGAGCTTGTCTAAGAGGGAGAGACTAGTGGATGATGCACCAGCCCATATGTGGCAACAATACTTCATGCATGGGCGGATGGTGGCTTTGTAGAGATATAGGATAATGTCAGGAGTGAGACATTTACTAGCACAGTAGAAGGAGCCTGCATTCTTTGCAGCAGCCCTGGCAATGTCTTCAATGTATTTGTTCCAATTCATGTTATCTATGAAAGTTAGGCCGAGGAGTTTGAATGATGAACTCTCATGGATGGTGTTATTTGCCATGACAATCTGTGGTTGAAGAGGTTTCTTGTAGTTATTGAAGGAAAGTAGCTTTGTCTTTGCGGTATTAAAAGGTACCATCCATTTTTGACACAACTTCACTAGAGACTGGTAGTCATTTTCTAAGGATTCGGCCATTGTCTTAAATATGTGCGTGTCGGTTTCGCCCACATGACGTGAGAAGGTGGTGTCGTCGCATGGCATCTCAGTCACCTGTTAGCAAGTTATTTTTTGCTAGTTGCTTGCTCGAGCAGAAAAGATTAATTGCTCAGGTAATATTTATATAAAAAACCCAGCACAACCCAATATTTTTTTGAAGTTAAGAAGATGCCATCTGAATTATCATTCATATTGATGCGATGATCAGTGGAGTGACACTCAGTCGAGTGAAACTCAGTCGAGTGACACTCAGTCGAGTGACACTCAGTCGAGTGACAGTTATCATAGAAATTGTAGCATGGCATCTCAGTCACATGTTAGCAAGTTATTTCCTAGTCACCGAAAATAGAGTCTGTATGTTATCCACAATTTGGACCTGATTTTTTCCAATATAATAACCACGCACATAGCAAAATGTATCTGGATAATTTTAAAATCCTCTAGTAACCATCTTAATAAAAACAGAACTTAGTAATTGATCTGAAGGAGAAAATTAGATATACATTTAGTAGCGGAACATATAGCATTTTCCAATATATGATGCC